>JASDQU010737197.1:573211-678391 GCA_032191745.1 Picea mariana | reverse complement strand
TCTCATTTTCTTCCCCTCTCTCCTCTCACAATCTCTTTATTCATCTCTTTTCATCCCTCCTCCATACATTGGAAGGAAAGAAATGGCCTTGACCTAGACATGTTAAGAACTAGACCTAAACCTAGACATAGCAAAACCTAGACATGGCAAGACCTTAAGCATGACCTAGAAATATATGATGACAATGACATAGATCATGAAATAGACCTAGACCATGACCTAGACCACGACATAGAACTAGATATAGATTTAGATGATGACCCATAGCTTGACGTAGACCATGACCTAGACCACGACATAGATCTAGATCTAGATTTAGACGTTGATCTAGAGCTTGACAATGCCCAAAATAATGAAACCTATCATGACTTGTTGTTTTTCCTCTATTACTCATTATATTTAACCTTCACACATGTTTTGATTAATCCACTCACATAAATAATATTTCTTTGTAGATTCGTGAAATCAAATCTCATACCTAATTTGCTATGCTCTGCCAGCCTCAAGGAAATTGATATCAGCAAAGAAAGCAAACTGCAAAAGAAAAACTGTAAATGAAATGAATGCAAATGATGTTCTCTTTCTAGCTCATTTTCTGATATCCACCCCTTCCTAGAAAACATAGAATATAACCCTAATCATAATCTGATCCGATCTGACACTCCAAAGGGTGCACTGCAATCTCACATCTTTCCGCCTCAAATGGTCATTTCAACTCAGGTGTACTACAATCTCTTGATTTTTTTGCCTCCAAACGACTCATTGTAATCTCACTATCTCTCTTCCTCCAAACAGTCCTTTCAATTTGGGTTCACTTCACTTCCATTCCTCCAAATATCTTGTCACCAGTTATGCTATTTTTTTTCCATTTTTCATCCGATGTATTTTATACATACCACTTTATATAGTGTACTACATCTTAATAAAAATGATAACCATTGTTCGAATGATATATTGGGACTAAGAAAACAAGGACTTACCATGTCAAGAATTATCGACATCTCAATCAAGGAGACTAGACAAAAAAAAGTAATGAAGTAGGCCTTGAGAGCAATGGCTCGAGAATTTTACGAAATTGAAATTCATATAAGAAATCTATGTCTCCATTATTGGAGTAGAGTAATTAATCACCTTAGGGAATTAATCCTCCCTCCATACAAGAGTTGAATTAGATAAATCACAACTTACTAGGTGATAATAATCACCATAAGTGATTAATCCCTCTATTCATGGTTAGATAAACCCGTCCAAAGTTGGATTAAAGTTAGGTGATATTATTGTTTTTTTGTTGGTTTGAAACAATTATTTGGCCTATGAAATGTCGTCTTTTCTCACCATGATTTTTGGAGGGCCTTTGCTTGCTAGTATTTGAAATATAGAAGAAGGGTAGAAAATGGGAAACTTGGAAGCTACACTATGTTGACGTTAGTGTTATAGACACAAAAAATGATGTATATATCCCTATGTTATTTATTTTTATGTTTGAATCCCTCTCTATATCCCTTTTGTGTTATAGACATACAAAACGATACTTTGTAATTTTACCAGGCTCAGGCTCTTTAAAGAATTTTATTAGTAAGAACGTGCACATGTTCCTACCACTAAACCTATGTGGAAATTAACATGGAGGTTCGGCCACATCCAAATCTATAGGTATAAGAACACGTGCACGTTCCTAAAAATGTGCACGCGTTCTTGCGAGTGCACGTTCTTACTTCTTCGGCCACGAACTTCTTGCACTCATCCTTAAGGAAAAGATATAATTTATAGCCTATATCCAAGAAGTTATCACTCGCAACACCTTGCACCTTTTCAAGGAAAAGGAGTTTTAATGGTCATAAAACTTCAAAACATAGATTCTAAGGTATCTAAAGGATTATGCTCATGAGTTTTTAAAATTTGAAAATTTTTCACTATTGTGAGTGAATCTACTTGGTGGTCATTGTATACATAGTGTTGGGTGACAATGAGCCAGAAAGGATTATGTGTTTAGCTAGTGTAAATATAGATACTAAAAATATTTAAAAAAACAAAACTTCTAAATAAAGAAAGGATATGAACACATCATTGAGTTGATGGATTTGTATTAATAGGTGGAGGAAACCCAAAAAAATAAGTTGGCATGATAAAAATAAATTATATTCTAAGGAGACAAACTACCTTAAAACATTTCACTTTATCTTTTCTAATGATGTCTATAAAAGTGGTTTTTAGCCCTACTAGATATCAAAGAAATATTGCAATAAGTTAAGGTTTTATATACTATTCATTTATGATGAAAGGAAAAGTCTTGCTAATGATAAAAATATCCTTAATTTATTTATAAGCTACCTTAACCTCCTGCAATGTTGCTATTATTATATGTTCACATTCTAGACCTACATATCTCTTATACCTCCATAATATCTCTTATTAGTAATTTTGGAGTTGTAATAGGGATTCTCAATTTTTTCTTTTATTATAGTGTCGTTGTCGTCGACTGCATTTTGTACATCTCACCACTGTAGTTATTATGTTAATATCTATATATATTTCAAGGAGTTTTTTTCTTGAATTCTTCATACTCCATGTTTATCGCTAGCTAGAGTCTTGTGAGTTGTGGTTATTTTATGAAAATGGAATAATGTAATATTTATAGAAAATTATAAAATCACAAATCACATAATGCAAGAAGGATAAACTTGAGGTGGAGTTTCACTTACAAATAAGTATATTTTATGGCCAATATATTGACAAATCATGTTCAACTAACAATAATATGTAAAATCAGGAGTTTCACTTACAAATAAGTATATTTTATGGCCAATATATTGACAAATCATGTTCAACTAACAATAATATGTAAAATCAAAAGAGAATCTATTGAAAATTATTTGCTTCATAGCCCAAAGATGACTAAAAGTCATTTTCAACGAAACCTTGGAAACCAAAGAAATTCCTAATGCAATAAAATGGATTATATTAAGGTTTATACGTCATAAATGAGGTCCATGGGATTCATTGTTGATTTCCACAAAGAGTTATTTATAATTGTTTTATCTCAAGGAAGAAATAGTGTATTGAAACCTTTTCGAGATAAAGGAAATCCAATAAGATATTTTATCATTACTTAAAGATTGAATTAGCTTCTACGATTTTTCGTTATATGAGGAGAATGGAAAATAGGGAATCGTCCATGTTTCAGTGGTTAAAAAGGGATATGGTTAAAAAGGGATAATATGTAGAATTGAGATTTTCATCATTAACTATTCTCATTATGCAAGGGCATATACAAATATGTGAGGTAAATAAGCTAATTACATCTTTAATTAATTGATATATGGTTACAGGAGTTGGTAAGTTATACTAACTTTTATAACTTATTTGTATTTATAATATGTTATTATACATTCATATTAATATACAATGTAGATAAAGATGATGTGTGTGATGACCATCTATCTTTGCATATTATTTTACATGGTATCAGAGTAGGTCTGAGCTTCAATCCATCATTAGAAGACCCAGAGACCCGGGGATATGGAAGGTTGTGAAGGTAGCATTGTTGTTGAGTGATGTGTGATGGTATAAAGCGAGCAGTAATGTTGCAAGGAGAAAATGTTGAAGATAGAGTATCACCAATCTACAAGAAGGGTATCACCAAGAGGATTTGTGTCTAATGTAGAACGAGCGGAAATGTGAAGGGTCATTGTGGAGTGATAAAAACAAGAAGAAACCATATGACCGTCCATGCAAGCGGTGGTAGCCCTCATGACTAAGCAGCTGACAATCTGTAAGAGAAGTCTAACTATGAGAAAAATATGAATAGACCAAATGAAGTTGTATAAGTTGAATTTAAAGGAAGTAAAGAAACCAAATGAAGTTGTATATGTTGAATTTAAAGGAAGTGAATAAAATCACAAAAATGGTGGCAATTCTTGTGATGATGTTTAGAGAGATGAAGAAAAAACGTGGAGTGTTAAACCCAAGGCCAATTTAGCAAGACAACGAAGTCAAGGAGATGTGGAATAATAAATGAGGTTTCAAATTGCGAAAAATTGTGTGAAGCGATTTGCATTCGAGGAGAAGAATCCATAGATTCTTGATTAATTTAATTAAAAAGTCTTTATTGAAGGCAAGACTCTTATTTTAGTTTTAAGGAAATAAAACAAAGTGTTTTATTTTGAATTATAAAAGAGCTTGTATGAAAATATCTCTATTATTTTAATTTTAAAAGAGGCAGTGAAGTGTTTTAGTTTAATTTTAAAGGAGGTTGTGAGATTTTGACTTTAGTAAACAAATAAAATGAAATGTTTTATTATAATTTTAAAAGGCCGTGTAAACGCAATACATGTATTTTCTATGTGAAAGGATTATGTGAATTTTTTGTAGATGTGTAAATCCAAGAAAAGGGCAGCGAGGAAGGAAGTGAAGAACATGGAGAAGAACAATGCAAGGGTATAGCCAGAATAATCATCATGGAGCGAATAGTCTACAATATAGAAGACTTAGGCTTCCAAGGAGAAGAATTTGCAAGACATATGTAAATTCCTCTTTAGCTTTTATGAGCCTCTTCTATTGTTGAAGAGAAAGTTTCGTTGACATTGAGCCATCCCCTTTTATTGCTGAAGAGAAAGTTTCGCTAACGTTGATCCTCTTTGTGGATAACATTTTAGCATTATTGAGAAGACAGGTACAAGTCGAAATAGCACGAAAGGTGAAAGTGAAGTGTATTGTCGAGGGTATGGAAGAAATAGCAATGTGAAGAAGACGCAAGAAGCAACGAATATGTGAGAAGCTACGAAGACGTAAGAAGAATAGAGAAAAGTTGAGAAGCCAGAAAGAAGTGACAAGCTATGAAGACTAGAGAATATGGGAGAAGCCACAAAGAAGGAAGATACGCAAAGATGCGTAGAGACATAAATAAAAAGTGGAGTGAAGAAGGAACATACACAGACAAGCGTAGAGACTGAATGCAACAAAATTTTGGGTTTTAAGTCACCAAGAAATATAAGAATCCAGAAATGTGGCAAGATGACTACCTTGATATATGAAATGTTGTAATGAAGGGGAGAATGATCAGTTGTACGTGACACCCCAGAGGTTTGTGGTCCAAATTTGTAAGCCTTTCCATAGGCAGGTTGTATTCCCCAAATGTTTAGTAAGCCATGTTTGAGTCAGGCCTACATAGATTAGTATGTGATCATGTAACGTGTATCTGCATAAAGCGGAAGACACATCAAGTTGTTGAATGAACCACTAGTATAGGTACAAGGGTGTCTAGTGTACTCATATATAAGTTTGATAGTGAATTGGAGAAGCTTAATTTTCTATTAACAAAAGGGGAATGTGAGATAGTGATCTGGGTGAGAGACTATGCTCAGCGAGTAAGAGGTGTTTTTTATGGAGGGAGCAACACTGGAACTGATAAAAGGGTGAATTGATCTGAGGGAGAGGAAAAAACACCATTTTTAGAGAGAGATGCCTTCAATACGAATCGTTTTGAGCAGAAGGAGAGATGCGCATAGCATTCTCCTACTCGTCCTCCTTTAAAACGAATGCCCTAACTTCACATTCAGTCTACCAGCAAACTAAGGGTGCATTAATTATCAACGCATAGAAGAATAGAGATGTGCACCAGTTCCTTTGGTGCACACTCTCTCAATAATCACACAGAAATAGAAAAAATAATTTGCACACACAGGAAACAAGATTCAGCATAAACTTCATCAATAAAATTAGAGGACGGTGTCTCCTTTTAATCAATCAAGGAAACTTCGTACAATGGTAATTTTCACTTTCATTTTTCTACGTTACTCTGCACATTCAAACTAGCAAGTGAAATTTACGGAAACAATTACTGACACAAACTAACTACTCATTATTTTACACATCATCATTGTTTACCTAGACTGGCCAATGTTTTATTACAAATAAGCTATTGACTGACGCTGACAAAGATCATAAATTAATATACTACATTGTTTTAGAATGTATTGCTTCCCAGATTGGAGAGATCATATTACAACAAACGTTTCTACTAGTTGGCCAAGGAAGGGGGATTCCCTTCCTAGTGGCCCAATTCCTCCATGTTTAGATCCGGAAGCATCCCTACTTCTGCCACCAAATGAGGGAACTTTCATTGCAGTGTCTCGATTTTCATCCACTTGTCATGTCTCTGGAGTTTGGCATTGTTTACCGACCAGGTATGAAACATGATGTTGCTTGGCATGATCTCATGTTACTTGCAAGGAAGTTGTGACTGGAGTGTGCTTTTGTGATAAATTATGAATTCTACTATGGTCATCATGTTGTTCTCGGTGTTGATGTGTTGATCCCGACGTAATCAAAATGAGAGGCATCTTTATGGGCGCTAGAGACTGAAATCCAAGCCAGACCTCGAAAGGTAAGAAGTCAATGGAAGAGTGCATGGCCTTGTTGTAAGGTTGCCACTTCTGCAAATCCGACATCAGGAGGTGGAATTCTTTGGCATAGTGGCGGTAATTAAATGTGGTTGTGGGTAGGGTCTCGGAGTGATAAATCATAGGGTGACCTCCTTGTTTACGCATCGCTCCAATAGAAAACTGAGAGGCAATATGGGGTAAGGGATATCGCGTAAGGGATAGCGATATTTAATTATGGCTTGGGTGAGGGAATGGTAAGGGGTAACTAGAGGAATTTCGATAGTGTCTTGGGTAACCAGTTGAGATGAAGCAGAATTGGTTAATGATGCATCATGAATGAGATCGAGGGATGGAACAAGGGCTTGAGAGGGTGGGAGGCTTGAGGGAGACTGAGAGACATTGGAAAATTCTTGGAGGAGAGCGAGTATTGTGGGAGGTGTTGGATTAGTGATGTTTTTGTGTTGAACATGGAGGGTTAAACACATAGAGACATTATTGGTATTGATAACATGGTTAGTGGTTGTGGTATCAGTTCGTGACAATGGTGAAGTGATAGACAATGAATTAAGTACATAGGTGCACCCAGCATGTTTAAGGTGGTACTAATGAGTCTTGGATTGATACATTGATTGTCGTTCTTGTTGGTAAGGAATAGCGAGAAGGAGATCAACACAATCTAACGGTGACACATCGCAGATCACAGTGTCACAAAAAGGAACAATGGCGAAAGTGGCAGCGCAAAAACCGAGCAATAGTAATGCAAGGACCGCCCTTCTATACCCATCCAAGTTTATATGGAGTGGGGTGTGGGGTGGTGGGGAGTTGTAGATGTTGGACTAAGTCTTGTGATATCATATTCTTTTGACTTCCATTGTCCAAAATGAGAGTGGCGAGTTCATTTTTAATTTGGTAGTTTTGAGTGAATAGGGGAACGTTAGGGCGACCTGGTTCTGGTGTAGTCATGAGAATGAGGGATGGGTCGGCTTTGGTGGGGTTGGTGAGAGATATGACTTTTGGTTTCTCAGAAATCTCAGTGGGTGTGACCTCTGCAAACAAGGTTTCAGGGGGGTGGATATTTTTAATGGTTCGATAGTTAGCACAGTTATGGGAGTTGGTCTTGTGAAAATTACACCAAACTACATTTTTGGTCACCGAAAAGGAAGAAGGATAAGGTTTAGAATGAGAAGGAGGTGGGTTTTCATCCTCGGTTTGACTTGGCGGATATTGGATGTGAAGGACTACCTTACATTATACGGCCAAGGCCCATAAGAAATCCCTATTCAGAGAAGCATTGTCAAAAATATCTACCTCCCTCTAGAGAGGTAACAATAAACCAGAGTTGAACTTAATTATTAATACCTCATCTTGTTCGTTGACATGTAGTTGGATGCACAGCTTGTCGAAGACATCAATGTATCATTGAACTAACTGAGTGGAAAGTTGGCATAGTTGCAACCACTTGGAAAGAATATTTTGAAGATATCCTGGAGGGTATAAGTGTTCCCAAAATGCATGACAGAACACATCCCAAGAATCAATACTGCCATTTTTTGGAGAAGGTGGGGAACCGAACTCTACGATCAATTATGAGCTTTCCAATTGTGTGTCCCACTAGTTTTGTGTGATTCCTTCAAGTTGAAGGCTAGATATATGAAATTTGGTGGCCTCCTCCATATCGAGTGAAGTCTTGAAGTAATAGGAGAGGCTACAGATCCAGGAATCGACTGTCTCTCCATTCATTTGGTCGACGAGCTTGAGTAACTGAAAATGGGTGTCCAGTTGCATTGTCGTTGGAGGTCATCGTTGTTGGAGTCGAATCAATTCTTGGAGAGTCATCTCCAAGTCTTCAACTGGAGTTGATGTGGGTGCATTGTATTCCTCATTGGAGGCCTCTCGTCGATTCGACATGGTCAACAGGAACTGAATACACCCTGAGGAGGGCGTGAGAGGAACCCTAAGAAGCGTGCACTGATGCACCAATACAAAGATGTAGAGGACCCTAAGAAGGGTGATTGTTATTCTCTAAGAAAGAGCGTGAGGAGAGAATGGAAGACCCAAAAAAAAAATGTCCTTTTTGAATCTAGTGGATGAAGTTTTGTCTTTCTTCCTTTGTGTGCGAAAAATTCCCCTAAGGAAATAACTTTCTATGATACCAATTGATCTGGGTGAGAGAGTGCGCTCAACAAGTAAGAGGCATTTTTATGGAGGGCACAACACTAGATCTAATAGAAGGGCAAATTGATCTGAGGGAGAGGGTGAAACACCTTTTCTATAGAGAGATGCCTTCAATATGAATCATTCTGAGAAGAAGGAGAGATGCGCATAGCACTCTCCAACTTGTCCTCCTTTAAAACTGACACCCTAACTTCACATTCACGCTACCAGCAAACTGAGGGCGCATTAATTATCACTGCATAGTAGAATAGAGATGTGCGCTAGTTCATTTGGTGTACACTCTCTCAATAATTACATAGAAACAGAAAAACGATTTTACACAAACAGGAAACGAGATTCAACAAAAAGTTCATCAATCAAATTTGAGGACGATGTCTCCTTTTAAACAATCAAGGAGACTTCATACAATGGTAATTTCTGCTTTTATTTTTCTGCTTTTCTCTGCACATTCAGATTGGAAAGAGAAATTTCCCACAACAACTACTCACACAAAGTCACTACTCATTATTTTAGACATCGTCGTTGTTTACTTAGACTAGTGAATGCTTTATTACAAATAAGGGACTGACTGACGTTGACAAAGATCAAAAATTAATATAGTACATTCTTTTACAACGCCTTGCTTCCCAGACTGGCGAGATCAGATTACAATAGAAGTTTCTACTATTTGGCCAAGGAAGGGGGACGCCCTTCCTGGTGGCCCAGATAGAGTAATCTCAAATATGGTTATGACCAAGTTATGTTTAAGAGAGAGTGATAAGTTATGTTTAAAGAGAAATCTAATGCATTAGAGATGAAAATAAATCTTAGTCCAAGAGAAGTCTGTGATAGTGATAGTTTTAGTTAATATTATTATTGGATGTAATTAAGGCAAGGTGTTAAGAAAAATAAGCTAATTACATCCTTAATTAATTGATCTGCGGTTACAGGAATTAGTAAGTTATACTAACCTCCGTAACTTTTTTGTAAATATAAGTTCATAATAATATACAGATCAAGGAGTTGTGTGTATTGCACCATCTATCTCTACGTATACTTTAACAAATCTAAGGTAAGATCAAATGTTTCAAAGGTATATAAGTGTTGCATATTTGAAATGGATGGTATATGTGGAACTTCGGTTTCGAGGATATAATCTATGTATCTTCGATTGCTGGAATATTCTTCTTAGGATATAATGTATGTACCTTGAAATAGATCAGGTATGTTTCACTTGAAATTGATAACCGCATTGTAATCCAAGCCAATCTGTAATATACAATTTCAGAGTTAAGGTCAAGAATTCGCCATTTTCTTGATATTTAGGAATATGGTTACCGTTTTTCATTATTATTATTTCGGTGTCACGCAACTCTCCCCAAGATCATTTTTTTTTCATTTGAATTCGCCATTTTCTTAATAAATTCGCCATTTTCTTGATATTCAGGAGTATGGTTATGATTTGAGCCTCTCCCCGAAATCATTTTTGGTTTTTAGTTGATTATAGCATTGGTAAGTAGAGGTATCTCATTTTTTGGTTCTATTTCTTTAATTATCAGTACCTTAATATATACAAGGTTATAATTTATTTATTTTTGAGATTTTTGGTTTAGAAATTAGTAATCTTTCGTTATTAAAAAAATTTTTTAATTATCAGTATCCTAATATATACAAAGTTATAATTTCTTTTTTTTTTTTTTTTTGAGATTTTTGGTTTAGAAATTAGTAATCTTTGTTATTAAAAAAATATCTTGTGAAGAATATTATTATACTTACTAAAGTTTTCGTAGTTTTTTGGGGTCATTTTGACCAAGAACTTAATATGAAATGTTACTATTAAACAAGATTATGACAAAATTGAAGCACAAATTTTATATTATATTATATATATATATTACAAATATTAAATATTTTTTTTTAAATAATGATGATTAATATCTATTGAATTTGAATTGGTCTATTGAACTTTAAGAAGGTAAGGGGTTACTTTGAATTCTTTATAATTTTATTTATGTACTAAAAAGACATTAAGATAAGCATTCCAAGCTTACCATTGTTTTGCTTTGTTAAAAGGTTAGGTAGGTAGTTGTGTGACAAATCTTTTGAAATTGAGATCTAATTTGAATATATACTGAAAATTCTAATAAACAATGTTTCTAATCTTCAACCCTCCTATTATTAAAAGAGTGACAAAGTGTTTTTCATCTTTAACCCTTCTATTGTCAAAAAGGTGACAGAGTCTTTTATCATAAAGTATTTTGGAAATTAACCAACCCCACTTTTCTTCAACCCTTCTATTGTCAAAAAGATGATAAACTCTTTTAACATAAAATATTTTGGAAATTAACCAACCCCTACTTTTACTATAAAACTAATGAGAATTTGTTTTTATTTTAAAAATAGTTTTTTATAAAAATTATTACAACATAAATATATTTATAATTTTATTAATTTTTAAAATTATGATTAATATTGATTATTTTAAAATCATTATATTTCATTTCAAAAAATATTTAAAATTTAACCAAAATGTTGCCCAATAAGAAATTTATAAGAAAATTAAACTGACTGAAAAATTCGATGAAGGTGTTATCAAAAGTCAAGCCACAAAACCACGAATTTGACCCCCAAAAAAATTGGTCAATAAGAAGTTTAAAGTGACCTAAAAAGTCGAAAAGAATTGTCAATAAGAAGTTTAAAGTGACCTAAAAAGTCGAGGAATTTAACGTGACCTAAAAAGTCGATAAGGGTGCTCTGCAAAGTAAGTCACGAAATCATGAGTTTGGCCCAAAAAACAGTTGGTCAATAAGAAATTTAAACTGACCTAAAAAGTTGATGAAGTCTTATGCAAGTGAAATATTTAACTTCAAAGTAAGATTTTGATTTTCATTGGATTCGTTTCAATTTTCAAAATATTGTTTTTCGTTTATAAATGTAATGGAAGGAAAAATGTTATTTTTTAATCTTTCAACGTTTGGAATCTTAAAATTAAAAATTCAGAATTTTTATTTTGATGGAGTTTTACTTGCTGCGAAGTTGCTGAAATTTATACCAACTAAGATCCCATTTACGATGGTTTTATAAGTCCGGTCCATTCCACGAAGACTGATACTAACAAATCCCCAACGACCAAACTTTCTCTATTCACTCTGCGTAACTACTTCCTATATATATCTCTACATAAGAGAATCCAGATACAGTCATATTCTTCTACTTCTGTTATTGATATTGCTGCAATCAAATACTGATTCTGTAGCCGTCAATAGAAGAACTCTATGGATTGCAGCGATATGGGTATGAGAGTAATATTAATTGCTATGCTTATGCTGGTGATGGTTAGTGAAAAAACGGCTTGCATGCCACTGAAATTGAAATTCATATATCAGGGAGATGATGAGGAAAATAATATTAATATTAACATGAAGAATGGGGGGTTTCAATCCCTTGCAAGGGTTCTTGTCCCTCCGTCGGACCCCTCTAATGGTAGAAACTACAGATCTCCTCCCATCGGGGGAGGATAGTGTCCAGTTAATCATATTAATGGAGCGGGGATTAGTGAGTTTCTGCTTTTAGCAGATCGATCGATAGGAGATACAAGAGCTGCCGATATACTTCTGTCCAGTTCATTCCGACTGTTGGAAGGAGCAGCTGCCAGGCGTAAAATTACTGTACAGAATGAATATTGAGGTATAGAGTAGAGTAGGGGACAAAATATAAATAAAAAGTTGTGATCGAGCTTCATATTTTGGAACACAATTATTTGACAGAAAACATGTTAGGGGATCCAGATCTACTGCGATCCTCCCAGGAATCCTTTTCATGTCTCCATTATACTTTGTTGACAGCCGATTGGAGATATTTAAACTCCAGTAGGAGTATCAGAATGTTTACACTAGGAGAAGCTACTGCGGTCTCATAATGTGTAAACACACAAAATAAGAATAATGTTGCCCTGATGACATTGGGAAGAAATATGTATAGTTTTATAGTCATTTTAATACAGATTTAAATAGATTTTTAAGTTCTAGTGGTGAAATTTCTTTAACGACTGAGTTGAAAACATTGTATAGCTTCCATTATAGTCGAAGATAGTTAAAGTAAGCTTATTTTAATCCTTTTGGATATTTCCCACCCGAGAATGGATTTACATTAATTTTGATTTTAGTAAATTTATTTTATTTTTTTTGGATGTTTTTTTCCAGAGAAAAAAACAGTTTCACTGTTATTATATTAAGAATTAAGTGAATCTTTCAAATACATATGAATCATTGAAGATGATGTTCTCTTTACAGTTAGACAAAATTCTATAACCTAATCCTATTGTCAATCTAGAAAATACTTTCTAATATAAAATATGAAAAATTCATGTCATCACAATATCACTAACAATTAGATCTAGAATATCATATATGTACTCATGTCTTTAAAACACAACAGGAATAGATTTAAACTAATTTAATACATAAGATCTAATTTTTCTAACAAATTATAAAGTCTAAGTGGGTCTAATGGTTAAGAAAATGTGTTTCCTCCTAAGAGGTCACAAGTTCAAATACAGAGAAGGGTAGAATAAGTATACTTCCATAGACTTTCAAGATATACCTATGTATAGTTCAAGATTGATAAATATGTTTTTATGAACAATATATATAAATAAAACAATGTCATAATTGTTTATAAAACTTTTTTTTTTTTTTTTTAAAATAAAAAGGGTAGTACCTATTATATTAACAAAAAGGAGAATACACTGTCCATTGTTGCCGCCAGCTGTCCTGCCTGAGCAGGAAACCAGGACAGTTGGACGTTTTGTGCCAGGTGCAGTCCTATTGTCAAGTTATACATGTGGGTGGCCTGCCCGAGGGAAACCAGGGCTATTAAGCTGGAGAGTTTTGAAACAGAGGCCATAACTAGACAAAAAGTAACAGAACATTCTAACTAAACTAGACAGCAGAAATAATCCTAACCAGGAGCTTCGTTCCTCCTCTGACGCCAGCCTACCGGGAGCGAGTACGCTTGTGCGCACGTCGGGCACTGCCTCTTTGGAGAGCTCTTGGAGTAGGCTGCGAAAAGCATGTCCAGCCGTTGGTCCACCCTGGCAAGACGAAAAGCGTGGTCTTCCATCATATTCCGGAGCTCAAAGATGAGCCGGAGGTACCGACAATCCGAGGCTGGAGGCTAGTCCGGTTCCCCACTGTCGTTGGGCGGTCGTGTGCTAGAGTCCCCCGCTACTCGAGTTGACAACCCTGCAGGCTTCACCATCCCTGTGATGTCGTCGGGAGGGGCTTCCTCCTCCACAATGCATGGTGGGAAGAGGTCCTCCGTGGTGGCAGCGTTGAGGTTCCATAGGGTGTCTCCGGGCGGTGGCTTTGTTGCTTCTGCGCAAACGAATGAGGGATGGTGTTGCTGTGCCTCTTCCCAACTAATTTCTTCTATAATCGCCATGGGTGGCGTCCAGGGTCTTTGCTTGCGTTTGGTGGCAGCCAAAGCCAGTGCTCGTTCGAAATTATGAATGCGCTTGCGCCTAGTCTCGGCCCTGTACCAAGATGCCCCTCTGCGGGATTTCCCTCGGAGTCGGGGCATGGTTTGAGCTACTATATGGTCGCCTGCTTCGCTTCCTGGCTGCGACGGAGGTCGAAAATTGAAATCGAACGGAATGAACACTGCAAGGGTCCAATTCACCTCACCTCTATTCATCCCCACGATAACACACCGCACTATCGTGACTGCCGAGGCCATTAAGGCAAGGTTGTTAGTGCTCTGTCGCCGAGTACAATTCCCTCGCGCGAGAGGGCTTATCGACTGGAAGTGCCTGGTGCAGGCCATGGGCTAATTAGTGCTCGGAGGGCGTTCGTCGGTTGATGCCATAAATGGGCGTCCCGGCAATCGTCCGTGTGTATGTTGATGCGTGCGTGTCACCCCATACGGGGTGTTTATAAAACTTTTTTTATTATATAATAATGAATTTAATAAATTATAATTAATTATGTAATTATTAAAAATTATTATTTTTAAATAATTATATATATTTTTTAAATTAGTTTTATTATACTTTTAAATTAATTTTATTAAAAATTTAAATATCAATATTTTATTTTAAATATAATTTATTTAAATTAATATATTTATATCTATATTTATTTAATTCTATAATTGTTAAAAATATATATTATTTTTAAATAACTATAATTTTTTTATTTTAAAATTACTTTTATAAAAAAATTTAAATATCAATACTTTATTTTAAACATATTTTATATATATATATATATATATATATATATATATATATATATATATATATAATTGTTATTACATTTTCAAAAATAACATCCAAAAGAAATTCACAATGTTAGAGGAAATAAACACAAACAAAAATAAAAAATAATACTCAAAAAAATTCAATAAAAAAAAATTCACAATATCAGATGAAATAAAGATAAACTAAAATAAAAAATAACACCCAAAAGAAATTCACAATGTTAGATGAGATAAACACAAACTAAAATAAACTAAGACAATTATATTAAATGTTAAAATATTTTATTAAAATAAATTTATAATGTCATATTAAAATTAATGAATAAATAAATATATTCATTTTTTATTAAAAAAATATAAATGTTAAAATATTTTATTAAAATTAATTTATAATATCATATTAAAATTAATGAATAAATAAATATATTCATTTTTTATTAAAAAAATAACACCCAAAAGAAATTCACAATGTTAGATGAGATAAACACAAACTAAAATAAACTAATACAATTATAGTAAATGTTAAAATATTTTATTAAAATAAATTTATAATGTCATATTAAAATTAATGAATAAATAAATATATTCATCTCTCATTCAAAGTAATATTAATATTAAGATGTGATAAATACAAACTAAAATAAACTAATAAAATTATATTAAATGTTAAAATATTTTATTAAAATAAATATATATAAATAAATCTTTACATCTCTCATTCAAAGTAAGTAATATCTATTATATTCATCTCTCATTCAAAGTAATATTAATATTAAGATGAGATAAATACAAACTAAAATAAACTAATAAAATTATATTAAATGTTAAAATATTTTATTAAAATAAACATATAAAAATAAATCTTTACATCTCTCATTCAAAGTAAGTAATATCTATTATTATAATAGGCAAATTATTTATTCATATTTTTGAAAGAGATATTCACTTCTTTTTTTTAAATTGATAATGTTATTCAAATTTTCAAAGAGATATTCACTTTTATTGATAGCGTTAGAATTTTATTTTATTTTTTTAATTTAAATATATTTATTTAAATATAGATAATGTTGTTAAATTAAAAAAAAATTATACTAATTTTTAATTATTAATTATTAATTTTTTCTCTTAAATAGAAAAACAATAATGCATTATTGAAAAAAAACATTATAAGAACAAAAAAAAATGAAAGATTTTTTTAAAAAAATAGAGAAACATTTTCATAAAGTATATTGTTGAGTAAGAAAGTGCTTAGTGAAATGATATATAATTTTCGAGAAGATATATTATTATCTTATGGTTTGATTTTGAAATTTCTAAGGGTGTGTATATAAAATTTTATGCATTCTTATTAATAAAGGTAATGAACATAATGGTATTATTATAAATTTAAAATGAAAATATTAATAGAAAGTTATAATTGTTGATTTTTTATATATAAGATAATATTAGATTAATTGATTATGGTGACCATCTATGAAAGGATGTGTTTTTTGGATAATAAATAACTACTTATTTATTATATATATTTATATCTTATATTATAAATATATTATTTATATATTATATTTTAATAGTTTATTATTCAATAATTAATAATTATATTATTAATTATTATTTGGGAGAATGTCTTCCCGATATGGTACAAACATCAACACTCCCTCTCAATCAGGGAGACATTCTCCATCATGCCAAGTTTGTCTCTAAAATATACAAACATTTCCCTACACTCATGACACCTATCACTCTTGGGAAATGTCTCCCGATGTCTCCCACTTGAACCAAGGGGAAACTCCATCTGGGGATCTCCCTCTAAGCCAACTGACTCTCTCTCAGATCAATATCACTCTGGGTCCGCATGTGATAGCATCTAACATCTCGAATCTCTATCATCCCTAGATAAATCAACATGACTAAGGACAAATACCACACTAGGGCCATTCACCACAGGTACACCCATGTGAGCGAATGTCAACCTGATGTTATCTGAAATGTGGAAAGCACCTCGAGTCCATATCACTCCTTGTCATGATCAAGGAAGAACTACGCCTGGGCCCATTTACCACAAGTACACCCTTGTGATAAATGTATACTATCTCCCTTGGTTTGCAACCCAATCTAGGAGAAGGTTTGCATGATGCTTACTAGGGACATTAACCTTTGTTAATACACATCATGTAGTTGGTATCTATAATACTTGAGCTAGCTCATCCTACAAAGGGTGTCTAGTCCCTTGGGGCTAATCAAGCTAAGTCATCTTGGACCATATTTGACATATAGAGGTTTCCTCATGGAACTAATGTCACACAAGACATATCGAGGCTTCTTCATGAAACCAATGTCTTGGTTCCTTCATCTGATATATGTCAGAATGAAGTCCACATTCCCTCCTACTAGTCCATACAGGACCCTCCAAGGAGAATGTCTCATGATGCTTCCTCAAACATCTCTAGGAAACATCGAGGTTCCCTCATGGAACCAATGTCCTCCAAGACATACAGAGGTTTACTCGTGAAACCAATGACTTGGTTCTTTCATTTGACCATCTGAGACACATAAAAATGAAGTCTACATCCTCCCTACTAGTCCACGCTCGACCCTTTGGGGGGAATGTCCCATAATGTTGCCTCAAACATCAACACTCCCTCTCAACGAGAGAGACATTCTCTGGCACACCAAGCTTGTCAAAATAGTACACAAACTTCACTTTGGACAATGGCTTGGTTAGAATGTCTACAATCTTCTCATAAGTAGAAATGTATTGAAGTCAAATAGTTCTTCTTTGCACCATATCTCATACATAGTGATATTTAATCTCTACATTCTTTGACTTCTGTTTTCAGATTTCTGTGGTGAAGAATTTCAAAATCATTTGCCGGAGAATCCACAGTTGATGTCATTTTTGTCATCGACGTTTCGAATCCTGATCGGGATTCATCATCAGGACTAATCGTCATGAGATGACGATTAGTCCTGATGATGAATCCCGATCAGGATTTGAAACGTCGATGACAAAAATGACATCAACTGTGGATTCTCCGGCAAATGATTTTGAAATTCTTTGACTTGTCATGAGAAGCTAGATTCACTAAAAGCTTCACACAGCTTCTGTCTTGGAACCACCTGCGATTTGTCAGAGTAGTTAGCTCTAACAAAACCACTATGCTTCATATTGAGTTAGCTATGCTCAATAAAAAGATGTTTCCAATTCCAAAACATTTACTCGTACTTCTATAAAGTTTCATCACATTTGTAGGTTCTCTATTAGCACTGTAATCTCGCAAATCTCCAAACATACTATAAACTCGTTTAACAAAGACAATTCAATCTACAATTAAAAACTGTGTAGCTTGATTGTAGGTTCTCTCTTCACATCCTTGGGCTCCTTGCCCATCATCGCCATGGTCCCCATCGCTCCTCTTGGTTCACAACTTTGTCCAATGTATCATAATATGGTGTTAGCCTCATAGATGCCTTCATCAACCCATCAACCTCATTAAAGTGTTCACTTTCTTCATTTCTGATGGTGGGATTCTTGCTTCCTGAAATTGCATATTTTCGCCACTCTTCGTAGTTGTTAATGGCTATGTGCACGTGTGCATATCCATATCGACACCTTGACATCCTTTGCATGAGGCACTTAGATTCCACCTGACGCAGTATCGCTCCCACTTTCTTTTTCATCATTACTGTCACCAACATCCCCGTACAGAACTTCAACTGTTATCTCTTTCTTGCCTAATTCCCTACGGAGTGTAATCGTCTAAAATCCCAGAAATCTTCAATATCGAAGGGTATGGTGCCCTCGATTTTGACATCCAACGTGGAAGGGTTTGATTCAACCCTACACTGAATCTCCTCATCACGCACTACCAGGAGGTTTTCTTCAAATTTCAACTTGGCTATTATTGAAATAACCACTCGGCATGGAATCTATGATGTTCCCTTCATTATTTATCTTCTGCAACAATTTATTCTCTTCCGGCAGCGGTGATTATCTATACATGTGACCACTGCAATAGAAGGTGGTCATCTCTACAATTGAATTACCATATATATCGTTGGCAATCTCCCACACACGCTCCATCAGAGACGCCACGGGAACGGTCACAGAATCAATCTGCCGACCATAGAATAGATCGCTCGCATGATTATATCAGACCATCCAAATGCCAACTCATGAGAGTATTCAAAGACAATATTTTATTAAAAGAGTTCTTATTGCAGACCTCCAAAATTGAGAACGAGAATAAAATTGCAGAGTGGTAGCGCCCCATCTCCTCGTGGAGATGATGATTGTGTTGCAGGTACTCGTCTTCTTTTCCAATTGACTCTAGCAACCATCCCTCCGAACAATAAGAATCAGTGTTACACTCTTCACGCCGTGTCGCCTTCTTCTTATACTTATCCTCTAAGGGATCCTACAATATCCCACTCGTCCATATTTCATCAATGTTCTCCTCTACATAGCAATTTTCCTTTGGATGAATTTCATAAAACAATGGAAAAACACACAACAACAATCCACTTTCTACTCTATTCTCCTAGGTTAACCTCATCTACGTTTCTATTTCCCTTGCATTTACTTGGGCCCTTCTATTTACTTGGGCCCTTCTACGAGGGAGTGAGGTGGAGTTTTACTATGATACCATGTTGAATTTTTATATGAGATGATATTAGATCGATTGATTATTATAATGATGAATGGGCTATATATAAAGAGCATAAGGTGATATCCATAAAAGGATTAGTCTTTTAAGTAACTACTCTTATTTTTTTTTCAAGATTAAAAGAAAAAAGAAAACTAGACAAAGATTTTGTTGAGAATGTTAGTGAAAGATATCATCAGTTAATCCATTGATACCTAGAATACATTACAATTTTAATATGAAATAATAAAGATAAATAGAATTATATTTCTAAAATGTAAACTTTTTTTCATTAAAATGGAAGAAAATGACATTAACAATTACTATTAGTCTAAAATGTAGAAATTAAAAAATAAAGTTGATGATATTTAACCCCCCCTCCCCCAAAAAAAAGACTAGTTGTAATATTGTTTTTATTAATTGTATCATTAATATTGTATAAAGAGAAATGAAACCATGGTTTGATGGTACGACAAGTAATAGAACCATCTCCCTCTAAACCAAGTGAATCTCTCTCGGATCAATATCACTTTGGGTCCACATGTGATAGCATCTAACATCTCGAATCTTTATTATTTCTAGTCAAATCAACATGACTAAGGACAAAGACCACACGAGGGCCATTCACCACACGTACACCCCTATGAGTGAATGTCATCTTGATGCTATCTGACATGTGGAAAACACCTCAAGCACCTCGATTCCATATCACTCATTGTCATGATCAAGGAAGGACAACGCCTGGGCCCATTTACCACAAGTACACCCTTGTGATAAATGTATATTATCTCCCTTGGTTTGCAGCCCAATCTAGGAGAAGGTATGTTGATTCTTACTAGGGCCATTAACCTTTTCTCATACACATCATGTAGTTGGTATCTACAATACTTGAGCTAGCTCATCCTACAAAGGGTCATTCCCTTGGGGCTAATCAAGCTAAATCATCTTGAACCATAATTGAAATATAGAGGTTTCCTCATGAAACCAATGTCTAAGACATAATAATCGAGATTTCCTCATGGAACTAATGTCTCATAAGACATATCGAGGTTTTTTCATGAAACCAATGTATTGGTTCCTTCATCTGACCATTTGAGGCACATTAGAATGAAGTCCACATTCCCTCCTACTAGTCCATACAGGACCCTCCGGGGAGAATGTCTCATGATGTTGCCTCAAACATCTCTAGGACACATCGAGTTTCCCTCATGGAAAGAATGTCCCCCAAGACATATCGAGGTTTCCTCGTG
The DNA here is from genome assembly GCA_032191745.1 of Picea mariana. NCBI lineage: Eukaryota > Viridiplantae > Streptophyta > Pinopsida > Pinales > Pinaceae > Picea > Picea mariana. Next base: position 657,700 of record JASDQU010737197.1, on the reverse strand, counting down.
AAACCAATGTCTTGGTTCCTTCATCTGACCATCTGAGACACATCAAAATGAAGTCTACATCCCCCTTTACTAGTCCATGCTAGACTCTCTGGGGAGAATGTCTCATGATGTTGCCTCAAACATCAACACTCTCTCAACAAGGGAGACATTATCTGCCTCACCAAGCTTGTCCTGGAAGTACACAAACTTCGCGTTGGGCAATGTCTTGGTCAGAATGTCTGTAGTCTTCTCATCAATAGAAATGTACCGAAGTCTAATAGTTCCTCTCTGCACCATATATTTTATATAGTGATATTTAATCTTTGCATCCTTTGAATTTTCATGAGAAACTAGAATCATTGAAAGCTTTACATTGCTTTGATTATCACTGTCTTGGAACCACCTGTGATTTGTCAGAGTAGTTAGCTCTAATAAAACCACTATGCTTCGTATTGAGTTGGCTAAGCTCAATAAAAATATGTTTTTGATTCCAAAACATTTACTCGCACTTCTATGAAGTTTCATCACATTTAAGGGTTCTCTATTAGCATTGTAATATCGTGGATCTTCAAACATACTATAAACTTGTTTAACAAAAACAATTCAATTTGCAATAAAAAAAATTGTGTAACCTGATTATAGGTTCTCCCTTCACATCCTTGGGCTCCTTGCCAATCATCACCATGGTCCCAACGACCACTGCCATCGCTCCTCTTCTCATGACCATGACCCTCTCTCGGTTCACAACTTTGTCTAGGTATCATAATATGGTGTGAGACTCGTAGATGCCTTCTTCAACCCATCAACCTCATTAAAGTGTTCACTTTCTTCATTTATGATGGTGGAATGCATGCTTCCTCCAATTGCATATTTTCCCCATTGTTATTGGCTATGTGCACGTGTCCATATCGACACCTTGGCATCCTTTGCATGAGGCACTTGGATTTCACCTTACACAGTATGGCAACCACTTTCTTTTTCATCGTTACCGTCACCAACAACCCCGGACAGAACTTCAGCCTTTATCTCTTCGTTGCCTAATTTCCTATGGACTTTAGTGCTCTGAAATCCCATAAATCTCCAATATCGAAGGGTATGGTGTCCTCTGTTTTGACATCCAGCGTGGAAGGGTTTGATTCAACCCTACATTGAATCTCCTCATCAAGCACTACCATAAGGTTTCTTCAAATTTTGACTTGGCTATTATTGAAATAGCCACTCGACATGGAACCTATGATGTTCCCTCCATTATTTCTCTCATGCAACAGTTTATTCTCTTCCAACAGTGGTGATGATCTATACATGTGACCATTGCAACAGAAGGTGGTTATCTCTACAATTGAATCTCCTACCATATATATCGTTGGCAATCTCCCGCACACTCCGTCGAAGCCGCCACTAGAACAGTCACAGAATCAATCTGTCGACCATAGAATAGATCGCTCGCAAGGTTATATCAGAGCATCCAAATCCCAACTCATGGGAGTATTCAAAGATAATATTTTATTGAAAGAGTTCTTATTGCAGACCTCCAAAATCGAGAACGAGAATAAAATTGCAGAGTGGTAGCGCCCCATCACCTCATGGAGATGATGATTTTGTTGCAGGTACTCGTCTTCTTTTCCAATTGACTCTAACAATCATCCCTCCCAACAAGAAGAATCAGTGTTACACTTTTCACGCGGTGTCACCTTCTTCTTATACTTATCCTCTAAGGGATCCTACAATATCCCACTTGTCCATATTATTTCATCAATGTTCTCCTTTACATAGCAATTTTTCTTTGGATGAATTTCATAAAACAATGGAAAAACACACACAATAACAACAATCCACTCTCTACTCTACTCTCCTACTTTAACCTCATCTACATTTCTATTTTCCTTGCATTTACTTGGGCCCTCCTATGAGGGAGTGAGGCTGAGTCTTCATACCATGTTGAATTTTTATATGACATGATATTACATCGATTGATTATTACAATGATGAATGAGTCATATATGATGACCATCCATGAAAATATTGGTCCCTTGAATAACAACCCTTGAATAACAAGGAGAGTTGTGTAGCAAAAGTCCTTTCCTAGAAGATAGAGAAGCTTGTTGTTTGGCTTTGATGCACTAGGTAAATATTGCCATTTATCATTTGACCAACTTTCCATTGATTTCTAAGTTTGTATTATTGTTAAAAGAAGCATGTCTAGACTAAGCTTTTGGTACTTTCAATTGTTGGGTGTATTAGAAGCTTGTTGTTTGGCTTTGATGCAGCATGTAAAGATTGTCATCAATCATTTGACCAACTTTCCATTGATTTCTAATTTTGTATTATTGTTAAAGGCAGCATGTCTAGACTAAGCTTTTGGTACTTTCAATTGTTGAGTGTATTATTTCAGAATTTCATCAATATATAATGTGATTTGTATTGATTTAATTCATTGTAGAACTTAAGCATTAGACAACCAACATAGTTTTGTGGGATCTAGTTCCAATGTTTGCACCATCTGTGAGATTTTCATTGTAAAAAAAAATATAATTCACATGTAGATTAGAGGAAGTGTCATTATGAAATTAATTCACTTTAGGTTAGTCGAAGTGTGATTATGAGATTAGAGGAAGTGTCATTATGAAATTAATTCACTTTAGGTTAGTCGAAGTGTGATTATGAGATTAATTCACTTTAGGTGAGATTTTCATTGTAAAAGCAAATATAATTCACAAGAAAATGTATAGCCGAAGTGTCATTATGAGATTAATTCACCTTATTCTTTCAACATTGTTGGGCGTATTATTTTTTTAACTATTAGCAAGACCTAGAAAGCTTCTAAAAATCCAAGATGAACCTTTCCAATTTGACTGGACTCATACCATGAAAAATCTAAATCTGTTTCCCAGTCATCTGCATCAAATGGATCTGTACCTCTGAAGGCTATGACTATCAGTTGGGCGTCTACTTCCTATGAATATAAATGCTTATGTTGATTTCTTTTGCAAGTGATCTGATTATTTTACAGGGACTCAATATCCATGTCAATAATGAACGTGAAATCAATCGCACAAAATCCAATTATATGTTACAATGACCCAATAATAAAATAAAAAACCCAAAGTGTTGCATGTCGAAGAACTCCACGAAATGCATCTGCAAGATAAGATTGACGCGTGTATTAAATAAAATAGAGTTGTCCATAAATAATCTAGAATTAAAATGCATGGAAATTTCACTTAGTTGCAAGGAAAAATAACAAATTACAATAACCACAACAGTAATTGTGAACGCAGATAAATCAACTTACAGAACCAAGAATATATTGGACTCTATTCGAATAGAGTGCGTTCACAACAAACATATTAAAATATTGAATTACACAATAGAATTTCACACATGGAGAGTGGTCATTTTATTTTAGGCTGAATTGAGATGCTAAAACGTTGATGAGAATAAGTAGACTGGTAGCGGTTGTTCTGCACATAAAACATCAACGATCAAATGTCCACATTAATAGCCATAATATATTTTCTATACAGAATAATGTGAAACAATACGTGAGAAGAAAAAGATACGAAGGAATGGGAAAGCTGGACAATTTTATGTTTAAATAACAACATTTACAACCAGAACGTAGACAAACAAAAAACTGACCTTCTGATCACGAAAGAGGTGGATATTTATGGTGGCGCTTCTAGTATGGTGGGGATTTATAGTCTGGAGGGGAATAGTACGATGGGGATTTGTAGTCTGGAGGGGATTTGTAGTCATATTGTGGAGGGAAATAGTACGGAGGGGATTTGTAGTCTGGAGGGGAGTATAGAAAATTAGTGAGATTAGTGTTTGGTAGCTTTACTCCATTCAAGAAAATCTAAGATTCATGATATTAGTGTATAAGATTCATGATATTAATGTTCAGTAGTTTGGAAAGCGGACTCTCCTTCTATTAAAAATAAAGAGGGCATTCGATTAGTCTCTTGTCGTGAGCTAATAATAAGAATTGTGTTCCTTCTTCCAATTCTAAATGCATTTCGCCCTTATGAATTCATTGCTACTTTTCGAAGTAAGTCGAGAGTTCACAAGAACCTTGATTCACTTGGTTTAGTAAGCTCAATCCATCTGATGCAACAAGCTCTCTTTCCTCTAGTCTAATGGTTTTGCGTGAACAATATGCAAATGGCTTGCTGGAACTAACTTTACATTTGGATTTTCAATACATTGAAAGAAAAACTCATCCAGTTGGCAGGAAGTAGACTTGTTAATTTCCATGAGTATCCCTCCATCCACAGTCTAGACATGTGCGTAAATATTTACGCCGAAAGGCGTATACCTATTGACAATGGGCAGAATTAATCACCTTTTAATTACGCTGAAAGGCGTATACCTATTGACAATGGGCAGAATTAATCACCTTTTAATCATAAATTTCAATCTTACGGTTCGCAATTGAAGATGTTGGCATATTCTTCGTCGTCCTCTCTAATCATGGATGAGATTTTAATAAATTAACTTCCGCTCATTTATAAAAACGTCCTTTTATGTGATTACTTTTTCACATTTACTAAATCAAATTAAAAAATTACTTGCTCATCACCAGATTGCCATGTTCAGTGATTAACAAATAACAATAGCTATTAAGAAACTGGACAGATGCGTATCGGCGCGTGGATGTAAATTGCTGCCGTTTCATTTCTGTTGAATTGGATGCGAATTAAAACGTTTTACAGTGCGCTGTCATTTTTTTACAGTGCGCCGTCATGTGAAATTATTGCGTGTGCATTTGAAATTACCATGGTGTTTCAAATTACTGCGTTTGCTTTTCAAATTTCTAAGTGAACTATGAAATCGTTGTATGCTCTTATCATCAAATGTTGCGTGTACTTCCTTTGCTGTTAGCCGATTTCATTAATTTAACAAAACAGTAAGAAAATAAATATGTTCGCAAAATAAATATGCCTTTCGGCGTTTATCAGCCACAGTCACAATTATGTGGCTGTGCTAGTCATAAATTTCAATCTTACGGTTCGCAATTGAAGATGCTGGCATATTCTTCGTCATCGTCTCTAATCAATGGATGAGATTTTAATAAATTAACTTCCGCTCATTTATAAAGACGTCCGTTTATGTGATTACTTTTTCACATTTACTAAATCAAATTAAAAAATTACTTGCTCATCACCAGATTGCCACGTTCAGTGATTAACAAATAACAATAGCTATTAAGAAACTGGACAGATGCATATCGGCGCGTGGATGTAAATTGCTGCCATTTCATTTCTGTTGAATTGGATGCGAATTAAAACGTTTTACAGTGCGCCGTCATTTTTTTACAGTGCGTCGTCATGTGAAATTATTGCGTGTGCATTTGAAATTACCATGGCGTTTCAAATTACTACGTTTGCTTTTCAAATTTCTAAGTGAACTATGAAAACGATGTATGCTCTTATCATCAAATGTTGTGTGTACTTCCTTTGCCTTTAGCTGATTTCATTAATTTAACAAAACAGTAAGAAAATAAATATGTTCGCAAAATAAATATGCCTTTCGGTATTTATCAGCCACAGTCACAATTATGTGGCTGTGCTAGTTATACAACAGTTGTCTCACATGCAGGTTGTCCCTAAAGAGACTGAGTGGTCGTCCCTGAAGAGACTGGGAGTTTTGCAAGCGTCGAAGGCATCAGTCAGGAAGGTCCTCTGAATTCGATATGTCCCCATGTGCCATTGCTCCCTACTATGGTCGGATAAGTGATTGGAAGAAGGATAGATTTATTGTTACAGAACAAAGGCAAAGGCAAAGGGAATGGGAAAAAAACAAAGGGATAAATAGTCATTCTTGAACCAAAGGGTATATCATGAAGTTTCTCCATATCCAATTTTTCGAGTGGACATTGTTTACCGAGAAGCAGTTCCGGTTCCATATCCACTGGTTTCAAAGCCAACCCTAGTTAAAACATAACCTATTGAAGTTTACCCAGCAACGGATCCAAATCTTGTGTTATAAGCGAGGTTAAAGACGGCTAGAGGAGTTGTACCTGAACAAGTTCCAGTTCCCATTTAATAAGTTCCATGGCTAACCACATACTTTCCAATTCTGAACCCAGTAGCACAGACAAAGGCGGAGGTGGCTAGAGCAGTGAAGGTCAAGACATAAGAGGTTTAAGTAGTCGTTTGGGAGCTTGCAACAAAGGCAGTAGACCCCACGGCAAAGGCATAGCCAGTTTTAGATTTAGATAAAGAATTACTTGTTTCAGTTTGAGTGGATTCAGTTATTGTCCTAGATGTGAGATCGAAGCCTTGTTAAATTGGTATGTATACCACCCTCCCTAAACCAGTGAGTGAGTTTGTAATGCACTTTTTCCATAATTATCATTTTAACTGTTGAATTTAAACCAAAATCATGCATGATGAAAACTCTTCAGGCTCACGCATTTTTTAATTGATAGATCCATATAATCTTTTGTGATACTCATTATCCTTTCATACTAAAGGGTGGTCTCATGTTTGTGTTATTTTTGCTATAGATAATAGTAAAAGAAAAAGTCGTTGCACCCAATAGTCGTAGAGGGTTTTGTCTAGAATCATTAGGTAATAAAATTACTTATTTAAAAAATGGACATATCATAATTCAAGCTGGTGAGACTAGTAGCGGGTGACATTACTAGAATAAAGAAGCTCAATTTTACATAGAAATTTACATTTGTCTTTCTTGTGTTCCAATCGAGAAATAATTTGAATTATGCAACAACAAAATAAATTATCTGTACCAAAATTAAGCATTGGGGTAATTATTATAAATAAGTTAGAAGAATTATAAAAAAAAAAAATATGCATACAATGCTATGTTGTCCATATGCTTGTTCTTTGTTTTTGTCTATTTGTTTATTCTTTGTTTTTTGTCTGCTGCAATAGCTTGCATTGGAAAGCTCTAGAAAGCTCCTGAATAGGCACACAAGAATGATAATGATATTCATGTTGAATCAGATAAAATTTCATGGGGAGACAGAGAAAAGTTCATGGGGAGACTGAGAAAATGAAATGGCACAAGATAGGAGCAAATTTCATGGGGAGGTAAAGGATAGGAGCAAAGTTCATGGGGAGGCAGAGAAAATGAAAGGGTGGAAGATAAAATCAAGTTCGCGGGAGGCCGAGAAAATGAAAAGAGAAAATCTTTCATGCTATACTTATGTCACGTAGGCATAAAGCCACATTGACACTAGACTTACAGCTGCCACTTTGTCCGTGAATATTTCAAAATAGTAGTACAAAAGTATTACTATGGACATACATTTGATGTTATAAATGTCACTTTGTCACTAGACTTACATTTGATGTTATATATGTAATGCTAGGGTTATTTCTAGCATTACTTCACTTGGGAAAAAATTATTAAGGGAAGTGTGTTTTAACTTAAGATTTAGATGTGCAATGTGGCTCTATGCCTCGAGATGCGGCCAAATAAGGCCTCAAACTAAAAAGTTAGGATTAAATGTGAAATGTCGTTAGAAAATGATATAAATTTCTTGAAACTTTGGTTAAATGGCTGATTTACCTTGGTGAAATTTTTTTGTACATGTATAACATTAACATTGTGAATGTTGAGATATGTAATTTCCACTTGTCTGATCATATAAATTGTGATCATATAGTATCAAAGCCAATTCACATTGTTGAGATATGTAATTTTCAAGTGTGATCTTATAGTTTCAGAGCCAAGAAAGATTCCCATAGATTCCCAATATAATATCAGAGACAAACTAGACTTGAATCCCTCACAGGAGGGCCCAGGGAAACGGAATGGAAATGGAAGATGTGATAATAGGAGAGTAGAGAGTGGATTGTTGTTTGTGTATGCAATAGTGTGTTGGTTTGTCCATCACATTGTTTTTGGTGAGAAGTTAGAAAGGAATTCCATCGATATGAATCCAGATGCAGAGAGCTTGAATGAAAAGAAATGGTACCTCAAATGCCGAGTGAGAGGGTCGTGAGTCTGGAAATATTTACTAGAGCCGCCATTGTAGGTTGGATCTAATGAGATCGGTTTTTTCAACTTCAGCGTTAGTTGATGTTGATGTAGCTGTGCATGTCATAGTGAGAAGCTCTCCAAGGAGGATACGACCTATTTTAATCCATGATTTATTGAAGAATTAATTAACAAATGAGAGAGACATTATAACACAACACTATTAGTTTACTTGATTCGATATACAATACATTTGTGGCTCATTATATAGAGCTCACTGATAGTTATCAGATCTAACTTATTCCAAATATAGAATGAGAGGTTGAGCAAATATCTCAACCATAAACATGAATCTAGGATCTCATAAATCCAACTCCCTAACAAACTCCTAATAATAAGATCACACAACTCACGTAGAGATTGACTCTACTTCTTAATACATCATATTAGATAAGTAGGAATTATATATTCCATCACTCTCCCTTAATGACTACTTATCTAAATATCTCTGTGGTCATATCTTCATCACTGTCATGGCTTCAATTTTTCACTTGAGCTTGCTTACTATGGGCTTCATCCTTGAACTTTCTTTTTGCTTCCTCTTATACCTTGTACCTGCATATAATTATTGATGTCCATATAAAACACAATCCATCTACCAGAATACATGGGTCATCTGCCGCTATAACCGCTAGTTCTCTAGGAATTGTTTTCAGCTACATAGCTCATCAATTTTAAACTCTCCCTTAAACATAACTTGGTTCCTCACACTCTGAGACTCACAACTTGGTCTCACACTTTGAGATTCTTCCATCTCACATCCCCACGTTAATCAAATATCCAAAGTCTTTGATTCAACATCAAGCTAGCATACAAGTACACCTGCCACCCTCGTACCTACCCTAATGATTAATTCCACAACTTGATACAACAACCTCTCTGCTTATGAGAGAGTATCACATCCTGTGATCACACGCACTTCTGCGCTACAACGCGTATGCATGTTTATGCCTTACTAACAGGGCTTACAACAAACCTAGGGAAATTAGCTTGCCTATGGCTAAGCATTACAACTTGGACCATAACCTGGAGTGTCGAGTACAACCGATCATGCACCCCCTACAACAATTCAATCAGGTACATTAAATATCAACAATACTCTCACCAATCATATGCCCAATATTACAAGCCCATTACATATGTTCATTTACATCTCATCATCATTCTTGACCAAGGCACACAACCACTTCACACAACTTGAATAACTATCATCACAACTTCAAACAAGAAATATAAGCACAACTCAATCTCACTTTCTTACTTTTGTGACTTAATTTGGAGAATGTGTGAGTCCGATGGAATGAGCACGTACACCTCACTTAATTTTTCTATAACACCTCCATGTAATGGCGAGAACAACAACAAACTCCAACAATAGCAGCCTCTCTCTTTACGACTCCTTTACTCAGTAATTGCAACTCCTCTCCAAAACTCAAAGAAATGAGTCCTCTACAATATCATGGACAGCGGTTTGTCACACGCCCTTCAATTTCAATTTATGCAGTTCTTTGTACTGAACAGTACCACTGAGAAGCCTATGGCTGAGAGAGATGCGATAGCAAAGAACATCCACTCGTCGGGCATCCTTTGCAATCATTAACTATTTTCTCCAGCATCCAATCAGCCCATTGACTTTTCTGCAAAACATGCAACAGTAGCTTCCATCTAGACCCATTGATAGCCCATCCTTAAAGACTCAAGATCTTTCATGCTTGAGTGCACATTCAATGTGACATGAGAAACCACAAGAATCCCCGACATATGGGGGCTCTGAGGTACACACTAGCCAAAGACTGGGGTCCTTGTTGTCATCGAACTGGTGGCAAATGCAACAAGAGCATCGCTTGCAAAACCTATCTTGTAAGCTTAAAATAGCTCTACAAGCTAAATTTTTTGCAGAATAAGGCATCATCATGAATTTTTTCATCAAGGATCAGTGATGTATGTGTAGCAGCTAATAGTCGCGATGGATCTTCCTTCTTCCTCTGCCTCCGAGATATGTTCTGAGTGTTAGTCATGGATGAGTGTAAGGCAACTGGCTTAGTCTCCTGTTGCATTGACTCCTTCAATGACACCATTCTCAGAAGTTGTTATGTGATCTTACATTTCGACAGACCAGTATATTTCCTCTCCTTGCCCATCTCTGCACATGGTATTTGCAGAATCTCTTGCCGAGTCCAGGACTGAAGTATTTCCGAGGCACCTTCTGGCCATTTTGCAATCTCATAAACTAGTTGATGCTTCTCTGACATGCTTAGACCTCCATATTTTGAAGTGATTGTATCCAAACCAGTTGAAGGAGAGTCCATGCTTGCAAATTTCAGCCCTGACCTCGGCATTATCGAATCTTTTAGCAATACATAAGCCCTCTGAGGCTGCTGAAATATTCTCAGGATGGAATGGATCCAATTTTTTTTTGTGCAGGTTTCCTCAGGAGCAAGACAGATTTAAAGGTTGCTTTTATCAACAACTGTTGGCCCACAGGGGAGACTTCCGGACACAAGGGGCACGTTGTTGTGGCATCATCCATTCATATAATTCTTGGGCAACACGCGACAGGACTCGAACGCGCGACCTTCGGCAGAAACTTGACAATAATCCCCACAGGAACTTGGTTGCGAGATTCAAACTTGCGACCTCGAAATGATCTCTTTATACGATTGCGGATACAATGCAATGGGTCCCTTAATGTACCTCTTCTCCACACACAAGGTAGCAAACCCTCTCTTCAAATGACAACTCTTCTAACGGTGGTAGTTCACAATGCTCCAAGCTCAAATCAACAACAAATACACAGTCTTCTCCACTATGCGCACAATTCAATAACAACGACACTACATCCTGGACGCACCTCAACAAGCAGTGGCAGCGATTTGATGCTGCGATCAGTCTTTCACAAAGAATGGGCACGCAGCACACAACACGCACTCAGCGAACACAAGAGATTATTCCTCTACTCTTCACATGATGATGAGGGAGTCACGTCCAACCCTAGAGCTTTGATACCAAATTAACAAATGAGAGAGACATTATAACACAACACTATTAGATTACTTGATTCGATATACAATACATTTGTGGCTCATTATATAGAGCTCACTGATAGTTATCATATCTAACTTATTCCAACTATAGGATGAGAGGTTGAGAAAATATCTCAACCATAAACATGAATCTAGGATCTCATAAATCCAACTCCCTAACAAACTCCTAATAATAAGATCACACAACTCACATAGAGATTGACTCTACTTCTTAATACATCATATTAGATAAGTAAGAATTATATATTCCAACAGAATTGCCACGGACTGTTGTTGATTTGGTTGAAGACTGAAGAAGAAGCTATCGCGTGGATGAAGAGAAGGCTGAGGCCGAGGAGACTGAGGTCGCAGGGACCGTCGAAGAGTTTGGAGAGGATCCCAAAGAGAGAAAGGATTGTGAGGACCTGTGTGAAGCTTGGAGATCATGTTACGCTGGAGAATCGTGGAGGATAAGAGCACGCGGCAGTGCGCCTGATGATTTTTTGCTGAAAATGATGATAATCATTAAGGAGCTCCCATGTCTGCAAATTATGTGATCGAGAGCTTGTCTGTGGTTGTAATATATCAGTTCCAAAAGGAGATCCCAACTGGAGGTTGCGCTATTGCATTAGTCAAAAAATAGAAGCCTCTGTAGTCTGGTTGCAAAGAGTCGTGTGAACACCATTAGAAAAGGATGCTAATAGCGGCGAGAGGTAAAGAAAATACGCCAACTGCAGCGTAGATGTAAAGGTTGATCTCTGCAAAGATGCGAATGTTTTTTTGAGATTTCGCTTGTATAGATCCATATTTGTTGTTGTTGTAAAAGAAGAGGACCAGTGCAGAGGAGCACGTGGTTCTGGTTGTGGAGATAGCGTTCCTCATCCTTGTTGTTCAACCTTAATCCACAACGATTTGAGAAAGACAACATATTGGAAAAGAAAGTGAAGGTGAGATTGTTTGTAGAAAATCATCGTTGTTCCATATGTGTGGTTTCTTAGTTTAGTGAGCGAGTTATGGAGATTGTCGGTTGTTTGGGAGGCAACACTTAGACGAGACCTGCGCTTCTATGATGTTGATCAAGACTCTCTCAATGGTGATCGTGAAAACTTTTGGCCATGGAAAAGTGCTACCTTGGATATAGCTATGAACCGTGAATGGATTGTGGTCTTGAGAAGAGGAGCGATGGGAGATCGCTTGGACCATATGGGGATGAGTAAGGAACCCAAGAAAGTGGAGACAATTTTGCAGTTTGAATTGTTTTTTTTGTTAGACAAATTGATAAATTGTTTGGAGATGGGAGGGAAAACTATGCTAATAGAGAATCCACAAATGTGATTGTGAAAAACCTTTGACCATGGTTAAATTAAATGTTGTTTTAATTTATTTGGAGTTTCCAAAATGAAACATATTGAGCCTTGCCAACTTATATGTAATGCATTGTTAGAATTGAGTGATCTAGCAATTGCAAGATGAAGTATGTAAACTCCAATGAAGTAGGATTTAATGTTTTGAAATTAGAAGCATTTCTATTGAGCTTAGCTAACTCAATAGGAAATGTAGTTGTGTTGTTAGAAACATAGGGAAAACCAAGACATTAAACTGATAGTGATAGTAAAGGACCAGAGGTGAAAGATGTAGATGAAGACTCCAAACATGTGAACAAACCGTAAAGAAGGAAGATGATGTTAACTCTTGCTGATGAGTTGAAGTCGTGCTTGACTATTTTTGTGATGTAAAACCATTCCTTATTCTACTTTGAAAAGAAGGATTGTTGGAATGATAAGCACAAAGAACCAAGATTTAGTTTTGATTTCAGCAGAGAGTCTAGTCCGAGGGAGGCAGACGATAATGGCAGTCATGCAAAAGCAACAAAAGTTTGGAAGCACCAGAAGTGCTCATGGACAAACAAGGTAAAAGTTTGAGTTGTATGGAATAAAATAGACTCATGACAATATGTTAATGTGAGTCACATATTTTTTTACAGCAAGTCTATCATGTAATTCTTATTATGATGTATTTGGTCCTAGAAATGTTTGAAATTGTATTTGGTATGATGGAGTGTGTAATGTATGTACCTATGTTCATGTAACATGTAAAGAGAATATTGTTGTAAGACCTGACTAGGCATGCATATCCCTTTGTCATTTATCCCTATTGATTTATAGTGTAGAACCTCTTTTATAGAGTTCTTTAGAATGAGCCATATGTCACAGTCGGTTGCATGCTCTATGGATGAACTCTGGGAGGTGCCTAGGAAACCATGATTTTTACATTCAGGGGAAATTCATCAAAAAGTTGAATGAACCATGTACCTGAAGGACATGCTACTAAACCGGTAGTTGCAACCGCTGATGACCCATGCATTCCAGTGGATGGTTGTCTCTTTATATGGACTTTGGCAATTTGGTGATACATGATCGAGGTACGAAGAGAAAATACTAGGTTGGACCAGACATAGACTTTATTGATCGGGAGGTGCTTCAATCCCGCGAAGTGATGATAATGAAGACATGACCTGACGATTGTAAAGATATGTAGTCATTAAGGGGGAGTGTTGGGATATGTAATTCCCACAAGTGTATTATTTGTGATCATATTTAATTATTCAGTTTATTGGTCGTTATTAGGTAGAGTTCTATTTTTTACACGAAGGAGTATGTTCCTAGCTTTTAGGAGTTTGTTGAGGCCTCATTGGTTTGAGATATTCTCTCCAACTAGTAAACTTCCTAGTTTGGTGTGTGGTTGAGAAATTTTATGAACTCGTTCCAAGGCATTTATATATGTAGATCATTACATTGATTGAATAGAGCCTACAACACAATTTTTTTGTGTGTAATTAGTGTCTACTCTTCCTCTCTCATTTCCCAATACAGACATCTCTTGGAGTAGATACCATCACAAATCAACTCTATTAAATTGAGTATCACCATGATTCTCTTAAATAAACTATCCTCCCAGCAAAACATGATTCCTTAAAGATTAATAATTTAGACAGAAACATAAGTGCACTAACATATTGTCATCAATTTGAAATGTGGGTATCTAAAGAAAATCTAAGCTACTTAGCATCTTATATATATATATATGTATGCTACCACCCACAAATTCCATAGATTATGATATAAATTTGATTTACAGAATATTATGCTTTGAACCAGTGTAGCTAATTTCTTTACCTACAATCCTCGAAAATCCAACAACAATGTCTTCATCTCCTTAGTTGTAACATTGATCCACCTGGATTAATGATAACATATTTGAAACAATAAAAAATTTCAAAAGATTTAAAAAATAATTCTCTTTGGGAAAAAACGTTTTAGGAGCTTATATGCCATGGGAAGGATACAATTTCAAGCAATACTCATTAGTGAGTCTGGTATATGAAGATATTTATACCTCTTTCCATATAGTAAGGTACACTATTAAAATCTGTATGACGAGTCACGGTCATGAAAGAATCACTAGAGAAATATCTCATTTGGATGCTCATTCACTTCATCATTTTGACAAAAATGGTTTTGTAATGCTAAGATCTTGTTGCAAAATATCTAAAGATTTAAAACCTATTTTTTATTTTAAAATAAAATAAAACTTAATTCTAAATATTTAAAATCTAATTTTATTTAAAGAGATATAAAGATTTGAAATCTAATTTTATTTAAAAATATTTAAAACTTAATTCTATTGTAAAAAATCCAAAGATATAAATTAAACCCTAATTATATTTAAAAAAAAATTAAACTTAATTGTATTGTATGAAATCCAAAGATTTAAATCCTAATGAAGAAATGGTAACCTAAATCCTGAGCAGCTTCAGATCGAACTTCAAACAAAATGGTGCAAAAAAAATGGTCAAATTACTGAATATTGTGTTTGATTGGTGACATTTAATTTCTTGTTAAATTATTACAATTAAATGATGCATGAAATGAACATGATGAAAATGATTAGTGCGGCAATGTATCAGTCCTCTAAGCTCAACACAACGGTTTAGTGTTGTGGGATAAAGTCATGGTCGAGCGATCTACTAGGATATGACCTGATCGTCTACCCTCCCACCGAGCCTAGTCTCCTAACTTATGCAAATTTATGATTATGCTTTGATCGCTAAAGTTATTTTAATCTTTATTTAACTCACTACCTCTCTATTTTTAAGTCTTCATTCAAGCACGCAACATAAAGGTAAAGAAGGTAAAGAAATCTCTAGAGAATTAATCTCTAGCATTTGATATCCCGTTGATTATCAATTAGTTTGGTTTGACTCAAAATATTTGTTTGGCAGTCCAAACTTGTATATAGGGAGGTAAAAAAGTTATTTTTTTAAATATTTAAATTTATTTTATTGAACATACTATATTGGCTAGGTAAATTGAAGTCTTATTGCTTTGTTATTCTTAGATAACCTAAGTTTTCATATATTATAAGCTTTTCTGCAATATTATAAGTATTTATATGATCAGACACAATGAATTTTCTTCAATGTTAAATAACCATGATATAAGTTCATTTAAATTATTTATGAGTATGATGACCAGTTTATTGAAGACCTGCAATCACACCTATGTCCTACAAACTCCGACTAGCTTACTGCCACCATATCCACCACCTTTGTTTTAAAGTCTTTATGAGGATGATGACAAGTTTAATGAAGACCTGCAACCACGGTTGTCACATGCAAACTCTGACTAGCTTACTGCCACCATATCACTTCCTTTGAAAAGACAAAGGCATCACCACCTTTGCAAAGACAAAGGCATTGTTTAAGTCAAATAATGTTGTCAAATAATTCTTATGTACTTCAAAAACCCTACAATGGAGATACAATGTTTCCCCGCATTTGTTCTCTACAGTCTCTCTTTGAAAGAGATTATTCAAAGATTTCACTGGATGCAAAGAACAAAGTGGGAGTGAAAATCATCAACTCAAGAAGGCCACGAAATCGGTATAAGATCCCCCTCACATTTTCATCAATTTCCTTAGGTTAGCTAGGAATAAAGTTGGGCAAGGAGATAACAACTGCTTAGAAAACAACCCAAGATCGCTTATGGTAGCTATCACCTCTGAAGAACGCAGGTATGCTTGAATGAATTCACCTGAAGAAGGTAGGTGAGCTGAGGCCCTGCGGGGAAAGCCCCTTGAGGGGGCTCTAATGACAGAACTAAAATCTCATTTTGGATGGGCATAAGACATACTATTTTGAAGACAAAGGGAGACACTTTTATCCCTAATAGCTCCCTAATCAGATCTGACATTGAAATTGTTCAAATGGCCAGAGATATGTTGGTCACCGATAGAAGCCAGTTTTCATTACCAGGAGGTCGGTCATTAGGAGGTCATTATTTCCCCACCCTGCTCTACAAACCCACTATGGCCTTCCCTAGTTTGGGAAAGAGCTAACGCTCCTCTATTTCAGAAAATAGAGTGTTAAACGCCCCTTCCCCTTTGGGTCTCCTTCATTAATAGTCGAATCTATCAGGCATCACTCATGGTTTCTACCCAAAAAATGGATCATTACATAGATGTATCACTCGATCATCTATCCTCAAACCCTTTATATAGGACGGGTTGGCTAATGAACCTTGATCAGGCATTACACATTGGGTCAATCATTGATGGATCAGGGTCTCAAAAAAGGTGTGATGTTGAACTATCTATCATGAGAGAACACGGGTGATAGAATCGACCTTTCTACATTGAGGTAAAAGGGATAGTTGAAAAGAGGAGAAGAGACAAGCCACTTCCTTATGTCACCTCTAATCAGTTAAAAAGAAGTGGAAACTAGTGTCTATCAATCTAGGCGGGAATGGTAAGTATGTGATGTCTCCAAATTGTTGTTCTCTACCATCTCTCTTTGAATGATATTATTCAAACATTTCACTGGATGCAAAGTGAAACTCTGCAATGTCTCCAAACTACAAGGGCGCTACTGCGATGTCTCCAAAGGCATTGTGATGTGTCCAATCTCCAAACTCCAAAGGCATTGTTGCAATATCTCCAAAGGCTAGCTTCTCAGCCTACCAACAAGCTAGCGAAGAGGTAATGGAAATGTCTCCAAACCCAACAAACACTCTGCAACTATTGTTGTCGCTGTAACAATAAATTATATAGATATAGTTGTATATTTTATTACAAGGTATTGCAACTTTTTACCCACATGAAAAATAATTCTCAACTTTATTTCTAAATTAAAATTTAGCCACTTGCAACTATCTCCAACTACATAATATTATTAATACCTAACACTAGCTTGCTTCCAATGATTAATTATGGACAGGAAGCAAATTATGAAATCATGTCTTGTGTTTCTTTGGAAACCATGTCTCTGTTCAACAATAGTATTTTCTAGAAAAAACTTTTGATGTCGTTTAATGTGTCAACAAAAGTTCAATACTAAAAAATTAGTCATCCTACACCTTAGTACTGGAAAAATTAAACACATGTATAGTCTAGAGAGAACTTGTAGAGATAAATATCACCTGGAGCCACAAGAATATGCATCTAGGAGAATCCATGTGCATTGATTGACTTCCACCATCAATTACATGGATTATAAGCATTAAAAAATCATCGTTTTTTTTACTCCTACATATGCAGATATACTGTGCACTTTCCTTCACAACAAGCAAGCAACTGAAATTGAAAATTAAATTACAGAATAAATATCACATAGACTTCAGAATTGAGGAAACTTGTTGTAATCATAGACAGGTGTAGCTATAGCTTGTATTTGGGTCATTGGTTAGAAGGTAGATGCTATACCTACAGGTTGCATTAACGTCAAAATCAGTGAGTAACCTCAAAACCACAAGTCTCAGCAAATAATAGTTTGGTCTAGAAATAATCGAGTTGCAAGTAGGTCGGCTATTAGGAATCTTCATTAGGTGATATTCTAGCCATATTGGCATATATACATGCATGTTATTCCATGTGGTGGCGATGGTAAAAATAGGTTGCAGTAAAATTTGGGTTTTCACCACGACCTCATTCCATGTGCCACCCGATACCCAGCTACAACAACATGGAGAGGACTCAGGCAGTCGGATTAGGTGAAATAGGATGGTTGGACATATTCCAAGACTGGTTGTTGCCACATGCAACAATAATAATTAACAACAGGTTGGGATACTCTGCTCTACATCACCTCGTTAATAGTAATATATTAAAACACTAATCAATGTATAATCTATTCTATTTGTAGTGTTATGTGTTCCTCTTAATATTAGTTACCCCATGTTAGGTAATATTGGCGGTGGAGTGATTCACTAGCATAATTATGTTATGCTAGGTAATTCTTGGGTTCTTCGTCTAAGAGGACTACACTACTTCATGAATTAGATCAAGGTCAAGGAATCATTTGACTATGTTAGGTATTATAATGGTAAAGTTCCTACCTTTAGCAAATGTATGAGATTGGTCTGGGAGGGATAACCCGGTAAGGAAAGATAGACCAAATATTTCAGAACGATAGACAAGTACAAACCCCACCCCGTTGCTTTGAATACTGATCAACTTCAGAGGTGCCAATACTTTCTTCTCTCAGGTGGTTTCACATGTTGATTTAGGGGGCAGATGAACAAAGAGCTAATTCAATGTACTAAACTCAGTAGACCAAAGGTAATAAAATTGGCACGAATGACTAAAGGTGACCCCGAAGGGAAGGCATAGTGCGGAAATAATCTTTTGAGGTATGCCCCATTCCCCTAATAGATAGAAGCATACTTCATATTCTCGATTTTCAATGTTCAGACCTTGTTTTCTCAATAGACTAGATTGTTCTTTGAATGCTTCCTACATTCTTCGAATGCTTCCTACATTGTTGATGTATTTACACTTCACTTTGTTTTATATGAAGGAATGCTTAAATTTTGTTTAGATAAATCATCAAAGCTTCTTTTCATAGTAGTTTTAACATTTCAGAGATAGTGATGTGTTCAAAAAAAGTATTATTACATTTCATGTTGAATTTCATTTGAGATTTTTATGTGTTCTTGTTGTTTTAAATATTTTTTAAATAATAATGTGCTGAAAAAACTTCTCAATTGTGAAGAAATATATAAACAAGATAAAAACAGGTTTAATGGTTTAATGGGCAAGCTAACGAAAACTAAAGAGAAGAGAATCAATTCCATATATAAGACTTGATGATAGATCTTTACATGTACGGAACTAACCACATTATATGCATACATGTGATATGTTACATCCCATGTAAGACTTTCTTTATGAAGCATGCACGATAAAGAAGTTCACAATGTAGAAATTCAATATGCTATCTTTTCGAAACGCCCAAAAAAAGTTCACAATGTTAAATGCGATAAACACAAATTACAATAAACTTATGAATTTAATTGTATTAAATGTTAAAATATTTTATTGTTATTAAAACTCATGCAACTGTATTAAATATTAAATATTAAAATATTTTATTGCTATTAAAACTCATGAAACTGTATTAAATGTTAAAATATTTTATAAATTCATGAAATTGTATTAAATGTTAAAATTAATTATATTAAAAGTTAAAATATTATATTAACTATTAAAATATTTTATAAACTCATGCAACTATATTAAATGTTAAAATTAATTGTTAAAATTAATTGTATTAAATGTTAAAATACAACTCTATTAAATGTTAAAATATTTTATTGCGATGAATTTATGATATCATGTTAAATCCATGTGTTACTGGATACATCTCTCGTTCAAAGATATATCTATTACTATGACATATTTACAAGATGTCTATTACTATGGCTAGTGGTCAAATTCTCAAAGAGATATTTACTCATTATAGTGGTATAGAATTTTGTTCAAGGATTTTTATGAATTGTTTTTAGATTTTAAAAGATTTATATAAATATATTTAATTTTTATAAATTAAATTAATAATTTTCTTATTGTATATGAAATTTAAGGTAAAAAATAAAGTATTTTTAGGATTTTTTTTAGATTTTAAAAGATTTATATAAATATATTTAATTTTTTTTAAATTAAATTAATAATTTTTTTATTGTATGAAATTTGAGAGAAGCATTAATAGATAAAGTTTATTATATCTATTAATTCTCCCCCTCTCATTATAGAGGGTGGGAGCGAGGGCATTAATAGATAAAGTTTATTAATAATAAACTTTATCTATTAATGGCCCCCTTTCACCCTCTATGGGTGGGAGGGGGGTGCATTAATAGATAAAGTTTATTATTTAAAAACTTTATCTATTAATGCCCCCCTCCCACCGTATATTAATAAACTTTATCTATTAATGCACGCCCCCTCCCACCCTCTATAGTGGGAGGGGGGCCATTAATAGATAAAGTTTATTAATAGAGGGTGGGAGGGGCAGCATTAATAGATAAAGTTTATTATTAATAAACTTTATCTATTAATGCCCCCCCTCCCAATAATAAACTTTATCTATTAATGCCTCCCCTCCCACCCTCTATTAATAAACTTTATCTATTAATGCCCCCCCCTCCCACATCATCCAAATCTAGTTCCTACTTTGGTAAGGTACCATGTAAATATGGTTTATTTGGATATCTTTATGTAACTCCTTAGCATTATTGCTTTATTTTTCACCTTAACTCCCTTCCACAAATTTATTGATTACCGATACTACATCATCCAAATCTAGATTCTACTTTGGAAAAGTGCCATGTAAATATGGTTTATTTGTATATCTTTTTAAAACTCCTTAGCATTATATAAAGGGTGGGAGAGAGGCATTAATAGATAAAGTTTATTATTAATAAAGTTTATCTATTAATGCCACCCCCTCCCACCATCTATATAGAGAATAATGAACTTTATCTATTACTACCCCCCTCTCCCACCCTATATTAATAAACTTTATCTATTAATGTGCCCCCCCTCCCACCCTCTATAGTGGGAGGGGGGGGGCATTAATAGATAAAGTTTATTAATAGAGGGTGGGAGGGACGGCATTAATAGATAATGTTTATTATTAATAAACTTTATCTATTAATGCCCCCCCTCCCAATAATAAACTTTATCTATTAATGCCTCCCCTCCCACCCTCTATTAATAAACTTTATCTATTAATGCCCCCCCTCCCACTATAGAGGGTGGGAGGGGGGGCACATTAATAGATAAAGTTTATTAATATAGGGTGGCAGGGGGGGCACATTAATAGATAAAGTTTATTAATATAGGGTGGGAGAGGAGGGTAATTAATAGATAAAGTTCATTATTCTCTATATAGAGGGTGGGAGGGGGTGGCATTAATAGATAAACTTTATTAATAATAAACTTTATCTATTAATGCCCCTCTCCCACCCTCTATATAATGCTAAGGAGTTTTAAAAAGATATACAAATAAACCATATTTACATGGCACTTTTCCAAAGTAGAATCTAGATTTGGATGATGTAGTATCGGTAATCAATAAATTTGTGGAAGGGAGTTAAGGTGAAAAATAAAGCAATAATGCTAAGGAGTTATATAAAGATATCCAAATAAACCATATTTACATGGTACCTTACCAAAGTAGGAACTAGATTTGGATGATGTAGTATAGGTAATCAATAAATTTGTGGAAGGGAAACCTCGTCCATAGGTTTCATGGTCCATTTATTTAAAATAATGATAGCAACATTAGTTTTTTGCCTTGTTAATATAAGCATTTGTCTTGTTAATATAAGCAATGTATCGACCACTCAAGATTGGTTAATTTTATGTGTTTTAGTCTGATCAGTATAGGTCTAGTTATATCTGGTTTAAAATGTTCCAAATAGTTATGATTATTAGTAAGCCATTTTTTTATGTATATTTTGATTCTCATGAATAACAACTATACATATATTTGTTTCTAAAAAAATTAAAAAACATGTTCATAAAGTGTATTGCTAAGTAAGTGGTCCAGAATTGGATCCAGGAGCCAGACAGGGCTCAGAAAGACCTAAAAATTAAAGTGTTCATAATCTCTTAAAAATGGACGTGTGCATAGGCCTCATCGATAATAACCCAACGCAACTTGAACGGGCTCAAATGGATGTTGTATGCTCCAAATATGTCGATTTGTTCATTTTTCCAAACAAGAAAAAAATTGATGATTGTACAGTCCGTACAGTGCCACGTGGAAGATTATTGTACAAGTTCTAGGGTCATACAACTGATGTGGCAGACACATTCAATGCTGACGTGGCAGCTTCTGGAGGTGACACGTGGAAGGGTGACTAGGCGTATGGACGGATGGCGTGGATAGGTATAGGGGACCAATCCTGGAGTGACACGTGTCATCCTTGTAGTGGTGACACGTGGCACGTCCGTACAGATGATGTGGAAGGATCTGTATAGCTGACATGGTAGGTTGACTGGGCCTACAATATGATGACGTGTTGGGAAGGTACAGGTGGACCAATCCAGGAGTGACACATGTCACCACTACAAGGGTGACACGTGGCACACCCGTACAGTATACGTACGACACGTGGTAGGTACAGAGAAAGTAGTTGGGTTAACATCTCAACAGACAGGTGGCACCATTGGGTGTTTGACACGTGGCAATAGCTGGCATGTGGAACGGTGCCACATGGCCGAGACGTTGGCTGCCATGTGGCACCCATAGATTGGTTGGTTTGTTGGTTGAAAAATTTTTGGAGTTCATGAGAGTTGAACGCGTGACCTCCCCACCGGGCCAGGGTTTGGCAGGGCTGGGCTAGCCAATCACCCGCATTATGAGTCTTAACTATAAATATATTCATATATATTTAAATTTGAAAAGGGGCCTGGATGGAGGCGGACAGGGTTGGGGCTAGGCCCCAACCCATAGATTTGTGTAACACCATATGCCCACCTGTCCAGAGATTAGATCTCGCGGTCATATCACAACTCTACACCCACAACAAAAATAAACTAGGCACGAATTTCATGGGACCGCCACCTTTGCACTCTTGGCGCAGATGGATAA
This sequence comes from Picea mariana, assembly GCA_032191745.1. Taxonomy (NCBI): domain Eukaryota; kingdom Viridiplantae; phylum Streptophyta; class Pinopsida; order Pinales; family Pinaceae; genus Picea; species Picea mariana. The sequence continues at coordinate 634,759 of JASDQU010737197.1, read as the reverse complement.
GAACCTAAGCTCCCGATTTTGGATACTCCATGTGACTCCGGGCGGTGACCAATAGTTGGGTGCACTGATTGGACAATGGTTCCATCATTTGCGCATGTGACCAGGTGTTAGCAGAAGAGGGGCCAACGCGCAACCCCTAGGGGGCTGGCGCTTGGCTATATGGTTCCATGTGACCCTATAGAGGGGGCGCACACCTAGTCCTGAGGGGATTAACCCAAATATTGCTCAGAAGTGGTTTTTAAACCATATAATAGTGATTTTTTATGGATTTTAGGGCTGTTTTTGGAGATTTGGGTCATTATTGGGAGATATTGGGCTCTTTGTGAGTCCAGATCTCGGGGGGAAGTTGGGAGATGGTTACCAACTTTAGATCTATATAAACCAGGCCTTATTGAGGCTATGGGAGGAGTTTCAGAATAGGTTTATGCTGCTGAATTGTTGAGCCAAAGCCATTGTCATGTAGGGAAGCTATTGAGGAGGGCACCTTTGCGGGCCATTTTTGGGAGCTTCATTCATTCGATTTGGGTGTCCTCAGTTTTGATGGGTTCATGAGATCTGGTAGAACAAGACAATCTCATTTTTGTAATCCATTGGCACTTTCATGATGTACATTTAAAGCTTCAAACAGAAATAAGAAAGCCCACTGAGACAAGGCCCGGAGAAGTAGGCGAGATTGTCGAACTTTGTTATCACATTGGTGTTATGGTTTGTTGTTGTTTATGATTCATTTCATATCTGTATATGTTTATATGGATGTTACATTTCCTCTTTAAGACTTCCTTCTTTCATTCAGCTTCCTAATAGGTTAATAAACACATGCATAATAACTCAACAATTGTCGTATAAAAGATCTTTTTGGATCAAGTGGTATCAGAGCTAGTTGATGTTTGGATTTGTGTTTTTCATGTTAACCAGGGAAGAGCTCATCTCAATTGAGAAAATGGCATCTAAGGGGGGACTTTCTCAAGATAAGAAAGATTTCCAAAATTCAATGTTTTCCATGTCTGAGATGGTGAAAGTGTTGTATGAAGACTAACTGGAATGAAAGAGATCAACTCAAGTAAAATATTCGAAGAACAACAAAGGAAAAGAAGGATTGAAGGAAGTTCCTTCTACATCTGTTTCAGAAAACATCTCTGAGGTATGCAGTGAAGGTCATTCATCAAATTCTCCTTTTTCCCATCAAGATGGTTTTGTTGCGTTTGAAAAACATACAAGAGGTATAGGTTTGAAATTGCTAACTAGGATGGGTTATAAAGGAAAGGGCCTTCGAATTGAGGGCCAAGGTATCATTAATCCCATTGAGGTTGTAGAAAGGCCTCGATATTTAGGATTGGGATATGGAGAAGTGGAGATTGGAGCATCCTCCAAGATGGGTTCCAAAACTTCAAAAGCAAGTAATGCTTCACATGGCCAACTTAAGTCATTACAAGAACACTTCACGAAAGGTGATGGTGTATCACTCCTTGATTGTGGAGGTGAATGCAAGTCATATCCAAAACAAAGTGAAGATCAGCAAGGAAGGTATAATGGTCATGGTTTTTCTAATTCTATTTTTTATTATAATAATCATAATCAAGTAATCTAGAACTTGTAGAATCTTTATCCATGTACTTTTTGTCATTCACCCAAGCATTGTGTTACCAAGTGTTGGAAGAGACAATATTTGTACATGACGTTTATGTCGACCAGGAAGGAGACACGACATAAAGACTCAACTCCACAATGGAAGAGAGAGAAGGGGAAACACGTCTGGATGCCAAAAACTCACTGCACGTTTTGCAACAGGGATAGACATCAAAAGGCTAATTGTTGGAAACTTAATCTGGAGCTTCATCCAAGGAAGGAAAAAAGGATTGCACATGTACTCATGAAGGAATAAGGATTACCAACGGAGCAAGAAGAACACCATGAAGGAAAGAAACTAACCACTTGTTTTTGCCAAAAGTGGATGTCACAACTTCATTGTATTTTGCTTCCATTAATGTAATCACACATGTTGAAATGATGACCTGTTATAACATCATTTTTGTACAACATAGTGTTTTTTTTTTGTCCTTATGAGTATGTAATTAGTAAGTTTCATTTTTTAAAACTTTTGGAGGACCAAAAGGTCTTTAGTGGGGAGGTATGATCCAGAATTGGATCTAGGAGCCAAATAGGCCTCATAAAAACCTAAAAATAAAAGTGCTCAGAATCTCTTCAAAATCGACGTGTGTGTAGACCTCATCGATACAAACCCAACGCAACTTGGAAAAAAACATCGTATGCTCCAAATATGGCAATCTAATCATTTTTCCAAACAGACAAAAATTTGATGGTTGTATAGTCTGTACAGTTCATACAGTGCCACGTGGAAGCTGACTGTACAGGTCGTACGACCATACATCTGATGTGGTAGGCACAGTCAGTGCTAACATGGCAGCTTCTGGAGGTGACACATGGTAGGGTGAATGGTCGTACAGAAATATGACGTGGACATGTACATGGGACCAATCAGGGAGTGACATGTGTCACCCTTGCAGTGGTGACACGTGGCATGTCCGTACAGATGATGTGGCAGGGTCCATACAACTGACATGGCAAGATGATTGGGTGTATGGATTGATGATGTGTCGGGAAGGTGCATGTGGAACAATCCAGGAGTGACACGTGTCACCACTATAAGGGTGACATGTGGCACACCCGTACAACATACGTACAACACATGGAAGGTACAGGGCAGGTGACTAGATTGATAGCTTAGCAGACAGGTGGTACCATTGGGTGTTTGACACGTGGTAGTATCTGACATGTGGAATGGTGCCACGTGGCCCAGACATGGGCTACCACATGGCACCCATAGATTGGTTGGTTCATTGGTTCCAAAACTTTTGGATTCATGAGATTTGAACGCGTGAGCTCCCCACCGGGCTAGGTTTTGGCAGGGCTAGGCTAGCCAAACCGCCCACATTATGAGTCTTAACTATAAATATATTCATATATATTTAAATTTGAAAAGGGGTATGGATGGAGGCAAACATGGCTGGGACTAGGCCCCAGCCTGCAGCTTTATGTAACATCATATGCCCACATGTCTAGAGATTAGATCTTGTGGTCGTATCACAACACTACAGCCACAACAAAAATATACTAGGTGTGGATTTCATGGGACCGTCACCTTTTCACTCTTGGTATGGATGGATAAGAACCTAAGCCCCCGATTCCAGATACTCCATGTGACTCGGGGCAGTGACCAGGAGCTGGGTGCACTAATCGGACAATGGTTCCATCATTTGCGCATGTGACCAGGTGTTAGCAGAAGAGGGGCCAATACGCAATCCCTAGAGGTTTGGTGCTTGGCCATATGGTTCCATGTGACCCTGTAGAGGAGGCGTGTGCCCAGGCCTGAGGGGATTATCCCCAATATTTCTCAGCAGTGGATTTTAAACCATATAATAGTGATTTTTTTTATGGATTTTAGACCTATTTTTGGAGATTTTGGTCATTATTGGGAGATATTGGGCCCTTTTTTAGGCCAGATATTGGGGGGAAGTTGGGATATGGTTACCAACTTAAGATCTATATAAACTAGGCCTTATTTAGGCCATGGGAGGAGGTTTAGAATAGGTTTATGTTGCCGAATTGTTGAGCCAAAGTCATTGTCATGCAGGGAAGCTATTGAGGAGCGCACCTTTGCGGGCCATTTCTGGGAGCTTCGTTCATCCGATTTGGGTGTCATTAGTTTTGATGGGTTCATGATATATGGTAGAACAATACCAGCTCATTGTTGTAATCAATTGGAACTTTCATGATGCACATTTAAATCTTCGAACAAAAATAAGAAATCCCACTTAGATAAGGCCCAGAGACATAGGCGAGATTGTCGAACTCCGTTATCACATTGGTGTTATGGTTTTCTGTTGTTTATGCTTCATTTCATTTCTATATATGTGCATATGGATGTTACATTTCCTCTTTAATTCTTCCTTCTTTCATTCAGCTTCCTAATTGGTTAATAAATAGATGCATAATAACTCAACCATTGTCATATAAAAGATCTTTTCAGATCAGTAAGAAAATGCTTATTCAAAAGATATCATAAAGTATATTGTTAAGTATGCAAATGTTTATTCACTTGATATATTATCAAGTGGCATGTTTATAAGGAATATTCTTATGTGGTTGATTTTGAAATTTCTATGGGTGTGTGTGTTTATATGAAATTTGATGGGTTCCTATTTTAATAAAGTTGATGAGCATAATGGTATTAACTATGTGAATTGAAAATTTGAAATGTAAATATTGATGTAAGGCTACAACGATGGATTACTTTGAATAAAATTTAGATTAAACTTGCCACTTCTCACATTTTGTTCAAGATTCAAAGAAAAAGGAAAGAAAGACAAATATTATGTTCAGAATGTCAATGAAATATATCATCATTCCCCACATACGTAGTTTCTATAGTTTCATTCATACATGGAATTCATTAAAATTGTGATATGAAACAATGAATATAGATAGAGTTATTATTAAAAAAGGCGAGAGAATCGATAATTTTTTACATATTTCAAACAATATGTTAAGCGCTCTATTAATCCAATGAAATAGAGTACATATAAATAATATAAGGTTTGTCTCAATATAGACAAACTACTTTGATCACAAAATCACTTAGTTGAGTGAATATCTCAACCTCACACCATTCTAGGAAGCATCTAGTTGGAGAGAATATATTAAATACAACTAGTTCCAACAACCTCTTACCAACTAAGAAATGACTCTCTAATTAGATACCAAATCTACTTAATAATGACCAATAATAATTACAACCAAATATATGATCACACCTAAGACAAGTAGGAGTCACGTATTCCAACACTCCCCCTTAACAACTACTTGTCTTAATCTTTATTATTTGATGTCTCCATTAACATCTCCTCCTCTACAGTACATGCCCCTTTTATAAACAAAGTCTATCTCTATTCCATCCTATCACTTTCATCTTGTATCGATATCATAATACCATCACCAAAATGTCAACATTCATATAAAGAAACAACCATGCACTAGAATACATGGCTAACCACTTGTTGTATCTACCAGTCTAGTAGGATGCCCCTTCATGTACATGGTTCATTCAACCTATTGATGAACTTCTTCTGAATGTAGAACTTCACCTCCTAGATTCTAAAACTAGATCATGGTCCACCTGTGGTGTTAAAGAATTCCATCGTAGAGGATACTACACTATAGTAGACAAGTTATCCAAGTCATTGGGGACACATAGAAAAGGACTAAGCATGCCTATCGAGGTCTTACAAAAATATCCCCTTTACATGTTACATACACAAATATAGGTACATACATTACATACTCCACTCATTAAGATACCAAATACAAGCTCAAACTTTTTAGGGACCACTACATAGAATCAAAAAACATGAGATCATAGACTTGAATACAACTAAAAAGTGTGATTCACAATACAATATGGTCAACACACCTCACAAAATTTACCTTGTTTTTCCTTATTTTTCCATATTTATCCATTATTTGTTGTCATAAAAAACAATCTCCATTGTTTCCATATGAACTATGACCATTTTTTAAGAACTCTCTATTGCCAGAAGACTTATGTAGTCATCATCTTCCTTTCAAACAAAGTCAAAATAACACTCTTAGTTGTAACATATATGTCCTTATCCTTCTAGCTACAATCTCGAACATTTTTTCCAATAACTTATAGTGCAATTGAGTCACCCACTATTTGTTGACACCTATCCTCGTCCTTACTTTTTTGGTCTCATAACATCACTAAGAGTGTGCATCCAACTTTTATTGCTCACAACTTCATATATGGTCATAAAACCTCTCCCTTTATGGAAATACCCATGGTGAAGTAGGATTGAATGGTCAGTTCAACCTATATGACTAAGAAGAAAGATTCACTTTCACACTTAAGATTAATTCACCTACTATTCAAGGAGACCAAACTTACTAGTTTTGACCCTTCGTGACTTGACTCATCTTACTCTCAACCAAGATATCCCTTAATGAGGTCAAACACACCAAAAAAATTATACATTTCAGAATAAAAAATAAGTTTCCATACTTATTCACCCACTTGTATAACTACTTCTTCACTCACTTGTAGAATTGTTATATTGAACATGTACCAGCTGGAAACTAAATGTACAGTGGTGATACCTCAGATTGACTAGGAACATGTTGTAATCCAGGGAAAAACACCAACCTAAAAATAAATATTGAGAAAATGATCATCCAATGGACATAATTCCATATACCAAGACACATAGGTACCCTACCATACAGTTTATCTAATGCGTCCATTGTCTCCTTTGTTATATATTCTTTTGAAATATTGAAAGCCACTGATGCTTCCAAGCTCAGTTGTATCATTCCTACTGCCTTTCTATCAAGAGCCTCCCATTTTGTGTCCTTCATGGTCGTCGTCTTCTTTTCTATTCCACCCAATGGTAGGAATAGATCCTTATGATATCAATAATCTTCCATCTGCATCTTCCATAACTAGTAGTTTGGGCCATTAAATTTCTCGACCCTAAAATTTCCATCTTCCACCATTACTCCCACTCGAACTAGGAACCCTCTTTTCCTACGAGTTACCTTTTGCTATGATACTAGTTGTTAGAAAAATAGAATCGCGGAGCAATAAAATTAAACAAATGTGGAAATAAAATACATAATATACACAATACAATAGAGACACAGATATACTTGGCTCACCCAATGTGGTCTACGTCCACCAAAGAAATTTTCAGGTCCTTCCTTTTTATTATCTAGCAAAATGAAGGGATACAACCTACAACACACCCATTGTAACTTCGTCTTCTTTCTCTCACAGTCTCCTCTCTAATAATACAATATTCGCGATGATATATAGCCACAATACAATTCCCTCATAAGAGAGGGTTTCCTTCTAGGGAAAAAACACTAAAAATAACTTCTACCGTCAGATCAGTGACCTTATAATGAATGATCCAGATTGACTATGAAATTACAATATTTTGCAAGGAAATTTTTCCCAATATTTTTCTTCAGGGGCACATCCACTTAATCCCCTGCCATGGGGGGGCTACAAAAATTCTCCCCCCCCCCCNACCCCCTTGGACCCCCCAAGAGGCAGTTGTGGGGGGTAAAGCCCCCACACACCCCCGTCAGCGAATGGGGTCCTAGAACGACTGAAACAAACCTCTGAATTAGGAAGATAATCAAGCTCCACAACGAACATTTAGATATACTACACTTGTAATATGATTCATTAGAAGATTTTTCATGAGAAGTGTTGACTTATACATTATTAGAGTCATTTCCTAATGTTCTATGTCCTGGTATACAAGAATAGGAAAAGGAAGAATTATCAATCATAGATTGATATATTAATATTCAAATGACCACGTTCCACTCAAAAGTAAGAAAATCATAAAAAATCTTCTACAACCCCATTATCCAATGACAATTGAGAAATATCTGTATGTGCTAAAATGTCATCATTTTGAGTATTCCAAAAAATACAAAAATCTCATTGAACATGAAGACCCACCTGATCAACCAATAATAATATTGTGACATCCATTTTTCTTGGGATTATAAGGCATTGTTGAGTGATGGGAGGGGGGTTTTGAACCACTATCCTAAGTATTAGATAATCAAAGACTAGGTTGCAATGGAACTGAATCTTGAGGTGCTTGACTAAGCGATGATGTATTTCTCTATGAAAGACCAACATCTCCAAAATAGGTTTGGAATGATCATGAGGAAGTGAATGTTGAGGTGATTGATTAAGAGATGATGTATTTCTCTATGAAAGCCCAACATTGCCAAATATAGTTTTGGAACAATCATGAGGGGGAACATATTTTTAATTTTTAGTGGGAAAGATTGAAGGAAGCAAGGCAATGTCCAAAGAAGGGAATGAAGTGGTTGTCATAGAGGTGGGTGGTAATGGCAATTTTTCCCAAGAGTGTCCCAATAATTCATTGTAAGTTGATTCATTATCGATGGGTATTAATTATAATCCTTTCCACTAGTCATGTGGGACATCATTTATTTCTCAAAATTCTATTGGGAATGGTTGTGCTAGTAATGAGGAATCAACCCCCAAAGACATATGTGTGATTTTCACTTCCTTGAATTACATAACAGAGTCCATGGGTGTTGGCTTCAGAATTGTAAAGTGGATGAGGTGGGACTCAATGATATAAGGATCATAATATTTAGGGAAAATATATAATTTCTATCCTATATCCAAGAAGTTATCACATGCAACATCTTGGATCTCTTCCACAAACAGGAGTTGTAATGGTCGTACACCTTTGAAATATAGATTCTCAGGTTTAGGAATATGCTCATGAATTTTTTATATTCGACAAGTTGTTATTATTGTGATTGAATCTACTTGGTGGTCAATACAAGAATGGTCATAACGTTGGGTGCTAATGAGGCAAAAAATGTGTGTGTAGATAATATAAATATAGATGACTGCCAGAAATACATTGAATGTGTTTTAATTTTATGTATTTTAAGTTGAAGTTGACTGCCTACAAAATTCGAAGTTGAATGCCTGCAAAATTTGAAGTTGACTACCTAAAATACATTGAATGTTTTTTAATTTTATGAGAAATATAAGTGACTTCTCATCCATGGAAACCATTCTATAAATAATCTTCATTATTCTAGCTTTCCAATGAGCCATATTGAGTAAAATTTGGAGGTCTCGATCTCAACTTATAGTCTCTGGAAGTTGAAGCTCCAAATAGATTTCCGAAGAAGCTATGAAAAGAGACTTCATTATTCTTTTAATTTCTAGAAACATTATGTCCAAATTCACCCATTGAATGTAGAAATGAATTATGAAAATGAATGAAGAAGATAATGAAAAATGGAAATGGGATAAGTAAGGGAATGGTTAAGTATGAGAATGGTTAAACGTGAAAATAGTTAAGTATGAGAATGGTTAAACATGGAAATGGTTAAGTATGGAAATGGTGTGAAGCATTGGAAAAGTGTTTAAGTATGGAGAATAGTGAAGAAGGAGAGTAGAGTGGAAAGAAGGAAAAAATGACTAAGTATAAAGTGTGGAGAATAAGGAAAATGGAAAAATGGCTAAGTATGACGCAACAATATGTGCTAGAAAAATGACATATCTTGGGAATATGAACTCTTTTTTAAATTTTGTAAAGTGTTGAAGAAATATGAGACATAAGATTATTTAGTGAGAATCTTGAAATAAATATTTTCCTTCTTTTTAGTATTTTTTTTTATCTTTTATTTAAAAAAAGACATCCCTCAAACTTTCATGATAAAAAACTGGAAAAATGAAATTGATTGGAGACTTGTTTGGATAAATAGTTATAAAATCTTCAAAACTTTTCAAATTTGACAAAAACAAATTTTAGTCTATTTAATAGGTGAAAACACATCAAAACTCCATTTTATACCATATACCATAAGATTATATGTATGCCTTATATTGAAACTTTAATTTAGAAGATATAATCTACATATCTTTGATTTCTAGAATGTTTTTTTTCAAGGATATATTCTATGTAACTCTAGATCAGATTTGTTTCACTTGAAATTGACAAGGTCCATGTAATCCATGCCCATCGTTAACTTGATTCAAGTTCCTCTCCCCGTGATCATTTTTTTATTTGAATTTGCCATTTTGTAAAGAGTTTCTCCCAAAATCATTTTTGTTATTTAAGTGATTATAGCATTTTTGTTATTTAGTTGATTATAACGTTGGTAAGTGGAGATATTTTTATTTTTTTTTACTATCAATATTATATAGGTTATAATTATTTTGAGATTTTTGGTTTATAAATTGTTAATTTTTTTTGTTATTAAAACATTCATTTATAATTATTTTAAGATTTTTGATTCATAAATTGGTAATTTTTGATTATTAAAACATTCCTCTTTTAGGATTGAAGAAAATTATTATATTTATTAACATGTTTTTAATTTTTTTTATCATTTTGATGTTTTCAGGATTTTAAAATAAAAAGTGACTATTAAAAAATAACATTTAAAATAAAATTGAACCACAAATTTTGTATTTAAAATATTTCAAGTTTATATATATATATATATATATATATATATATATATAATGATGATGATGATGATGATGATTGTTTATTGAATTTGGTCTATTAAACTTTAAGAAGTTAAGGGATTACTTGGAATTTCATAGAATTTTATTTATGTGCTAGAAAAATATTAAGAGATTCACCATTTTTTTTGTTGAGGTTAAATGTTAGGTACATAGGTAGGTAGAAAAATATTAAGAGATTCACCATTTTTTTTGTTGAGGTTAAATGTTAGGTACATAGGTAGGTAGGTAGTGTTACAAATCTTTTGAAAGATCTAATTTGGATATATGCTAGACATTTTAATAAAAAAATGTTTTTCATCTTCAACTCTTTCATCCCAAGATATTTTGGGAATTGATCAACCCCTAATTTCATTATGAAACTCATGAGATTAATTCTTATTTTAACAATATTTATTTATTTTTGATTAAATTTGTCAAAATAAAAATATATTTTTAATCTTCTAAATTATAATAAATTTCTTTAAAAATGTTATATTTCATTAAAAAAATAATTTTTAAATATTTAATTTTTTTTTTAAAAAAGAGTTTCCAAATTCAGCAAACATAACCACGAATATGACCAAAAAAGTTGGTCAATAAGAAGTTTAAACCGACCTAAAAAGTCAATGAGGGTGTGCTGCAGTGTAAGTCACAAATTCACCAGTTTGGTCAAAAACTCTGGTCAATAAGAAATTTAAACTGACCTAAAAAGTCGATAAAGTTTTATGCAAGTTAAATACTTAGTTTCAAAGTCAAATAGAGACCGAAAAATATCGTAATTGAAGGAAAAATGTTATTTTTGAATCTTTCAACGTTTGGAGTCTTAAAATCACAAATTCAGAATTCTGATTTTGATGGAGTTTTACTTGCAGCGAAGTTGCTGAAGCTTATACCAAATAAGATCCCATTTACGATGGCTTTATAAGTCCGGTCCATTCCACAAAGACTTATACTAACAAATCCCCAACGACCAAACTTTCTCTATTCATTCCGCGTAACTACTTCCTATATATATCTGTACATAAGAGAATCCAGATACAGTCATATTCTTCTAATTCTGTTATTGATATTGCTGCAATCAAGTACTGATTCTGTAGCCGTCAATAGAATAACTCTATGGGTATGAGAGTAATATTAATTGCTATGCTTATGCTGATGATGATTAGTGAAAAAACGGGCATGAAGTTTGGCATGCTTTATTTTATTATGGGAAGTAGTATTATTAGTAACCTGAATTGCACTATGTTAAGTATCAAAGACTTGAATACAAAAAACACTACAATAGATTTATAGAACAATATAAAATCACTTTTATTTATTATTATTAAAAAAACCCTTGAGGTAGGGAAAAACTATACAATAGATCCTATTATGGAAGGGATCCACTTTTATTCATTTATCTCTTCGAGAGGGAAACCTCCTAAAGAGCTATTGCTCCAAATATATTACTTCTTGACTTCTCATTACATTGCTTGATCTCCTTTATATAGTGCAACCAACCACCTAAGAACATTCTAGAGAAGAAAACTTCTAGAAGTGAAACCTTATGACAAGTTCTCTTACACTTATTATATTCACACTAATATATCTAACTACCATAATGGGCCTTATTTAATAATATAGTGGACCTAGTCCACCTTACATTGAATAGCCTCCATTATTATCACTATGGGCCTTTTGATCCCCCCATTACCTCTATATCTAGACTACATTCCATCCCAATTATGAAAGCATTGTACAACCATATACCAAGGCCCCATGGTCCATGGATTAGTGTGGACCATAATGCTAAAGTAGGTTGGAGAACCAAGGTCCCATGTGGGAATGCAAGCCACCATGTTAAAGTACTCCAAATGCCACTATAAACATGGGTCCCATGTCTGAGTGCTCATGTGAACTCCACGTTGAAGATGTAAGAGATCAATCGGCGATTGATCCAAAGCTATACACTAGACATGTGGATCCAAATATGCATATCCATCCACATAGCTCGAAAAGGTCGAAGTTGAATTGGAAAGGAATAATACCACTGTAGAATAGGAAAGCTAGACATTAGTAGCCATAACTGGCTCCATATTTGCCACATTGATTTTTTCTACTTAAGATGGAGTAGAGTCATCATATAACATATGAAAGTGGTTGTCATCCCAGAAATGACAACTATACATATACCAATCATCACATTCTTCCCCGTAATCATACCAATAATATATGTCTTGAGTATATTATGTTTTGATGTAATTGTATGAGTCTTCATAATATATCTCTCCTAAATATTTTTCCTTGCAACTTTGAACTCTTGAAATGTTGTCTTGATCACTTCCATCTCCAATCAAATTTCCATGATGAGTCCAGAGTGAATATCCATTAGAAATACCACATATAAGATACCAAAAGAAATATATTAAAATTATCTATACAATGGTGCTAATCTTGTAGCAATCTAAGAACTCTTTGAAAAGTTATGAGCTCTACAATCCCATCGTCATCACGAAGACCCTAAAAATGGTTGATTTTAAATTAGTGATATCTTCACTTACAGAGCTTCAATTTGGATGATTTGATTTTTTAAATGGGCTATTTTTGAAAGAGGAACTCATACATGTACATTGTTTTGGAAAATTCATCCCCAAGTGCTACAACAATCAACAAAATTGCGCAGTTATCCACGACAAAAAAAAAAACTTAAAAATATTATATTTTAAAATGATGATAACCTCACTTCCCGGAATCTATTTCAAACAAATTTGTTTTTTTCAAATTGGTAACCTGGTGGTGGCGAGACTTTAGGTCATTCTTGCTGAAGAAATTTCCCCCCTTGAGTTGGTCAAGAAGATCATTAATTTAGGGAATTGGGTATCGGTTCCTGACTGTGATTTTGTTTAATGCTTTGTAATCAACGCAAAGTCGCCAGGTCCTGTCTTTCTTCTGCACCATCACAATTGGGTTTCTGCAAGGGGATGATACAGGTCAGATGTGCCCCTTTTGAAGCAGTTCTTGGATCTAGCCCTTTTTTTGTCATTTTTCCATCAGCGAGCGATGATAGAATGGTCCATTAAGCAACAGTGCATCGGGGGTTAGATAAATTGGATGATTGACTTGGAAGTGTGTTGGTACCATGATGGGTGAGGAGAAGATGTCTTTGTACTCCTCCACGATCCCATGCATTTGCTTGTGTTGAAAAGAGAGGCTCTTTGTAGAGGTCACGAGTGTGGCGGTGACCTTCTGCTTATTGTGAGCATGGATAATCCAGGATCTTTTCATCGATGTGACTTATTAAATAATTGTATTAAATGAGTATAAATTGAAGTTCACCATAAAGAAGGAAAATATCAATAATAAAGAGACATAAGAATCAAATATGAACACAAAAACTTGATAACAGATTTCATCCCTGATGGACTACATCTTCAAGTCCTTCTCTCAAATGGGTAGGTATTTTTATTAACTCAGCAAAAGAATTTGGCAAAATACACAGGTATACCTCATTCTAGAATTAAGCTATAGAATTTTTTCTTAGATCAGAAAATAGAAAACACCACCGAATTTGTGGCGTCAAATTACCCAAAAATCATTGTTTCCACGCCTCAATATGACTTTGGCACTCCTAGGCCCATGAGAAATCTCATCTCGGTTTCTGTGCCTACAACCTGCAATTAATTCTTTGTACTTGCCTCATAAATCGTGCCCTGACGTACCATCGAGTGCCCTCCACTCGTGCATTGGAAATAAGCATTTTTAAATTAAAATATGGGTGGACTATCCAACTCAGTCGTTTGGCCCAATGGTTGGCGAAGGCTATTGTTAAAGCGTTTGTTGGGGAGGTCCTAGGGTCGAACCCACGGGCCTCCCCCTTTTGGATTATAGTAACAAGGATATATATATGGTGGTGTAACCACCACCAAGTTTGGAGATACGCCATTTAGATTTTTTCGAAGCCTGGATACAATGGAGGTCGACCACCAAATTTGGTGGAACCTCTGCTAGATTTGGTGGGCCAACCTTTTTAAATTTGAAATTTTGGTTACGGGCCCTCATTGGACATTTTCCTACTACCATGTGGTGGTCAATCATTGGCCCACGTCATCTTCTTATACAAACACTAGAACATCATGGATTCCATGTGTCTTCCATGTCCTATACAACCTTCCACGTGGTCGTATGGACTGCCATGTGGCACCTTTCCATTGGTCCACATATCGACCGAAAAATACCAAAAATGGGTGACACGTGGCAGATTCTGGTGTTTCCACGTCATCATGTTGATGTCATCATGACACATGTCGATATCTGACTGTGTCGCATACCCTGTATGGATGCTAACATTATCCATACTAATGCTGACATCAACAGTACGAATGTTGACTCATCCTTGCTAAATGGGCTAGGTTGACCAAAACTTTGACCACGAATATCTTTTGATCCGTAACTTCGTTTGAAGAGCCGTTTACGAAGTTGGAAAGCTTGTGATGTGCACTTCGGATCATACCTTCCCACTGAGAGATTTTGGACCACCAAAATCCTTTATCAATCAACAAGTAAGTGAGGGAAGAGTTCCCTCACTTTGTCTTTCTCCATCCGATTTTCCTTGCTTGGATGTGTGCCCTTTACGCCCACTCGAAGATAATCGACATTACCTCTGCGTGAATTCCTAATCCTTCTGACCAGGATGATATATTCTTTAACTCATCCAAGTAGTCAAGAGAAAAATCATCAACCGAGGGCAGTGAAACTTCCTCACCTTGATCCATGATCACGGGAGGCTCAAAAAGTTTCAATTTTTCCACGTTTACAACTGAGTAAATCTTCATATAAGGTGGAATATCTAGACGAAAAGAATTGGTTCCACTTTTCTCCAGATTAGTGAAGGGTTCATATCGGACAGGCTTGAGTTTCTTACCTTCACCCTTCAATTGCTCCTTTCGGATGTGAAGCCATACTTGGTCTCCAACCTAAAACTGATGATCAACTCTGTGCTTGTCATGCCGAGCCTTATATTGTGCTTTAATTTTCTCCAATTGTTCCATGACTGCATGGTGCACTTGTTGGATCTGTTGAATGAACTTGCGGGCCCTGTCTTCATTTATTTCTTCATTTGAATCGACATATTTCCCATACATCAAGTCCAAAGGGACCTTAGTCAAGTATCCAAAACATGTCTCAAATAGAGAACACTGAGGGGAGGAATGTAAGGCTCGATTGTAATCATGTTGAATATAGGGTATCTAGTCATCCCACAACTTGGGATGTGTAACAACCTCCACCTTTACGACATCCACACTGATAACAGGTGCAAATTTTTTTTTTGTTTAAGTTGTGTGCGCACGTGTAAAAAGGAAACATACATACTTGGCTCTACTTCACCACCCGATGACTAACAATACGCAACCACGATGATCATAGCAAGACGACGTAAGGCGCACAACAAGTGACTGCAAGCATTAAATGACCACGGTGTTATGTACAATACGAACACAGACGAAAGAATCCATAGTAGAAGAGTTTACTATTTCTGCACAGAAAAGAAGGGCGTTTAATCTTAGTCCTCTTCTCCGAAGAGAGAGAAGGTCAGATAGGCTCCTGGCCGACTGCTCAAGCAGAAACTATTAACCCAACGACGAACAAGGCGCAAGCAAGACGAACACAGCAAGACGACATATGATGTACAACAGGAAACTGCATGCATTAATGACGATCACTCAGAAATAAGTCAGACTGACTACCCATCCATCCTACCCTACCATGGTTAGTACCTCCAAGACACATAAGCAACGCTCAAGCCCAGGTTCCCATCGATTTTAACCATTTAAGGTCTCAGGGATGGCGACTGTTCTAAGGAACATGGAGGTGTCTACTTCCCACCAGACTCAAGCAGACCAAGCAAAACGCTAACTCAACCACAAGGACAATCGCTACGCGATCATATCCCACACACATCGCCAGAATTCCACGGTGCAAGAAAATCTGAATATGAAATCCGTCATGAACGACATAAGTGCGAGCGAAAGGAAAACAACTTTATTTCAAGAAGATGTAAGGTAGTCTTCTACTGTACTTCAAGGCACCATGTGTATCAACAACATATAGATTCAATTAATCCATTCAGAATTTCACTAAGGTTGAACATAAGTGACATTACTAGTAGGCCAACTATAATGATTATAACAACTATGCAAGAAATACTATTTGACCCTCATTTTTAGCCCTGTCATGTGAATATGTGATCCTAAATTATAATAATGAAATAGAAAAGTACTAAAAATAATTATACAATATTAAATTTAATTAAATCCTTTATGTTTAAATTTAATGGAATCTTTCTTGTTATTCATGTATAAGCAAATAATTGAATAAGACAGTGCAATCTTATGGAAATATTTACTTCATGTAAAATAATTAAGGATCCCAAATTTTACCATTCACTCATTAAACTGTTAACATATCTATGTTCATTGAATGATCAAAGAGTATATACAATTAATAAGTTGCATGCAATTTCAAGTAAAGTAGTGCCCAAATAGGGATTACTACTTGATGTTGACTCAACCACCAAATAGATGGATGGTTCACTAAACTACTTAATCAAATATAATATACGCATATACAATATGAGGGGAAGGTCAACGCATTACCTCACCAATATTATCTAACCCTAAATTCCATTTATTCTAGAAGGGCAATAACCTTACCCCTATATTTTCGAACAACCTATTACCATGAAGTTACCCTTTACAAATTACTACAACAATGTAAAATTACAATAACAATGCTTCTGCCCATGAATATACCAGACTATATCATCAATAACTACGAAATTTCATAATCATATCTAATAAAATAATCATCTTTCCATTTTATGATCTCATAACAGGGCAAATAAATAACATTTCGATTCACGCATTATCAATTCCATTACATCACAATACCGTAACTTAACATTCATTTCTTACTGTAACATTATATAAAACATTGACTAAATTTAGTAGCTGGCTATTGTTAGATACTAAGTAATCAATAAGGTTGGTCAAGGAGACGCTCTAGAATCTATCGTTCTGCGTTCCTATCAGCATAAGGATTTACTACCATAACTGAAGCCATAATCTGTACCATAAATGATGAAGCATTAAAATTAACGGCCCATCCCTTTGCCCCATTAAAGGATAATAGAAGAAAAGAAAAACAGCAACAAGACCAGACGTGGAGAGAGGGCGTGCCAGAAATCACGGAGTTGATTGGGCAGCCAACCGTTAAGCAGCTATCTCACTCTGCAGGTTCAGAAAGTCTAAATCCCAGGATGGTCAGATGCTGGAGCACTGTCGCTGTGGTTTCGCAACAGAGGGTCGCTACAGTCTCAGAGGGAGGGTGCAGCCGGCCATGACAGAGGCGCGAGTTTAAAGGTGGCAGGGGCAAGGTTTCAACGGCCCAACGCCAGAATCTAAATCACCACACGCAGAGATCCCTTCCCCCCCCCAAATTGCCCAGGTAACTCGTCAAGAATACAAATAAAGGTGGTGGGAAAACGTTGTCTTTACAAAGGAAAGGCAAAAGTTACTCAGAGGTAGCAGCGCTGTCCAACAGCAAAGGGGATTTTCATTTAGAAGAACCAGTGGCCATGGTATAATCGCACAGAGAAATCAGCAAAACGCAGGAAGGAGAATTACCCAAAAATACGCGTGATAAAGACTCATTGACCAACAATAAATCGCGTTCTGAGAAGGGGTAGGTGAATTCGTGGATACCAGCGGTGTAGATGATATTGCATGGCAGGGACCCAACACAAATTGTCCATAATAAATAAGCATATGCAGAGACAAAAGGAACCACCAGAACGCAGAGATTCGAGGGGTTATCGTGTGAGTGCTCTCAGCCAACACGCAGAGAACCCCAACCAAAAATTTCAGAGAAATTCTAACATTTAAAACGTAGAATTTAACAACAAAACGCAGAGAAATTTCTTTTGATCAAATGCTGAGACAACAATCCAACCCCAAAGTTTTAACCATCAAACGCTGGGATAAACGCCCAAAGAAGAGAAATTTTTAACATTTGAACGCTGAGATAAACCCCTAACGCAATGTATATTTTTCTAAAAAACAGTCCACGACGAGATAAGCAACAACGCGGGGAAGGATTGCAGAGTAATTGACAATAACCAGAAAACACAGAGAATAACAAAGGGAACGGAATCATCCTAAATTTAATCCATCCATCAATCATCTTAAGAAATCATATACAACTCAAACATTTTTCTCTTTTGTTTTAAACAATGCACTGCATACCTAGGACTGGCGGCGAATAACTCGAAGACGCTATCCCGCGTTGTTGCTATATGCCGCTCCCGCTCATCGACCGTTGAGACCTCACTGGTACCTCCCAGCCAATCGCTAGGGGTACTCTGCTTCCCCCTCAGCCCCCCGAGCCGCAAAGGGGCCACACAAATTCTAGAAGGAAAGTCTAGCTTCCCAGCTCGCCTCGCAAGGCTGAGCTACCACTCCAATACAAGCTGAGAAAATCCCAACTCCTCACAAGCAATCAGTCAAGCCACAATTCGGCAACGTAACGTTACCCTAACTGCCCATCCCTTTCTTCCTCATCTTCCCTCTCTTTTATAGATTTTTTCACCCACCCTTGCCCTAAATCACATTTTATTTAAGTTTTAATGAAAACCCTCTAAAAATTCTCTGTCTTACAAGTGTCACTCATCCCCCATGTTTCTCCAAAATTATTTTCTTTAATTTATTAAAAGACTCATTTCCCCATTTTTATTAATCCCTTCTCCTTTTTTTTTTTTTTGGTAAAAACCAAAAAGGTAATGCGTTGATTAATCTTTTCATTTTATTTTTAAATTCATAACTTTTTATACTCCCGCACGTTAAATAATTTTATTACTTATTAATTGTCTATGTTTCCCTTATTACTTAGTTTCCCTATTTTTATTAATCCCTTCCATTTTTTTTTTAAACCAAAAAGGTAAATGCGCTAGATAATCTTTTCATTTATTATTTATTTAATATCTTTTGTTCTTTCACAAGTTAGGAATTAATTTCTTCTTTGTAAAATTTTAAAACCATTAGTTTTAATTTAAATCTTACCCTCGTCATCACCCCAAGAATTTTATGAAGACCCAACTATTACTTAGGTGGGTTTTTGGTTTAAATTGTTATTTTGATTCCAGGGTTTTTTCTTAAGGTTAGACTAAAATTTTACCCTAAAAGTTTTAGACTTAGTACTTAGATTCTGAACTAGCCGACACTGGGTTAGGGAAGTTGTTTAAGAATTTCTTAAGGCGTTATTATCTTAGGGCTATTTTGGTTTGGTTCCTTCATCAACATCAATGCGACCTGCCCTTCAGGACGCACCACGTGCTCCAAGGGTGCCACTCGCCTCGTTTGTTTCCTTTGCGTGACGTGCCCTTCAAGATGCACCACGTGCTCCAAGGGTGCCACTCGCTTCTTGTGTTTCTTTTGTGCGACGTGCCCTTGAGGATGCACCACGTGCTCCAAGGGTGCCACTCACCAACTTGACTGATTGGTAGACATCTATAACCCCTGGAGTCAATACTTAGCTAGGTGAACTTGTGGGAGACTAAGGGCTCTAAGGAATAAGGCCCCCGCCTTATTGCGTGCCCCTTAGAATCATCATGAGCGACTGTCACAGTCTTCCCTCACGGAATAGTGGATGCTCTCAAACTAGGTAATCGTTAACCTACAGTTCGAGCCACGGCATGAGTGCTAGTAGGCTATGGCAGAGCTTCTTTCCACACCTCTCCCTCAACCTCTCTGGAAATCGTGTGTGGCCCCTTTACTCCATATGTGAGTCTGGTCGACAAGCTATCGTCAACCTGCATCATCAACAATCATGTCAGAAATGTCAACATCATATCATCAAATCAAATGAAATATCACAGTAAATAAATCAACCCAATAGCACACTCCCTGACTCAATCCAGAGTCCAAGGGGGTTCCACCAATGCCTCTGCATCATCAAGGTCCAAAACCCTGCACACTCAATAAAACTGAGTCAATAGCACCTATCTACATCAAATAGTAAAACCTCATGTCGTCTATCATAACACATCATAATCAAGTATAAATGTTTTAACATCAGAAAAGTCCAGATCACTTGCGAGCAAGTGTTCTCAAATAATAAGTTTTCTTTGTGCGCCAAAGAGGGATGTTACATACACCCCCTCTTGGTCTAAACTTCGTCCCGAAGTTTCTCAGTATATATGTCGAAATAAAAGTATCACAGTATCATAAGTCTATCTATCAAACAAAAATGAAAATTGTTGATGCATATCATATGCTTCCTCCCAGGTCGCCGAGTGTGGACTATAACTATCCCACTGGACCTTGACCTGATCTACCATTCGACGTTGTAACTGTCAAACGCGATGATCTAAGATGCGGACCGGCTCAGCCGTGAGCGCTCCCTCGTCTGATACCTACAATGAACTCATGTCAATCACGTGTGTAGGATCACTAATATAATGTCTCAGAACAGATACATGAAAAACATTGTGCATACGCCTCAAAGAATCAGGCAAGGCTAGTCGATAGGCCACGGGCCCCTTTCTCTCCACAATCTCGAAAGGTCCCACGAATCTAGGAGAGAGTTTATCTCCCTTTCCAAACTTGATCGAACTCTTATGCGGTTCAACCCGCACGAAGACTCCATCGCCGACCTCATAACTACGGTCAACTCGGTGCACATCGGCATAATTCTTCTGTCGATCATGCGCTTCTTTAATCCTTGGTCTTATGGTTTTCATTTGCTCTTCCATTTCTTGGATCACTTCTGGTCCCACCAGGACCCTATCCTCAAGCCAATCCCAACTCAAGGGCATCCGACACGGTCGCCCATAAAGAAACTCGAAAGGCGCCATCTTAATGGTGCTCTGGTAACTGTTGTTGTAAGCGAACTCTACTAGAGGCAAGAATTCCTCCCAACGCTTTTGTTGGTCCATCACATACATGCGCAACATGTCTTCCAAGGTTTGGTTCGTTCGTTCTGTCTGTCCGTCCGTCTCTGGGTGATAAGAAGTACTAAGTTAAGTTGGGTTCCCAAGGCCACTTGGAAACTCGTTCAAAATCGTCCAGTAAACACCGATCCTTGATCGGATATAATCTTTTTAGGCACGCCATGCAGCCTCACAAACTCACTGATGAAAACTCTCACTATGTCAGGTGCCTAATACGTCGTACGTACAGGAATAAAGTGAGCACTCTTTGTCAGAGTGTCTACTACTACAAAAATCGAGTCGTGTCTCCTTGCCGTCAGTGGCAATCCAACAATAAAATCCATCGAAATAACTTCCCATTTCGATTCTGGAATGGCATGTGGTTGAAGTAATCCTGTCGGGTGTCTATGTTCAGCCTTTACCTGCTGACACTCTAGACATCTGGCCACATAGTTGACTATGTCAGCCTTCATTCCCTTCCAGAAGAATAAGGGTTTAAGGTCTGCCCTCATCTTCGTAACTCCTGAGTGAGCCATGTAAACTGCTCTATGAGCCTCGCTCGGGATCAACATCCTCAACTCGTCGTTTGGCAGTACGTAAATCTGACCTCTAAACCTCAATAACCCATCGCTATCAAAAGAAAATCCCTCATATCGTGGTACCATCATGGTGTTTTGTCTGAAAAATCCTCGACTTCTTTGTACCAGTCATCGTCACGCTGTAAAGTGAGAATCTTCTCACGTAGATTCGTTTGTAGAGGCAACACCAAAAAGATGCGTGGTCTCCGACTCAAAGCATCAACCACTCGGTTCACTGTTCCCTTTATGTAAGTAATCTTGAAGTCGTACTCGCTAAGCAATTCCGACCAACGTCGTTTCGTGCGTTCAGGTCGCTTTGCGTAAAAATGTGTTGCAGTCCACAATGATCAGTCTTTAGTTCAAATTTTTGTCCAACAAGGTAGTGTCTCCAAACCTTCAAGGCATAAATGATGGCTAATAACTCCAAATCATGCGACGCGTAGTTCTCCTCGTGTCTTCTCATCTTCCTTGAAATGTAAGCAATCACTCGTCCGTCTTGCATCAAGACTCCACCTAATCCTTCCTTGGATGCGTCAGTGCATACCAAGAAGTCCGCGTCCATGTCAGGGACCTTTAGTATCAGCACTGTTGTCAACAACTCCTTAAGCCTCCGAAATACTTCCGCGCATTTCTCCATCCAGACAAACTTCTTGTTTTTCTTCTGCAATTTCGTGATCGGATTTGCTATCTTCGAAAATCCCTCAACAAACCGTCGATAGTATCCTGCTAAACCCATAAAACTACGCACCTCTGTGACATTTTTCGGCACAGGCCATTCCATAATAGCCTCAACCTTGGCTGGATCCACGATGATACCGTCGCCGGAGATGACATGCCCTAAGTAGTGAATCCTCGATTGATAAAAAGAGCATTTGGACAACTTTGCATACAATTTGTGTTCTCGTAAACATCGTAGTACCAAGCGCAAGTGCTCGTTATGCTCCTCCGTCGTCCGAGAGTAGATCAAAATATCATCAATGAATACTTGGATGAACTTGTCTGAGTACTCGCGGAACACCCCATTCATCAAAATCATGAATACCCCTGGGGCGTTTGTCAGTCCAAACGGTAAAACAGTAAACTCGTAATGTCCAAATCTTGTCTTGAAGGAAGTCTTAGGGACGTCATCCTCCTTGATCCACAACTGGTGATACCATGATCGCAAATCGATCTTGGAGAACACCGTCACACCCTTCATTTGATCGAACAAATCATCAATTCTTGGTAAGGGATACTGATTCTTGATCGTAGCCTTGTTCAGTTGACGGTAGTCGATGCAAAGCCTCCATGATCCATCCTTCTTCTGAATGAAAATAATAGGTGCACCCCACGGTGACACACTAGGACATATCAGTCCCAAGTCCAACAACTCCTTCAGTTGCATTTTCAGCTCTTTCAACTCCGGGGTCGACATCCGATAAGGCGTTCTTGCTATCGGTTCGGTCCCTGGTTTTAGGTCTATGGTAAAATTCAATTCCTTTTCCGGCGGCATCCCAGGTAATTCCTCTGGAAACACGTCCGCAAACTCCTTCACCACCGGAAAGTGTTCTAGACCTTCCGCTACTCCCTTTTGTTTAGCGCGAGGATCGCATAAAGTTTGCACCCCTTTCGCATACTCTTCTGTAACTGTAAGGAAGAGACGAACCTCAGGGAAACTCCGTGGTTCCATCCTACAATCACACGTCTCTGTCCTTCGTTATCAACCAAGCTCAACCGTTTCGTCTTACAGTTGAGTATCGCCTCATGCGATTCCAGCCAATCCATACCAATCATGACGTCATAATATCCTAAGATCGTGACGTACAAATTGACCCTCATGAAAAACTCTCCCAGGTTAAGGGCACATCCCGTAACCTTTCCTCCAACCTTTTGTTTTGCTTCTGAAGCCATCTCTATGAAGCAAAACTCATCCTGAATGACTGCCTTCTGGATGACATCGTGCAGGGTTTGAGGCATCAAGACCTTTAACCTTTGCACGCAAGCTGTCGTTAAGGCCCAACATGAACCTGACGACCTTAAGCTTCTCAGTGTTAAGGTGTGAAGCATACCAGAGCAGCGCCATAAAACGTGCCTCATACTCGAGCACCGTACGACCTCCCTGTCATACGGCGTTGGGCTCATTGAGCTGACGCTCAATGAATTCCTCTGAAAGATACCTCTCTTGGAACTATTCCTCTAACATTTCCTCTTGACACGTCCTTGACGGCCATGTTCAGCTGCGGCAGGAGCGTCTTCCACCATAGAAGAGCGCTCTCCTTTAGTTGAAAGACCGCCATGCGGACCTTCATGTTGGAGGTATAATCGCGAAGTGCAAAGCACATCGCCATATTCTCCAACCATGCCTCGGCAGTGGTGCCATCCGGGGCACCAAAGAACTCAGGAAATTTTACCTTCTCGAGTTCACGGTGAATGCTACATGCAATGGCTGGTGCGCGCGGAGGAACCTTAGCGGGTGTCGGCACCCTAGCCTCGTCTCTGTCCAATCGGCTGATCAGAGCCTTGGACATGCGCTGAAAGGATCTCATCATCCCAACAACATCGCCAACTACTATCTTCTCGTGTCCGAGAACCTGCTCGCCCCCCTGGGGGTTAGACCCCTCAGGCGTGGATGCTACTGGAGGCGTCATGCCTCCTCCCCTAGTACCCCGTCGTCTGCCTCCGCGACGTCCTCTAACCATGATTACCTTCATGCACACAATCAAATCGATCAACAACAATATAATCAAATCAAATCATGTCACGAAAGCCGTAGTGAATCCCAAGTCGCGAGTCGAACCGGCTCTGATACCATATGTAACAACCTCCACCTTTACGACATCCACACTGATAAGAGGTGCAATTTTTTTTTTTGTTTAAGATGTGTGCACACATGTAAAAAGGAAACAGACATACTTGGCTCTACTTCCCCACCTGATGACTAACAAGACGCAACCACGATGATCACAGCAAGACGACGTAAGGCGCACAACAAGTGGATGCAAGCATTAAATGACCACGGTGTTATGTACAGTACGAACACAAACGAAAGAATCCATAGTAGAAGAGTTTACTATTTCTGCACAGAAAAGCAGGGCGTTTAATCTTAGTCCTCTGCTCCGGAGAGAGAGAAGGTCAGATAGGCTCCTGGCCGACTTCTCAGGCAGAAACTAGTAACCCAATGACGAACAAGGCGCAAGCAAGACGAACCAAGCAAGACGACATACGACGTACAACAGGCAACTGCATGCATTAACGATGATCACTCAGAAATAATTCATACTGACTGACCATCCATCCTACCCTGCCATGGTTAGTACCTCCAAGACACATAAGCAACGCTCAAGCCCAGGTTCCCATCGATTTTAACCATTTAAGGTCTCACGGCTGGCGACTGTTCTGAGGAACATGGAGGTGTCTACTTCCCACCCGACTCAAGTAGACCAAGCAAAATGCTAACTCAACCACAAGGACAATCACTACGCAATCATATCCCACACACATCGCGAGAATTCCACGGTGCAAGAAAATCTGAATACGAAATCCGTCATGAATGACATAAGTGCGAGCGAAAGGAAAACAACTTTATTTCAACAAGATGCAAAGGTAGTCTTCTACTGTACTTCAAGGCGCCATGCATATCAACAACATATAGATTCAATTAAGCCATTCATAATTTCACTAAGGTTGAACATAAGTGACATTACTAGTAGGCCAACTAGAATGATTATAACAACTATGCAAGAAATACTATTTGACCCTCATTTTTATCCCTGTCATGTGAATATGTGATCCTAAATTATAATAATGAAATAGAAAAGTACTAAAAATAATTATACAATATTAAATTTAATTAAATCCTTTATGTTTAAATTTAATGGAATCTTTCTTGCTATTCATGTATAAGCAAATAATTGAATAAGACAGTGCAATCTTATGGAAATATTTACTTCATGTAAAATAATTAAGGATCCCAAATTTTACCATTCACTCATTAAACTGTTAACATATCTATGTTCATTGAATGATCAAAGAGTATATACAATTAATAAGTTGCATGCAATTTCAAGTAAAGTAGTGCCCAAATAGGGATTACTACTTGATGTTGACTCAACCACCAAATAGATGGATGGTTCACTAAACTACTTATTCAAATATAATATACGCATATACAATATGAGGGGAAGGTCAACGCATTACCTCACCAATATTATCTAACCCTAAATTCCATTTATTCTAGAAGGGCAATAACCTTACCCCTATATTTTCGAACAACCTATTACCATGAAGTTACCGTTTACAAATTACTACAACAATGTAAAATTACAGTAACAATGCTTCTGCCCACGAATATACCAGACTATATCATCAATAACTATGAAATTTCATAATCATATCTAATAAAATAATCATCTTTCCATTTTATGATCTCATAACAGGGCAAATAAATAACATTTTGATTCATGCATTATCAATTCCATTACATCACAATACTGTAACTTAACATTCATTGCTTACTGTAACATTATATAAAACGTTGACTAAACTTAGTAGCTGGCTATTGTTAGATACTAACTAATCAATAAGGTTGGTCAAGGAGACGCTCTGGAATCTATCGTTCTGTGTTCCTATCAGCATAAGGATTTACTGCCATAACTAAATCCATAATTTGTACCATAAATGATGAAGTGTTAAAATTAGCAACCCATCCCTTTGCCCCATTAAAGGATAATAGAAGAAAATAAAAACAGCAACAAGACCAGACGTGGAGAGAGGGCGTGCCAGAAATCGCGGAGTTGATTGGGCAGCCAACCGTTAAGCAGCTATCTCACTCTGCAGGTTCAGAAAGTCTAAATCCCAAGATGGTGAGATGCTGGAGCACTGTCACTATGGTTTCGCAACAGAGGAGGGTCGCTACAATCTCAGAGGGAGGGTGCAGCCGACCATGACAGAGGCGTGAGTTTAAAGGTGGCAGGGGCAAGGTTTCAACGGCCCAATGCCAGAATCTAAATCACCACACGCAGAGATCCCTTCCCCCCCCAAATTGCCCAGGTAACTCGTCACGAATACAGATAAATGCGGTGGGAAAACGTTGTCTTTACAGAGGCAAGACAAAAGTTACTCAGAGGTAGCAACGCTGTCCAACAGCAGAGGGGATTTTCATTTAGAAGAACCAGTGGTCGTGGTATAATCGCAAAGAGAAATCAGCAAAACGCATGAAGGAGAATTACCCAAAAATATGCGTGATAAAGACTCATTGACTAGCAATAAATCATGTTCTGAGAAGGGGTAGGTGAATTCGTGGATACCAGCGGTGTAGATGATATTGCATGGCAAGGACCCAACACAAATCGTCCATAATAAATAAGCATATGCAGAGATGAAAGGAACCACCAGAATGGAGAGATTTGAGGGGTTATCATGTGAGTGCTCTCAGCCAACACGCAGAGAACCCCAACCAAAAATTTCAGAGAAATTCTAACATTTAAAATGCAGAATTTAACAACAAAACGCAGAGAAATTTTTTTTTATCAAACGCTGAGACAACAATCCAACCCCAAAGTTTTAACCATCAAACGCTGGGATAAACGCCCAAAGAAGAGAAATTTTTAACATTCGAACGCTGAGATAAACCCCTAACGCAATGTATATTTTTCTTAAAAATAGTCCACGCCGAGATAAACAACAACGCAGAGAAGGATTGCAGAGTAATTGGCAATAACCAGAAAACGCAGAGAATAACAAAGGGAACGGAATCATCCTAAATTTAATCCATCCATCAATCATCTTAAGAAATCATATACAACTCAAACATTTTTCTCTTTTGTTTTAAACAGTGCACTGCGTACCTGGGACTGGCGGCGAATAACTCGAAGACGTTATCCCGCCCTGTTGCTCCGTGCCTCTCCTGCTCGCCGACCGTTGAGACCTCACCGGTACCTCCTAGCCAGTCGCTAGGGGTACTCTGCTTCCCCCCTCAGCCCCCCGAGCCACAAAGGGGCCACACAAATTTCAGAAGGAAAGTCTAGCTTCCTAGCTCACCTCGCAAGGCTGAGCTACCACTCCAATACAAGCTGAGAAAATCCCAACTCCTCACAAGCAATCAGTCAAGCCACAATTCGACAGCGTAACGTTACCCTAACTGCCCATCCCTTTCTTCCTCATCTTCCCTCTCTTTTATAGAGTTTTTCACCCACCCTTGCCCTAAATCACATTTTATTTAAGTTTTAATGAAAACCCTCTAAAAATTCTCTGTCTTACAAGTGTCACTCATCCCCCACGTTTCTCCAAAATTATTTTCTTTAATTTATTAAAAGGATCATTTCCCCATTTTTATTAATCCCTTCTCCTTTATTTTTTTTTTTTAGTAAAAACCAAAAAGGTAATGCGCTAATTAATCTTTTCATTTTATTTTTAAATTCATAACTTTTTATACTCCCGCACGTTAAATAATTTTATTACTTATTAATTGTCTATGTTTCCCTTATTACTTAGTTTCCCTATTTTTATTAATCCCTTCTATTTTTTTTTAAAACCAAAAATGTAAATGCACTAGATAATCTTTTCATTTATTATTTATTTAATATCTTTTGTTCTTTCACAAGTTAGGAATTAATTTCTTCTTTGTAAAAATTTTAAACCATTAGTTTTAATTTAAATCTTACCCTCGTCATCACCCCAAGAATTTTATGAAGACCCAACTATTACTTAGGTGGGTTTTTGGTTTAAATTGTTATTTTGATTCCAGGGTTTGTTCTTAAGGTTAGACTAAAATTTTACCCTAAAAGTTTTAGACTTAGTACTTAGATTCTGAACTGGACGACACTGGGTTAGGGAAGTTGTTTAAGGATTTCTTAAGGCATTATTATCTTAGGGCTATTTAGGTTTGGTTCCTTCATCAACATCAATGCGACGTGCCCTTCAGGACGCACCACGTGCTCCAAGGGTGCCACTCGCCTCGTTCGTTTCCTTTGTGCGACGTGCCCTTCAGGATGCACCATGTGCTCCAAGGGTGCCACTCGCCAACTTGACTGATTGGTAGACATCTATAACCCCTGGAGTCAATACTCCGCCAGGTGAACTTGTGGGAGACTAAAGGCTCTAAGGAATAAGGCCCCCGCCTTATGGCGTGCCCCTTAGAATCATCGTGAGCAACTGTCGCAGTTTGCCCTCACGGCATCGTGGATCCTCTCGAACTAGGTAATCGTTAACCTACAGTTCGAGCCACGACGGGAGTGCTAGTAGGCTGTGGCAGGGTTGTTGTCCACACCTCTCCCTCAACCTCTCTGGAAATCGTGTGTGGCCCCTTTAATCCATATCTGAGTCTGGTCGGCAAGCTATCGTGAGCCTGCATCATCAACAATCATGTCAGAAATGTCAACATCATATCATCAAATCAAATTAAATATCAGAGTAAATAAATCAACCCAATAGCACACTCCCTGACTCAATCCGGAGTCCAAGGGGGTTCCACCGATGCCTCTGCATCATCAAGGTCCAAAACCCTGCACACTCAATAAAACTGAATCAATAGCACCTGTCTACATCAAATAGTAGAACCTCATGTCATCTATCATAACGCATCATAATCAAGTATAAATGTTTTAACATTAGAAAAGTCCAGATCACTTACGAGCAAGTGTCCTCAAATAATAAGTTTTCTCAGTGCGCCGGAGCAGGATGTTACAGGATGTTTACTGCAGTAGCCTCGAAGAAAATGTACCATTGTTTGGTTAACAACCTTTGTCTAATCGTCGGTCTATGGATGAAATTTTGTACTCCTCTTCAACTTGGTGTCCATCATTCTCCACAAACTTGTCCAAAACTCTCCAAGGAATTGAGTATCTCGATCTGAGATAATGGACATGGGAAAACCAAAGTGGAACCAAACATACTGAAAGAAGATATTAGCAGTCTGATCAGTAATGACCTTCTTTTTACATGGCATCAAGATACACATCTTGTTAAACCTATCCACTACCACATACAAGTAGTCATGACCCCTTTTCGACATTGGTAAACCCCCTACAAAGTCCATGGAAATACTTTCCCATAGATGAGACGGAACAAGAAGTGGTGAGTACAACCCTAATTTTCTATTAGTGGGCTTACAAGTAGAACACATCACACACCACTTTACATACTTGGCTACAATTGCTTTCATCTGAGGCTAGTAACAAAACCTTTTCAGATGAGCCATGGTTTTTCCTACCCCAAAATTCCCAGACACAAGAGAAGTGTGAACTTCTCGTATTACATGGACTCATTCATTTTTAGGAATACATATCTTTCCAAGATGGTAGAGTAATTTCTCCTACAAACAATAGTTCTACACATGTGCACCATGGGTTAGCTTCCTAAATACATCCTTAAAATCTTCATCAATAGCATATTGTTCAACATAGCTATCATCAGATAAAGAAGCATTCTTCAAAACAATAGAGGCAACAATAGAAGGTCTAGAAAGAATATTAGCTACTTTGTCACTTGTACCCTTTTTATACTTGATTACCAAATAGAACTGTTGAAGAAAAACCATCCACCTATAATGTAAAGATTTTTGCATCTTGGTTTGTGCTTGGCGATACTGTAAGGGATGATGATTTGTATGTATGATTGTTTCCTTCCCTAACAAGTAATGCTTCCACTTTTTGACACTTTGAACTAATGCATACAACTCTTTATCATATGTAGGATAGTTAACAACAACTTGGTTAAAATTTTCAGAGTGGTAACATATAGGCTTGTGATACTGCATCAATACTGCACCCATGGTGTAATCACTAGCATTTGTCTCTATCTCAAATGGTTGTGTAAGACTTGGCGATGTTAATACTGGCGTTGTACTGATATTTTCATTCAAAGTGTCAAAGGCCTTTTGTTGCTTTCCTCCCCACTAAAAAGTATTCTTCACACTGGTTAAGGCATGAAAAGGAGATGCAATAAATGAGAAGTTTGCGATGAATCTCCTCCATTATTGAACTTCACCCAAGAAGCTCCGTACTGCAGATACATTTTTGGGCTCGGGCCAATTTAAAATTACATCAATTTTGGAAGGATCAATTTTCAATTGTCCTCCTCCTACAATGTGACCTAAGTGCACCAATGCAATCTTTCCAAACTCACATTTGGACAAGTTTACATACAACATTTCCCTTCACAAAGTATCCAATACTTGCTTTACATGTCGTACATGTTCAACCCAAGTCCCACTAAATATAATAATATCATATAAATACACAATTACAAAGTCATCTAAGAATGACCTGAATACATCATTCATTACACGCATGAAGGTTCTCGGGGCATTACAAGGCCCAAATGGAATTACTAATCACTCAAATAGACCATGTTTGGTTTTAAAGGCAGTTTTCCATGCATCCTATTCTGCAACCTTGATCTGATGGTAACCACTGCGTAAATCCAACTTAGTGAAATAAACAACATTTTAATTGATCAAGTAAATCATCTATACGAGGAAGATGGTATTGATTTTTCACTGTGATTTTGTTTAAGGATCGCTAATAGATGCACATTTGTCATGTTCCATCCTTCTTTGGTACCATCACAATCAGAGAACCGCAAGGATATGAACTAGGTATGATGACCCTTTGGTCCAAAAAGTCATGTACATGTTTCTTGATTTATGTCATCTCTACAATCGACATGATATACATTCCCACATTATGAATGGGACAATCCTGTTGAAGATGTACTTCATGTTCGATTTCCCTCTTAAGAGGAAATCCATCTGGTTCTTGAAAGACCTCATCATAATTAGAAACAATATCAATTAATTCTTTCTTATGGGAAGTATCACCTACTTGGAAGGCATCGGATATTCCAACATCCTTTTCTCTTACAACCATGAGTACATATCTCTTATTAGTGTTTATGAGTCTTTTCATTTTTCCTGCACTAACAATTGTTGTATTAACCTTCATGATGTGGTTTCTAACAATATATTCAACTCCTCCTTTAGTAAGGTGATATTTGTTCTCATAACGAAAGAAGACTGCTTTTCTATCATAACGATATGGATTATGGATTCCCCAACACTATGCCACATACATCAAGTGAAACAACATCAAAATCAACTTCATCAACCAATTTTGAAGCAATAGAAAATCTAACCCTACACTGCTTGGTGACATTAAGTTTTTATTTTTCGCATACCCAACCAAGAGAATAAGGCTTTGGATGTGGTTTTGTTTCAAGACCCGTTTTTTTGACATGTGTCTCAGATATTAAGTTAACTTGGGAACCCAGATCAAACAAAGTATCAATCTTAGTATGCTTAGATACAACCCTTATGTGAAATAATGCATTCCTCTTTATTTCATCATCATGTGATTCATTAGTGGAACTTGAACTAGCATGAAGGGAATATTTACCTTGTACTCCAATCATTGTGATATTTTCCTCATCTCCTGAATTGGAACCAAGATCTTGTTGCACTATAGCAACGGTCGTTGCCTTCCCCTTTCCACTGAACTGGTTTCTTCTTCGGATGTAGTTTCCAATAGTTCTCATCATCATGTCCATCTTTCTTGCAATGAGTGCAAGATGGATTTCTTTCTCCCTTCTTTGTAGTGGCGGTCTTTTTGTACCTCTTTTTAAACTTTCCTTTAAATTGATTATGTGGGAACTTGGAAGGCTTGTTTGTGGGATCGTCTTTAACATTTTTTCTTTTGTTTTCAAGGTGAGTGGCTTGCACACAAACTTTGTCAAGACTAGTGGGGTTAAACACGGTAAAGTATGACGAATATAGTTGTGAAGTGCGCCAATATACTTTATTAAGTTTTCATAGGAATCTAAAGGAATGTTCAGTGCAAGTGCTTTCTTCCTAAATTATTTTGTGAAAATTTGTATTGTTTGACCTTTACTTTGTCTTAAAGTTTGTCATTCCATCATTGCTTTATGCAAATAACCTAATGGATAAAATTTCTTCCTTATTGTTGATTTAAATTCTGACCATGAGGAAGGAAGATTACCACACTTACTTATGTCCTGAAGCTTGCTCTCCCACCATACGAGAGAAGTGCCTTCCAACCAAAGAGAGACTAATTTCACTTTTACTTCCTCTTCCTCAATCTAATGTATGCGGAAAAATAATTCAACCTGTCAGATCCAATTATCTAGCTTTCCAGGGTTAACATCTCCATTAAAAATAGGTAAATAAAATTGTACATCAAGCTTTAATAATGGCTTCTTAAAAGAGGATTTGTGACTAGCATTATAATGATGAGAATGATGAGAGGAATAAGAGATAGAAATCGATGGTGAATATGGAGGCTCAAGGGGGGTCTCCTCCAGCCTCTTGATTCACTAAAGCATTTTCAGTTGTTTGTGATTCATTTTTATTCCCTTTCTTCCTCATCCTGTTCCCGTAGTCTGCATACATTCGCTCGACCATTTCTTGTTAGGATATTTGGACACTTAGGAGTTATTTAATATCTACTTGGTATATTGTGTCATTAGTTAAAAGTGTGTTTCTTAGTGTGTTTCTGTAGTATGCATTTGTAGTTAGGAAATATGACGGTCACGATATGTTCCTGACATAGAGTGATCTGACGGTTCATATTATCTTCGATCTTAACAACCATTGATATGTGGATTAACACTCGACTATTCCATGATGTTTATTTAAAGATCATGGAGGGTCATTTTCCGAAGATCGATTGTGAGAAAATCTCTTGTAAAATATCTCTGTAATATTTTTCTTTTGCATTAATAAACTACTCCAAGTGGTTGCATTAGCTGGGGCCATGGATGTTTCCCCATAGGTGTTTTACCATGTCAAAATATCAGTGTGTTGATCTTTGATCTGGTTGTGTGAGTGTTTACTGAAGTTGTTTGTCCTCTGTTGGAATACCTGATTTGTCGAACATTGTATCAGAGTCTGTTCGAAGACTCGCTCTATTGTAGATCGAGATTGTGAAGCCTAGTTTTCTCATATCCATTTTTTTCCATTTACATACATTTATTAGCTAAGAGGATTGTTCCATTGCATCCAGAGAACTCATTTCAATTATGAACACATTTTGTTTCACTCGAAAAGGTTTATTTTTTCCCAAGGTACGTCCATTTTAGTCAGATCCAGAGGTATAAAGCCTGAATACGCATTTTTAAAATTTTTGCATCATATTGTTTTGGTTTTATTTCGATTTTATATTATTTATTTGTATGTTTTTACTATTTTAGATTTGTTTATGTTATTTTCCCCGTGCCCTGTGCAATCTCGAAAAATAAGAAAGAGATAGAAAAAGGTGCACCTTCTGGGTAAGCTAACCGAAATCTAATCCTTGTTGTCATCGAGAAGAGAAATGTTTTTCTTATGTGAAAATAGTTTTATTTTTGCATGCTCTCCAAGGTCGTCGTCCACAACAACAACAACAACAACACCCCCAATCCTCTTTCTAAAAAACACAAAATGTTTTGCTAGACCATTTGGTTAAAAGTTTCCTTATTAAGTAAGAGGTATTGCGTTCAAGTCTCTTTTTTTGTTACTTTTTTTGAAAAATTTCATGCTCAAATTGTAAAGTGTATTTCACTTCAAGTATAAAAGTGAATCACTATAAGTAGCTTTAATATTTTATTTTAGATATATTTATTTTGCATGCAACTTTTATTTTATAAAGTAACTTCATTGTAAAAGTGATCCCCACTTCTCTTTATAAAAGTGGGTCACTTCATAAAGAAAATTACACCACCACGTGGTCGTTTGGTTACTGTTTATGCCTTTTTTAAAAAGGGCATAACTCTCACATCCGAAGTCCGTTTTTAGTGTTGTTTTTAAAAAAAAATCGCCTAACTTTTCGAGATCTTTCCATCCATATCATCAGTTTCAGTTTTTAAATCCATAGTATCAGCATATTTAATATGGATTCTACAAGTAATCTCTTGCTTACTAGCACCAACTACTTCCAATGGAAATCCCATATGGAGGATTTATTAACAAGTAAAGGCTTGTACCAGATTACCTTGGGAAAGGAAACAACACCCACTGATGTTGATAAGAAAGTCAAATGGGATAATAGGAATGACAAAGCACATGGATTAATCAGAATGTCCATCTCTCTGATTTAAGGTTCCGCCTTCAATCAATTGATCAACCCAAAGAAGCTTGGGACAAGATTGAATCTATGTTTGGTAAACACAATATTATTCGAGCACACAGTTAGAAAATCAAGTACTGACTTTAAGTCCAAATGATTTTTCTTGCATTGAGGACTATATATCTAAGTTTAAAACACTCAGAACTTTATGTGAAAAATGTAAGATAAAGATAGAAGAAGATCGCTGCATCTATATTATTCTTTCTAAGCTAGGTAGTGCATATTCTATGTTTGTATCTATCTTTTATTCCATGCAAGAGGCTCTATGGAAAGCTTATAAAAAACTCAGTCTTGATAACTTTTTTGATGCCTTGATTAGAGAGAAAGATAAGCTTGTATAACTTGGAGTGATCAGCACTACAAGTACCTCCAACAAATATTTAGTTGTCCATCAGAAAGATAAACCCAAGAATCCCAAGAAGCAACATCCTCTCCACAACAACAAGCAATATAAGGGTTCCAAACCCACTCGGATATAGGACCTTGGTGGTTTTTCTATGATCTTAAAGAATATACAGGACCTATTTTTCCTTTTAATATACTCTCTCTAACGCAAATGTGGTATGTGGCTCATTTTAACACTTTTCCTTGATCGATGAACTTAGCAAAATTCATCTCCATGAATATTTTGAAATAAAAGGATATATACTATGTGAAGTCCAATGGAACTATCATATCAACCATGAAAAATTATAATTAAAATTCGTCTTAAAATTCAAATTCATCGTTGTTATTCTTA
The DNA here is from genome assembly GCA_032191745.1 of Picea mariana. Lineage (NCBI taxonomy): Eukaryota > Viridiplantae > Streptophyta > Pinopsida > Pinales > Pinaceae > Picea > Picea mariana. The sequence goes on along the minus strand of JASDQU010737197.1, from coordinate 599,265 downwards.
CGGTGAAGTTGACAATACAATAATTTTACTTAAACATCCCAAAATTGATTTTCTTGTGGATTTTCGATGCTTCTTTTATGAAAACACATCCTCCAAACTATAAGCATGACTCACTTTATCTATTCCTTGATTGGAGAGCATGTTCACTTGTTTAATGCACTTCATAGTTACTGTTAAGACCATCAATGAGGCTTTCTTACACCAATTCCCACTTCTGAAATTTTCCATCCCCTTTATTTTTTTCCTCTGCTTTCCCTTTCTAGTTACTTAGTCGTTTTTCAGAAAATGTCCAAGTGCGCGGGTTGGAGGATTCACGTCTTCATATTTCCACCTATACTTTTATATCACGAGTCTGACCAACTGCTTCCTCATTTCATATTCAACAAACTTTTTGGATCGTGGGTTCTGAGGTAAGAAGGCTCAACACTGCATTTCCATTGTTTTGTCGCTTGCAAACAACACTCGAACTTCCCAATCTACAAATTGACAACCAAATTCCCCTTTATTTTTCTCGTTTACTTTCATTTTCTAGTTACTTAGTCGTTTTTCTAAATGTGTCATTTTTTCTAATGTCTCATGCTTTTATATACATCACCCGAAGTTCCGTAATAAAGATATCCAAATGATATCTTTATTGATTTTAAATAAAGAAATAATTCTGAGTTATATAAAGATATCCAAATAAACCATATTTACATGGTACCTTACCAAAGTAGGATCTAGATTTGGATGATGTAGTATAGGTAATCAATAAATTTGTGGAAGGAGAACCTCGTCCATAGGTTTCATGGTCCATTTATTTAAACTAATGATGGCAACATTAGTTTTTTGTCTTGTTTATATAAGCATTTGTCTTGTTAATATAAGCAATGTATTGACCACTCAAAATTGGTTAATTTTATGTGTTTTAGTCTCTATGGATCAATATAGATATAGTTATATCTGGTTTAAAATGTTTTAAATGGTTATTAGTAGGCCATATATATATATATATATATATATATATATATATATATATATATATATATATATATATATATATTCTCATGAATAACAACTATACATATATTTTCTTCTAAAAAAATAGAAAAACATGTTCATAAAGTGTACTATAAAGTGTACTGCTAAGTAAGAAAATGCTTATTCAAATGATATCATAAAGTATATTGTTAAGTATGCAAATGTTTATTCAAATGATATATATTATTAAGTGGCATGTTTATAAGGTATATTCTTATGTGGTTGATTTTGAAATTTCTACGGGTGTGTGTGTTTATATGAAATTTGATGGATTCCTATCTTAATAAAGTCGATGAGCATAATGGTATTAACTATACGAATTGAAAATTTAAAATGCAAATAATGATGGAAGGTTACAACAATGGATTATTTTGAATATAATTTAGATTAAACTTGCCACTTTTCACATTTTGTTCAAGATTCAAAGCAAAAGGAGAGAAAGACAAATATTATGTTTAGAATGTTAATGAAATATATCATCATTCTGCACATACGTATTTTGAATATAATTTAGATTAAACTTGCCACTTTTCACATTTTGTTCAAGATTCAAAGCAAAAGGAGAGAAAGACAAATATTATGTTTAGAATGTTAATGAAATATATCATCATTCTGCACATACGTAGTTTCTATAGATTCATTCATACATGGAATTCATTAAAATGTTGATATGAAACAATGAATATAGATAGAGTTATTATTAAAAAAAGGTGAGAGAATAGATATTTTTTTACATATTTCAAACAATATGTTGAGAGCTTTATTAATCTAATGAAATAGAGTACATATAAATAAAATAATGTTTGTTTCAAGATAGACAAACTACTTTGATTACAAAATCACTTAGTTGAGTGAATATCTCAACCTCACACCATTCTAGGAAGCATATAGTTGGAGAGAATATTTTAAATATAAATAGTTCCAACAACCAAGTAAGAACAAACTCAATAAGTAGCTACCAACTCTACCTAATAATGACCAATAATTGTTACAGCCAAATATATGATCACACCTAAGACAAGTAGGAATCAAATATTCCAACACTTCCCCTTAACAACTACTTGTCTTAATCTTTGTTATTTGATGTGTCCATTAACATCTCCTCCTCTACAATACATGCCCCTTTGATAAACAAATTCTATCTCTAGTCCATCCTATCACTTTCATCTCGTACCTCTATCATACTACCATCACCAAAATGTCAACATTCATATAAACAAACCACCATACACTGGAATACATGGGTAACCACTTGTTGTAACTATGAGCCTAATAGGATGTCCCTTCATGTACATGGTTCATTCAACCTATTGATTAACTTCCTCTGAATGTAGAACTTCACCTCCTAGAGGCTAAAACTAGATCATGGTCCACCTGTGGTGTTAAATAACTCCATCATAGAGGATACTACACTATAGTAGACAAGTTATCCAAGTCATCGAGGACACAGAAAAGGGCTAAGCATGCCTATCCATGTCTTACAAAAATATCCCCTTTACATGTTACATACATAAATATAGGTACATACATTACATACTCCACTCATTAAGATACCAAGTACAAACTCAAACTTTTTAGGGACCACTACATAGAATAAAAAAACATGAGATCATAGACTTGAATACAACTAAAAGGTGTGATTCACAATACAATAAAACACACCTCACAAAATTTACCTTGTTTTTCCTTATTTGTCCATATTTATCCTTTATTTGTTGTCATTGCAAACAATCTCCACTATTGCCATAGGAACTATGACCATTTTTTAAGAACTCTCTATTTCAAGAAGACTTGTGTAGTCATCGTCTTCCTTTCAAACAAAGTCAAAAGAAGACTCTCTGTTGTAACATATATGTCCTTTTCCTTCTAGCTACAATCTCAAACATTTTTTCCAATAACTTATAGTGCAATTGATGCACCCACTATTTGTTGACACCTATCCTCGCCCTTCCTTTTTTGGTCTCATAACATCACCAAGAGTGTGCATCCAACTCTGATTTCTCACAACTCCATATATGGTCATAAAACATCCCCCTTTATGGAAATACCCATGGTGAAGTAGGATTGAATGGTCAATTCAACCTATATGACTAAGAAGAAAGATTCACTTTCACACTTAAGATTAATTCACCTACTATTCAAGGAGACCAAACTTACTTGTTTTGACCCTTCGTGACTTGACTCATCTGACTCTCAACCAAGATATCCCTCAATGAGGTCAGACACACCAAAAAAATATGCATCCCAGAATAAAAAATAAGTGTCCATACTTATTCACCCACTTGTAGAACTACTTCTTCACTCACTTGTAGAATTGTTGTCTTGAAAAGTTACCAGCTGGAAACCAAATGTACAGTGGTGATACCTCAGATTGACTAGGAACGTGTTGTAATCCAGGGAAAACAAGAAACCTAAAAATAAATATTGAGAAAATGACCATCCAATGGACATAATTCCATATACCAAGACACATAGGTACCCTACCATATAGTTTAGACAATGCCTCCATCAACTCCTTCGTTGTCTTTTCTTTTGAAATATTGAAAGCCATCGATACTGCCAGGCTCAGTCGTATCGTTCCTAGTGCCTTTATGTCAAGAACCTCCTATTCTTTGTCCTTCATGGCCGTTTGTTTCTTTGTCATTCCACCCAATGGTAGGAATAGATCCTTCTGATATAAATAATCTTCCATCTGCATCTTCCATAACTTGTAGTTTTGGCCATTAAATTTCTCGACCCTAAGCTTTCCATTTTCCGCCATTACTCCCACTCTAACCAAGAACCCTCTTTTCCTACGAGTTAACTTTTTCTATGATACCAGTTGTTAGAAAAATAGGATCATGGAGCAATAAAATAAAACAAATGCGGAAATAAAACACATAATATACACAATACAATAGAGAGACGGATATACGTGGTTCACCCAATATGGGCTACGTCCACCAAAGAAATTTCGAGGTCCTTCATATTTATTATCCAGAAAAATGAAGGGATACAACCTACAACACACTCGTTGATACAATATTCGCAATGATACACAACCACAATACAATTCCCTCATAAGAGAGGGTTTCCTTCTAGGGAAGAAAAATCCTAAAAATAGCTTCTATCGTCACATTTGCGACCTTATAATAAACGGTCCAAATCCTAGCTTTCCAATGAGCCATATTGAGTAAAATTTGGAGGTCTCGATCTCAACTTATAGTCTCTGGACGTTGAAGCTCCAAATAGATTTCCCAAGAAGCTATGAAAAAAGACTTCATTGTTCTTTTAATTTCTAGAAACATTATGGTCAAATTCATCCATTGAATGTAGAAATGAATTATGAAAATGAATGAAGCAGATAATGAAAAATGGAAATGGGATAAGTAATGGAATGGTTAAGTATGGGAATGGTTAAACATGGAAATGGTGTGGAGCATTGGAAAAGTGTTTAAGTATGGAGAATAGTGAAGAAGGAGAGTAGAGTGGAAAGAAGGAAAAAATGACTAAGTATAAAGTGTGGAGAGTGGAGAATAAGAAAAATGAAAAAATGGCTAAATATAGGGCAACAATATGTGGTAGAAAAATGACATATCTTGGAAATATGAACTCTTTTTTAAATTTTGTAAAGTGTTGAAAAAATCTAAAACATAGAACTATTCAATGAGAATCTTGAAATAAGTATTTTTCTTCTTTTTAGTATTTTTTTTTTTTTTTTAAATAAAAACATCCCTTAAACTTTTATGATGAAAAACTCAAAAAATGAAGTTGATTGGAAATTTGTTTGGATCAATAGTTATAGAATCTTCAAAAAAATTTCAAATTTGACAAAAACAAGTTTTAATCTATTTAATAGTTGAAAACACATCAAAAACCCATTTTATACCATATACGTTAAGGTTACATGTATGATGTCCATTTTATACCATATACGTTAAGGTTATATGTATGATGTATATTGAAAGTTTAATTTAGAAGATATAATCTACATATCTTTGATTTCTGGAATGTTCTTTTTCAAAGGATATATTCTATGTAACTCCAGATCAGATTTGTTTCACTTGAAATTGACAAGGTCCTTGGAATCCATGCCCATTGTTAACTTGGTTCAAGTTCCTCTTCATCATTTATTTTTATTTGAATTTGCCATTTTGTAAAGAGTATCTCTCAAAATCATTTTTGTTATTTAAGTGATTATAGCATTTTTGTTATTTAGTTGATTATAGCGTTGGTAAGTGGGGATTTTTTTTTTTCACTAAATTATAATTATTTTGCGATTTTTGGTTTATAAATTGTTAATTTTTTGTTATTAAAACATTTTTTTTAGATTATAATTATTTTGAGATTTTTGGTTAATAAATTGGTAATTTTTTTGTTATTAAAACATTCCTCTTTTAAGATTGAAAAAAATTATTATGTTTTTTTCTTTTTTTTTTAAGAATTTAAAATGAAAAATGAATATTAAAAAATAACATTTAAAATAAAATTGAGCCACAAATTTTATATTTAATATATTTCAAATTAAAATAAATTTATTAATATATGAAGGATGTATGATGATGATGATGATGATGATGATGATGATGATGATGATGATGATGATGATGATGATGATGATGATGATGATGATGATGATGATGATGATGATTCCTGCTAGAAAAATATTAAGAGATTCGTCATTTTTTTGTTGAGGTTAAATGTTAGGTAGGTAGGTAGATAGTGTTACAAATCTTTTGAAAGATCTAATTTAGATATATGCTAGACATTTTAATAAAAAAATGTTTTTCATTTTCAACTTTTTCATTTCAAGATAGTTTGGGAATTGACCAACACCTAATTTCATTATGAAACTCATGAGATTAATTCTTATTTTAACAATATTTATTTATTTTTATTAAATTTGTCAAAATAAAAATTTATTTTTAATCTTCTAAATTATAATAAATTCCTTTAAAAATATTATATTTCATTAAAAAATAATTTTTAAATATTTAAATTTTAACAAAAAAATTTCCAATAATAAACTTTAACCGACTGAAGGTGTTATCCAAATTCAGCAAACATAACCACGAATATGACCAAAAAAGTTGGTCAATAAGAAGTTTAAACCGACCTAAAGAGTCGATGAGGGTGCTCTCCAAAGAATTTAAACTGACCTTAAAAGTCAATGAGGGTGTGCTGCAGTGAAAGTCACAAATTCACGAGTTTGGTCAAAAACTCTGGTCAATAAGAAATTTAAACTGGCCTAAAAAGTCGATAAAGTTTTATGCAAGTTAAATACTTAGTTTCAAAGTCAAATAGAGACCAAAAAATATCGTAATTGAAATGTAATTGAAGGGAAAATGTTATTTTTGAATCTCTCAAGGTTTGGAGTCTTAAAATCACAAATTCAGAATTTTGATTTTGATGGAGTTGCGGCAAAGTTGTTGAAGCTTGATACAATATTTATGATGATACACAACCACAATACAATTCCTTCATAAAAGAGGGTTTCCTTCTAGAAAAGAAAAACTCTAAAAATAGTTTCTATTATCACATCTACGACCTTATAATAAACTATCCAAATCTGCTATAAAATTACAATATTTTACAAAAAAAAAATTCCCAATATTTTGCTTTGGCTGCACTTCCGCTTAATCCTCCACCATGGAGGCTACAAAAATTGTCTCCCTCTTGGACCCCTCGGACCCGCCATGGATTATTTAAAAATATTATATTTCATTAAAAAATAATTTTTAAATATCTAAATTTTAACCAAAAGGTTTCCAATAATAAATTTACACAGACTGAAAAAGTCGATGAAGGTGTTATCCAAATTCAAGCCACGTAACCACGAATATGACTAAAAAATTTGGTGGATAAGAAGTTTAAACCGACCTAAAAAGTCGATGAGGGTGCGCTCCAAAGAATTTAAACTGACCTACAAAGTCATTGAGGGTGTGTTGCAATGTAAGTCATAAATTCACTAGTTTGGTCAAAAACTCTAGGTCAATAATAAGAAATTTAAACTGACCTAAAAAGTTGATAAAGTTTTATGCAAGTTAAATATTTAGTTTCAAAGTCAAATAGAGACCGAAAAATATTGTAATTGAAGGAAAAATGTTATTTTTGAATCTTTCAACGTTTGGAGTCTTAAAATCACAAATTTAGAATTTTGATTTTGATGGAGTTTTACTTGCGGCGAAGTTGCTGAAGGTCCATTCCACGAAGACTTATACTAACAAATCCCCAACGACCACTCCGCGTAACTACTTCCTATATATATCTGCATGTAAGAACATCGAGATACACTCATATTCTTCTGGTTCTGTTATTGATATTGGCGCAATCAAATACTGATTCTGTAGCCGTCAATAGAAGAACTCTATGGGTTGCAGCGATATGGGTATGAAAGTAATATTAATTGCTATGCTTATGCTGGTAATGGTTAGTGAAAAAACGGCTTGCATGCCGCTGAAATTGAAATTCGTATTTCAGGGAGATGAAGTGGAAAATAATATTGATATTAAGATGAGGAATGGGGGGTTTCAATCCCTTCCCAAGGGTCCTGTCCCTCCGTCAGACCCCTCTGACGGTAAAAACCACAGAGGATAGTATCCAGTTAATGAGTTTCCACTTTTAGCAGATCGATCGATCGGAGATACAAGAGCTGTCGATACTTCTGACCAGTCCATTCCAACTGTTGGGAGGAGTAGTTCCCAGGCGTAGAATTACAGTACAGAATGAATATTACAGTATAGAGGATAGTAGGGTACAAAATATAAATAAAAAGATGTGATCAAGCTTCATAGTTTGAAACACAATTATTTAACAGAAAAGATGTTAGGGGATCCAGTTCTACTGCGATCCTCCCAGGAATCCATTTCATGTTTTTATCTCTATTGCTTGATATAAAAGTTTAGATGTTATTTTTAATGTGATAATTTTTTTTAAGTAATATTATATAAAAATAAATAATATTACAATGGTTTATAAAAATATGTTTTTATAATATTAAGCTATAAAATATGTTTTTTTATCATATTAAGAGCTTAGATCCATCTTAAATTGGATTTATAAACCACTAAGAAGATTAAATTTTTTAAATATTAAGAGTTTAGATCTATTTTAAATTTGATTTATAAAGCATTAAGGGAATTAAATTTATTAAATATTAAGAACTTGGATCCATCTTAAATTGGATTTATAAAGCATTAACTAGATTAAATTTCTTTAATTTCTTTAAATGTAATCTTTTTAATCTTTTCATTTAATTGAGTCAACTTTATTTTTATTATTGTTATATTTTTTTAATTGATATTAATTTATATTTTCTTATCTAATATCATGCTAACATTAAATTGTAAGCACCTCGCTACTCTAAATACAATAATTTTTTCAAAAAAATATAAATTATTATTTAATTATTAAAAAAATATTTTTTTAAATTATTATTATATTTTTTAATTTAATTTTATAAAAAAAATTAAATATCAATATTTTATCTTAAACATAATTTATTTAAATCAATATATATCTCACATATAACTAGTTCACATATATTAAATGATTTTTAATACTTTTCAAAAATAACACCCAAAAAAAGTTTACAATGTTACATGAAATAAACACAAACTATGCAATTGAGCTAGTTCACTTATATTAGATGATTCTTGATACTTTTCAAAAATAACACCCAAAAAGAGTTCACAATGTTACATGAAATAAACACAAACTATGCGATTGAGCTAGTTCACATATATTAAATGATTCTTGATACTTTTCAAAAATAACACCCCCAAAAAGTTCACAATGTTATATGAAATAAACACAAACTATGCTATTGTATTAAATCTTAAAATATTTTATTATAATAAACTCTTGATAATGAAATAAACACAAAATACAATAAATTCATGAAATTTTAAAATATTTTATTGCAATGAATTAATGAATAAATCTATCTATTACTCCATACATCTTTCATTCAAAGACATATCTATTCCTATAAGAAGTGTTCAAATTATCAAAGATATATTTATTTTTATTGATACTATTAAAATATTTAAAAACTATTTTAGATTTAAAAAATGTTTATTTAAATATATGTAGTTTTTATAAATTAAAAAATAAAACGATTTAGTTTTTTTTTATTGTTCAATTGTTATAAGAAATTTGACAAAAATTCTTTCATAAAATAGAAAAACATGTTATAAAGTATATTGTAGTTCTTATTCAAATGATATATTATTTTGTGGCATGTTTATAAGGTATATGCAGATAATGAGACCAACCATAAGAGTATATCTAACCATCGGCAAAACTTATGTAACGCCAGTGCAAGTCACCGAGTAGACAGAAGCGAAGGAAGGGAAGGGAGGTGGATCTTTATAGTGATTGATTTATTGATTAGACATAGGGGTGGTCCAACGGAAATGGTGGTTGATTTTGAAATTTGTAGGAGTGTGTATATCAAATTTAATGGATTCTTATCTTAATAAAGTTAATGAACATAATGATATTAACTATGTGAATTGAAAATTTTAAATGAAAATATTAGTGGAATGTTATAATGATGGATGATTGTAAATATAATTGAACTTAAACTTTCTACTTTTTCATCTTTGTTCAAGCTTCAAAGAAAAAAGAGAGGAAGACAAAGATATCATCATTCACCACATAAGTGGTTGCTAAACATCCATTAATACATGGGATACATTAAAAGTTTGGTATGAAACAATGAAGATAGAGTTATATTTCTTAAATTTATTCTTATTTCTATTACAATGGAAGAAAATGGCATTATCAATTACTATTTGTGTGGAGTGAAGAAATTAAAAGGTAAAGTTGGTGATATTTCACAGAAAGTAACTAACTGCAATATTGATTTTATTAAGTGTATCACTAGTGTTGTAGAAATAGAAAAGGAACCATATTTTGATTCTATGAAAAATATTCTTATACGAGAAGAAGAGAGGAGAATGAATGTTCTAGAAAAGAAGAGATTATACATTTAGCTTTGATGACTAAAAGAAATTAGCCTCACAAAGGGAAGCCATGGATGAAAAACAAGGAAGGAAAAATACACTTTCATCAAGTGCAACATCATCAAATAGGACATGCACAAGTGGATAGAATAAAGTAGTTGTTTATATTGTTGTAAGTATGGACAATTTGTACCAACGTAAGAAATGGATGTTTAAGGTATCCATACATAGAATAGATGAATGTAATGTTGCTGAAAAATAAGAGAAGGTTAGAAATAATCTTGAGGATTTGAATTTTTTTGTTTCCAACTCAAATTCATGTTCCCATGTACTAGTGTTTGGTTCATTGATTATAGTCAAGGAAAATTTTAGGGGTCAAATTTTGCCCATGGGAAAAATTAGGTGGTTTGGAATTTTGGTTGGAGACTTATTTCTATAAATGGGCATGACTATATTTATCCCCAAATTTATTTTAAAAGAATTATATCCAAAACCATTATCCCTCCTGTATTTGTGAGGGAGATTCACTTTTTCCTTTTAAAAATTGAGTTAGATCCTGCCATTCTCCCTGATTTTCTAGGAGTGGAAATTAGTTGGAGGTATTTCGTCCTCATTCAGACACAAGAAGCCTACATAAATTGTTGTAGTTGAGGTTGTTGTCAGAGTTTTTCTTAAGAAATATTGGGAAATGGGTGTAACCCTGAGAAGAACCTAACATAATATACAGAGATAAATGAGGGAACAATACTCCAAGAAGATTAATGGTGTCTAAAGAAATCATTTTATTGCTTAAGAACAACCCATTATGATCAGAACATAACAATGAATCATTGAATACAATCGTGATTAATCACCACATTTTTTGAAATCAACCCATGGGTGCCTTTGTCAATAGTCTCAGGATCTAACCAATTTCCTTGAAATTGGGAATATCTTGTCCACATATAACCATCAGTGGTTGGAACAATTTCAAGAAAACATGTGATGTTGTGTCAGCTAGTCGAATTACAAAGTCGACCCGACCATATCATCGTCCAACACATAGTCAATTTCTTGGTTGGTCGATCCATCAATCGACTGCCTCCAATATCTAGTTGATTGTCCAAATGAATGCCTAGTTGACCACCTGACCAACTATCTCCAATTGCTAGTCAATTATTTGAGTGTTTTTCTAGTCGACCACCCGGCCAACTATCTCGAGCTGAAATTCAACTAACTGACCGACTATCTCTAGTATCTATGATGAACCATCGAAACCTAAGGTTCCAAGAACCCCCTCCCATCAACACATAGTTCTGGAGGTTCACGAGGTGAAATTATGACAACAGGATACCCCCCATAGTTACAGCTCTGTGAAGCCTAAGCATAGTGTGGAGCTTAGTAAACATAAATTTTAGACAATGGATTGGTAAAGATATCGACAATTTGATCATCGTTTTTGCAATAGACAAGAGTGTCATCCATGGTATAGGCGTTGGTGCATGGTTGATGCACTTGTTGTTGTATAGGTGTTGGTGCATGGTTGATGCACTTGTTGTGTTATAGATTGAGGTACACGATTGATACTTGGTATGATATAGATTGATGGTTTGGTACATGGTTGAGACACATATCATGTGATGGTATGTTGGTGATCTTGATACATGCTTGGTAGAGGCATGTGTTGTTGATATTGAACATCTAGTTGGAAAGTGCTATTGGTGATTGTGGATCTAGTATAGTTGATGTTGAGTACCAGTGACAGTGCCAAGTTATAGGTTGATGATCAGTTACAGGTTGATAATGATAGGTTGAAAATCATAGGTTGATGTGAAAGGTTGGAAACAATGACAGGTTGATAGGTTACATGTTGATGTGATAGTGATCCTTCTCTTGAACTAATTGTCTCGATTAGTGAGCATGAAGTTTGACATGTTTCATTTTACTATGGGTAGTAGTATTAGCAGTAACCTAAATTGCGCTATGTCAAGTACCAAATACTTGAATATAGAAAAACACTACAAAATATCTAGAGAACAATATAAAATCACTCCCATTTATTATTATTAAAAAAAAAACTGAGGTAGGGAAAAACTATACAATAGATCCTAGTATGGAAGGGATCCACTTCTGTTCACTTACCTCTTTGAGGGGGAAATTTCCTAATGAGATACTACTCCAAATACATTACTTATTGACTTCCCATTACATTGTTTGAGCCCCTTTATATATTTCAACCATCCACCTAAGAACATTCTAGAGAAGGAAAATTCTAGAAGCGAAACCTTATGACAAGTTCTCTTACACTTATTATGTTCACACTAATATATCTAACTACCATAGTGGGCCTTATTTAATAATATAGTGGACCTAGTCCACCTTACCTTGAATGGCCTCCATTATTATCACTATGGGCCCTTTGATCCCCTCATTACCTCTCTATCTAGACTGCATTACATCCCCCTTATGAAATCATTGTACAATCATATACTAGGGCCCCATGGATTAGTGTGGACCATAATGCTAAAGTAGGCTGGAGAACTAAGGTCCCATGCGGGAATGCGAGCCACCATGCTAAAGTACTCCAACTGCCACTATAAACATGGGTTCCATGTCTGATTGCTCATGTGAACTCCACGTTGAATATGTAAGAGATCAATAGCTGGTTGATCCAAAGGTATACACTAGACTTGTGGATCCAACTATGTAGATCCATCCACATAGTTGGAAAGGGTTGAAGTTGAATTGGGAAGGAACAATACCACTGTAGAATAGGAAATCTAGACATTGGTAGCCATAACTGGCTCCATATTTGTCACATTGATGTTTTCTACATAAGATGGAGTAGAGTCATCATATAAAATATGAAAGTGGTTTTCATCCAAGAAATGAAAACTATCCATATACCAATCATCACATTCATCCTCGTAATCATACCAAGAATATGTGTCTTGAGTATATTCTCTTTTGATGTAATTGTATGTATTCTTCATAATATATCTCTCCTGAATATTTTTCCTTGCAACTTTGAACTCTTGAAATGTTGTCTTGATCACTTCCATCTCCAGGTGAATTTCCATGATGAGTCGGGAGTGAATATCTATTAGAAATACCACATATAAGATACCAAAAGAAGTATATTAAAATTATCTATCCAGTGGCGTTAATATGGTAGCAATCTAAGAACTGTGTGAAAAGTTATGAGCTCTACAATCCCATCATCGTCACGAAGACTCTAAAAATAATTGATTTTATATTAGTGATATCTTCACTTACGGAGCTCCAATTCGGATGATTTGGTTTTTTAAATGGGATATTTTTGAAAGAAGAACTCATACATGTACATTGTTTTGGAAAATGCATCCTCATATGCTACAACAATCAACAAAATTGCATGCATATCCACGAAAAAATAAAATAAAAAATATTAGATTTTAAAATGATGATAACTTCACTTCCCAAACTCCATTTCAAATGAACTTGTTTTTTTGAAATTTTTTTTTTCCAATGGGAACTCATATATAAAACCATTTTCTACAAATTCTACATAGAAAACTACAAGAATTGTCCGGAGTGTCGTGGCCCTATTTTTCTTCTTCAAAAAAATCTGCAAAATAAAAAATATATATTTCTCTATTTATGGCCGAAGAAAGTTCTATGATACCACTTGTTAAGTACCGAAGACTTGAATACAAAAAAAACCACAATATATCTAGAGAACAATATATAATAACTCCCACTTACTATTATTAAAACCCTTGAGGTAGGGAAGTAACATACAATAGATCATATTATGGAAGGGATCCACTCCTATTCACTTGTCTCTTTGAGGGAGAAACCTCCTAATGAGCTACTGTTCCAAATACAATACTTATTGACTTTCCATTACATTGCTTGAACCCATTTATATAGTGCACTCATATATATAACTACTATAGTGGGTCTTATTTAATAACATAGTGGACCTAGTCCATATTACATTGAATGGCTTCCACTATTATCAGTATGGGCCCTCCAGTGCCCCCCTTTACCTCTCTAGATACAGCACACACTCTAAATGCCACAATATATAATAGTCAAGGTATAAATAGGAAATCCAAGTTCACCCAAAAGTGGACAAATCCAAAAATCCTTTGTACCTACATCGACGGTGCCATGATACTCAGTTTTTGTATGAGAGAGAGAGAGAGAGAGAGAGAGAGAGAGAGAGAGAGTACCAATTTTTACTTTCATAACCAAAATATAGGTCTAGTGATAAATAGAAAAACAAAGCCAGAAGTGAAATTTTGATCATCACTATCACCTACCTAGTCAGATTCAGTGAAGACAACTAACGAATCTAAACTATGACAATAATTGATACCAAGGTGAGAGGTACCCTTGATGTATGAAACAGTTCATTATTCATCTTTCCAGTGACTAGCATGTGGATCCTTCATAAACTAAGAAACCACACTAACAACAAAGGAAATATAAGGATGAATGTGAGTTAAATAAATAAGGCTACCAACCAGTTATCAATAAAGAGTGGTGTCAACTTTAGGAGACTAACAATCTATAGTCATATTAATCTTAGAATTAAATGGGGTATCACATGGATTATAGTAAACCATCTTAAAATGGTTTAAGAGATCGAGGAAATATTTAAATTAAGAGAGGAACAAAACATCAGACATAGGTAAAACTTGAAGACCGAGAAAATAATGCAGAAGACCAAGATATACCATATTAAAAGTGTTAACAAGTTGTCTCCTCAGTCTAAGAATTAGATCAAGATTATTTCCAGTTATCACCAAATCAAAAACATATACAACAAAAATCATATTAGCAGTATCATGTAATACATAAACATTGTGATTAGATTCGCAAGATTTTAATCCAAGATTGAGAAAAAAATGTTCAATATTAACATACTAGGACCTTGGAGCCTATTTAAAACCATAAAGGGACTTATGTAGGTGAGAAACAATATTGGAATCTGTCAAAAAATGAGGGCTTGTTCCATAAATATTTCTTCAAATAAGTCACCATGAATGTAATGACCCTTGATTATAAATTATAATTAATTTAATAATGTAATCCTAAAAGATTAGCTAAACTGTAATTATTTATTAAAATAACCTTAACTAATTATTTATTATTAATTAATTATTCTTGATTATGATTAATTTAAGTATAATTAACTCTTTAATTAATATGGTTAATGATTGATTTAATTATTAATTAATTCATTAATTAATAAAGTATTAAATTAAAAGTGAGAATAAAATATAACATTTAATCAAGTTATGTATACAAGAAGGGATCACATAAGGATCCCGAGAAGATAAGAGAATTAATGAATGGATAAGGGTAATTAAATGAAGGGATAAGGAATTTAATGGAGGAAGGAGTGTCGGTGAAGGGAGGGATAAGGAAGGAAGGAAGGAGTTGGAGGGGGGATTCGACGGGAAGGAGGCCATGATTATTTTGGGGAGAACTCTGAGTATTGGACCAGGGAGGAATTTTGTGTTTGGGATTGACACAGTGGACCGGGGTTGCTAGAGGTTTTGGGCTCGGAGGGCCAGGATATCCGTAGATATCCTGGAGCTAGGTTGTTTTCCTAGTTGGCGGGGTGGACAATAGTTTTGGGCAATTTTTCTGTGTTTGCAATAGGACTGGGCTGTGTAGCAGGTAGCAGGAGAGCAGCAGCAGCAAGGCAGCTGGCAACGGAAATAGCATCAGAACCAGGTACCCTGTTGAATTATGCATTTATTTATTATGCTATGAATTCGTTAATATTTGATGAATCTAAATTGTTGAAGTTGCTGGTATGAAGATCGATATTATGCTGAATAGATATTGTTTTAGTTAAGAAATAATTGCTTGTGAGGATAACAATGTTTAGATATATATTTCTGGGCATTTTAACATCCATCTAGTGGATCTGCCATCTGAAGAGAGCAACAAGGGAAAGAATCAGTCGAACATAATTTATATTTTCAATAGGAGAAAAAGTCTCAGTCTAGTTGATGTTGTGTTGCTAATAAAATCCATTCATGACCAAACAATATTTATGACTCTAGAAAACACCTTCAAAGGTAAATTTGATCTTGTAAACCCATGGACATTTCATGATGTTCTTCCATTGAGGTTGATGAACTAAATCCCAACTATGATTTTTTAAACGAGAGATCATTTTAACTTGCATAGCTTACTCCCATTTAGGTTTTCCTTGCACATATGTATAAGATATAGGATCAAAAGTTTCAAGAAAATGATTCATCGAAACAACACTTTCTTGGTGCTTCTAAATCTGAGTCTGATGGCATGAAGATACATCACCAACATCAGGTCTTGTATCTTCAATCATCTTAGAATCCCATCGAGGGAGACAAGGGGATGATGAACTAGCATTCACTTGATAAGGTCGATCATAAGAAGTAAAAATTTCATTCAGAACAGACTGAGAACCATTTGACACAAAAATTGACTATTAGGTTGAATGAGGAACAAGGATTCACTTCCTAGTTGAAATGCTAAAGAAAGGAACAATTGGTCCATTATCAAAAAAAATATCAAACGAATCATCCTTTAATATACCAAAGAGGTAATTCAACAACTGCATTCCTAAAGACTCCTCATCAAAAAATACATTTCTCTTGATAATGATCTATCATTTCACAGGGTCAAATAATCGATATTCTTCAGATTCTTTGGAGTATCCCATCATGATGCAAACATGACTTTTTTCATCAAATGTATTCCTGGAATCATTGTAAATGAGAGCCAAAGAAATACATTGGAATACTATGAGGTGACCGACTAAGGGCCGATTTCCACACAATCTCTCAATTGGAGTCGCAAAATTGATAGCTCTAGTCAGAATCTGACTCAACAAATACTTGGCATAGTAAATAGCTTCGACCCAAAACATAGTCGATAGATCTTTGTCCTGCAAAAGACATTGAAGAATTTTGACTAAACTCTAACTATTTATTTCCACTATGTCATTATGATGATGAGTATGAGAAACAGACATATGCCAAGCAATACATGATTGAACAAAATATTCTTCAAACAATTGATTCACATACTCTCTGACATTATCATATCTCAAACATTTGATAGTTCGATCACATTGATTTTTATCCAATTCCTTGAATTGCTTAAATTTTTCAAAGACGTGACTCTTATTTTTTAATAAATAGACCCAAGTAAATCTAGAGATATCATCGATAAAGAAAAAAATAAACTTGGCACCTAGTAATGAAATCTTATTAATAGAGCATAGATCACTATTAACAAGCTCCAATGGGTTATGTTCTTTCCATCGCTTTTCTAGAGTCGAAGTGATCCGGATTTATGAGTGGAACGAAAAGAATAACAGACTGAATACAATAACACAAAGATACTGAGAAAAAAATAGATATCTATTGAACAATAACGTCTATTGAATAAACAAAATAGGTTGAAACTGTAAAACTACATAACTGAAAACAACTTGCTTGAATGGTGGTAGCTATCTCTGAGAAGAGATGTCGCTGCTATGCACATCCATCTGTGCAGAATGATTACAATGAGGCTCTAGAGGCATTTTTAACATTACTCATGAATGCCAAAACCCTAGACATCCAAAATCCTAAACCTAGGAGATGAAACCCCAAAATTTATTTTAGTTCTGAGACTTTTGTGATTGGTGTTATGATAAGGTGGTTCTTTTAGATCCATCGCATCACTTTTTTATTCGACGTTTCAGACCAAACAAATGTGGTCCATCATCAGGAAGATTTTTAAGATGCCACATATTAAAACTCTTCATGATGATGGACCACATTTGTTTGGTCTGAAACGTTGAATAAAAAATTGATGCGATGAATCCGAAAGAACCACCTTGCGAAAATTTATGTGGGCCTCGATGGGTAAGTTGGTACCTCAACTTCCCCGTGTCATAAATTTTGCATACGACCTTCATTTTAGGCACGTGATAGCCCGTTGGAAAGGTATTTTCTAGAAATACACATTATGTTGTCAAACTTTGACTCCATCTATAATTTGATTGTGGAAATCCCAAAAAAACATTGTTTAGGGCCCCAAAACAGCCCTGGAAGTACGGAAAGATGTACTGACATGAAAACATCCAAAATAAGCCAGTTGGATTAGGTGTGATGCCACCAATATCCACCTGGAAGCTGTGTAGGGATTTAGACATCCCCACAAGTGTAGAACCCACAATTACAAAGAATTACAGAAGATGTTTAACAAAAAACTGTCAAGAGGAGGCAGTTGGAATAGGTGGGTGGCCACCAATATCCACCTGGATCATTCCTCCTCCCTTAGGAAGCAATGGTATCCATTGCGTTGAGTTCCCCCATTAGATGAGGAAACGTTTGCTGAATTTTGCCCAGGTTGAGGCACTTTCCTTGGTGTAGGAGCTTCCCTATCTTGACAGCCTGATAAAGATAGATCCTCTGCTAGTGAGTGGCCTTGACCTGTGTATCCACTATCTGATGAGTGGATGCATGTTCCATGCATTCAGGGTTGAGATATATTGGTTTCAATTGTTCTATGATGTCTAAGGTGTCCAATAATAGTGTAAAATATGGTCGAAGGAGGTCCACATTGAACACCGGGTGCAAGCCAAGGAAGGGTGGAGTGTTGAGCTCAAAAGCATTGCTACCCACAGCCTTGGTGATAGTGTAAGGACCATACCGAAGTGGGCAGAGATTTTGATGGGGCCCTGTAAGGTGCTTTTTCTACAAATGTAAACATACCTTGTCTCCCACCTGAAACTGGTGTAGTACCCGATGTTGATCATGGTGCTACTTGTACTTAGCATTGGCTTTCTGCAAAATCCCATGAACCTGTTGGCAGATGTACTGAATCCGCTCAATGAATCTAGTGGCTTTTCCAGCCTCAGACTGAACATGGGAAGATTCTTCCTGTGTGGTTTCAAGAGGTAGTGCAACATCAATGGGACCCAAGGGTTGGAATCCCATCCCCGCCTAAAATGGGCTATGGTCGATGGAGCTATCGAGAGCCTTGTTGTAGTTTTGTTGAACATAGAAAAGACTCGCATACCATGTACATGGATGCTTAGAGTTGTACATGCGCAGGATGTGCACAATCATATGATTGAAGACCTTTATCTGCCCATTGGTTTGGGGGTGGAAAGAAGTGGATTTAGTGAGCTTGGTGTACAAGAGTGACCAAAAACTCAACCAAAATGTACTAAGGAACCTGTTGTCCTGATCTGAGGTGATGGTCTATGGTATCCCAAAATGGACCCACACCCGTTCGAAGAAGAGCTTGACAGTATCTACCATTTTGATGCTCTTCTTCCAAGAAGTGATAATGGTCATCTTTGAAAACTGATCAACTACCATAAATACACAATCATTTCCATGCTTATTGGATGGAAGGTCAAACATGTAATCCATCGAGATGGATTCCCAAGGCCTCTCGGTAGTAGGAATAGGGGTGCATAAGCCTTGATTCTTGATGGTTGGCTTGTCAATGGCACAGGTAGTGCAAGATCTGATATACTTGCTAACGTATTTTCGAAGTATTGGCCAACAAAAATGTTTCTATATAATGACCACAGTTTTCTCCACGCCAAAATATCCTGCCATCCAACTGTAGTGAGCCTCCCAAATCAGATTTTCACACTCGCTTTTGGGAACACAGAGGTGGCCCAGATGACATAACAGTTCATCCTGGATGTGAAAATCGGTGACATTTTCTCCTGTACCCAAGAGCTTATAGTTGTTGGTGAAGTCAAGGTCATGCTAATAAAGTTAGGGCCACTTAGATGCCTCATTCCCACAAGAATGGAGCACTGTGGTGAGTGCAACAACGTGAGGGAAACTGAGGAAGTCAGAAACATGATTTGTGCTCCTTGTTTTATACTTCATGTTGATACAAAACTATTGTAGGTATGTGGACCACTTTTGATGGAAGTCATTCTGCAACTTCCCCTGTGTATGTATGAACTGCAGAGGCTTGTGATCAATGTGAGTGATTGTCTCCTTTCCCAGAATGTAATGTTTCCATTGACAGTAGGCTTGCACATTGAAATAAATTTATTTTTCTATAGGTGGGGTATTTCGAGACAGTATTTGAGATCAACCTTCATATGTTGAAACACAATTAATTATTTGACAAAAAACATATTAGGGGATCGAGATCTACTGCAATCCTCCCAGGAATCCATTTCATGTTAAGGTATCTGTCTAATATACTTTGTTGGTAGATAATTGGTGATATTTAAATTCCAATAAAAATATCAGAATGTTTACACTAGGAGGAGAAGATATTGCACATATTGCAAAGAGTTGTTTCATAATGTGTAATAAGAATAATGTTCTCCAGATGACATTGGGAAGAAATTTGTCTAGTTTTAAATAGTCATTTAAATAGACTCTTTTTTTTTTTGTTTTAGTGGTGAAATTTCTTTAAAGTGTGAGCTAAAAAATTTGAATACCTTCCATTATAGTCGAAAATAGTTAAAGTAAACTCTTTTTTGGTTTTTTTAAATCCTTTTGGATATCTCCTACACCCAAGGAATGGATTTCCAGTGATTTAATATAGCAATATCTGATATTTAACAAATTATAGTCAGATACTTCTAATGCTTTAAGAGATAAAAGTTTAAATGTTTTTTAGTGTGATAAATTTATTTTTTAAGCAATATTATATAAAAATAAATAATATCACAATGGTTTATAAAAATATTTTTTATAATATTATTATCTTATATTTATTTTAAATTGGGTTTATAAAATATCAAGGGGATTAAATTTCTTAAAGTGTATTTTTTTTATATTTTCATTTAATTGAGCCAACTTTATTTTTATTATTGTTATACTTTTTCTAATTGACACAAATTTATTTTTTCTTAATGTTTAATGTAAAATCTAACATCATGTTAACATTAGGTTGTAGAGCCCCGAATGGGGTGACAATTGGACAGAACCTGAGGACATATGGCATGGGGCAGCAACGGGAGTTAATAACCCCGGCCGCCAGCCCTCCATTCATTGTTGCAGAATGACCCACACTCAGTGGAGAGAAAAAGCAGTGCGTCTGGACAACCTCGCATGTTTAATGCCTCCTCCGCATGAGCCAGACCTGGTGTATTGTGCTAGGCACCAGGGATAGGGAAGTCTTCACCTAAGTTTTCATGGCTAGCCACCCTATCAACTTGAGATGCACTATGAAGGAAAATGTCTTAGCAAATTCTTTAATTTTCCCTCTATAATTTTTCTTGCTCCTTGGCTCTTTTGGGCGAATTCTTTCATTTTACCTCTGCAATTTCTCTTCCTCCTAGGCTCTCTCGGGATCTCTCGAGATTTCCCCACCAGTTCCTTCTCTCTTTCTCCTCAACTCTCTCAGGCGAATTCTCTCATTTTCCCTCTGCAATTTCTCTCGATCCTTGGCTCTCTCGGGCTCTCCCCACCAATCCCTTCACCCTTCGCCTTCACTCCACCACAGTCCAGCCTCCGAAATCCCTCCACCATTTCAAGAGAGAGGGGGAAGTCCAGAAGACGATCAATGCATTACAACGCCCTCTCAAGATGCATCAAGCTCAACTCCTCCCAATTATCTCTCATCGCAATCCGCACCTCCAGCCCCAGGAATAATAGCCAAGGGCAGCCTGAGCTTCCCTCGTCACCCCCTCAAATACCTCCTTTGATCCTTAGTAGCCGCCCGGTCAGAGAGGAGGTGACACCTCTGAAAGAGAGCACCCCTCTGCTCAATTATCCTCTTACCCCCCCCCAAAATCCACCCACGGGATCAAGTATTTGGCACGGGCAATTGCATGGTGGAGGAAGAAATTCCCCCAAGCAGGAAGGTGGAGGACCATTCGACGAGTGTTGGCGAGGAAATGGAGGTGGCGACACCTCTTCTCTCTCCAAACCGACTCTCGGATGAGCACCTCCAAATCATTTTCAAAATTCGTCAAAAGAAAGATGACCAGTTGCACATTCAGTGCATCCTCGACTAGAGAATGGATATTTTGTTCAATGCATTGGCAGACGCTCCAGCACGGAATCGATGCCCAAATTGTGGCCAGAAGTTTGTCCCAGCCTACAACATCCATGGCAGCCCGAGCTCACCCAAGGAATAGTACCTCCAGATTTTTCATTTTCTCTCCTTCTGGTTTTGTCACCTCTCCATAGATGGGCAAAATCTCTGCCTCTCGTTGCAAGCTAGATGGTAATGGCGACCAGTTTCTGATCATTTTGTTGATACTGTTTTGTTTACGTGATGATGCGTCAAACTCTAAGTTTTTTATGAAAGCCACATGTTATGGTTTCCCTTTTGTTGCAGAACAGATGGCTAATAAATAACATTGTACAGACATTAGCAAAAATTAATATAAAAATCTTACTTTATTTAAAAAAAAAAACATTAGATTGTAGAGCACCTAACTACTCTGAATGCAATAATGTTTTCAATAAAATATAATTAATTATTCAATTATTAAAAAATTATTTTTTAAATTATTTTTTTTTAAGTTAAATTTATTATATTTTCAAATTAATTTTATAAAAAAATTAAATATCAATACTCTATCTTAAACATAATTTATTTAAATCAATATATCTCTATATCTATGATTCTTGATGTTTTTCAAAAATAACACCCAAAAGAAGTTCAGAATGCTAGATGAAATAAACACAAACTACGCTAAATGCAATGCAATTGTATTAAATCTTAAAATATTTTATTACAATAAATTTTTGATACGTTAATGAAATAAGCACAACATACAATAAATTCATGAAATTTTAAAATATTTTATTGCACTGAATTGATTAATGAATGAATGAATCTATCTATTACTCGATACATCTATCATTCAATGATATATCTATTCCTATATGAAGTGTTCAAATTATCAAAGATATATTTACTTTTATTGAAATTATTGGAATATTTAGATTTTAGATTTAAAAAGGTTTATTTAAACACATGCAGTTTTTATAAATTAAAAATAAAACAATTTTGTCTTCTCTTTTTTATTGTTCAATTATTATTAAAAATTTGACAAAAATTCTTTCATAAAATAGAAAAACATGTTCATGAAGTATATTGTTGTTCTTATTCAAATGATATATTATTTTGTGGCATGTTTATAAGGTATATTCCTATGTGGTTGATTTTGAAATTTCTTGAGGTGTGTATATTAAATTTGATGGATTCCTATCTTAATAAAGTTAAAGAACATAATGATATTAATTATGTGAATTGAAAATTTTAAATGAAAATATAAATGGAAAGTTATAATGATGGATGATTGTGAATATAATTGAGGTTAAACTTTCTACTCCATGTTTTGTTAAGATTTAAAGAAAAGAGAAAGAAAGACAAAGATTATGTTGAGAATGTCACTAAAAGATATCATCATTCACCACATAAGTGGTTGATAGACATCTATTAATACATGGGATACATTAAAAGTTTGGTATGAAACAACGAAAGATAGATAGAGTTATATTTCTTAAATTTATGTTTCTTTCCATCAAGAAAATGACATTGTCAATTACTATTTGTGTGGAAAGAACAAATTAAAAGGTAAAGTTGGTGATATTTGACAGAAAGTAACTTATTACAATATTGATTTTATTAAGTGTATCACTAGTGTTGTAGAAATATAAAAGGAACCATATTTTGATGCTATGAAAATTATTCGTATACAAGAACAAGAGAGGAATGTTCTAGAAAAGAAGAGCCTTTACATTTAGCTTTGATGGCTAAAAGAAATTAGCCTCACAAAGGGAAGCCATGGATGAAAAACAAGGAAGGAAAAATGCACTTTTATCAAGTGCAACATCATCAAATAAGACATGCACAAGTGGAAAGAATAAAGTAGTTGTTTATATTGTTGTAGGTATAGAAAATTTGTACCAACATAAGAAATGGATGTTTAAGGTATCCACACATAGAATAGATGAATGTAATGTTGTTGAAAAATAAGAAAAGATTATAAATAATCTTGAGGATTTCAATTTTTTTTGTTTCCAACTCAAATTCATGTTCCCATGTACTAGTGTTTGGTTCATGTTTGGTTCATTGATTCTAGTCAAGGAAAACTTTAGGGGTCGAATTTTGCCCATAGGAAAAATTAGGTGGTTTGGAATTTTGGTTGGAGAATTATTTCTATAAATGGGAGTGACTAAACTTATCCCCAAATTTATTTAAAAATAATTATATCCAAAACCATTATCCCATATGTATTTGTGAGGGACATTTATTTTTTCATTTTAAAATTTGATCTAGATCCTGCCATTCTCCTTGATTTTCTAGGAGTGGCAGTTAGTTGGAGGTATTTCATCCTCATTCAGACACAAGAAGCCTACAAATATTGTTGTAGCTAAGGTTGTTGTCAGATACTTTCTTAAGCATTATTGGGAAATGGGTGTAACCCTGAGAAGAACATAACGTAATCTACAGAGATAAATGAAGTAAGAGATCAATAGGTGGTTGATCTAAAGGTATACACTAGACATGTGGATCAAAATATGTTGATCCATCCACATAGTTGGAAAGGGTCGAAGTTGAATCGAGAAGGAGCAATACCACTGTAGAATAGGAAAGCTAGACATTGGTAGCCATAATTGGCTCCATATTTGTCACATTGATGTTTTCTACATTATTAGCACTAGAAGTCACCTCTAGATTGTGGCAGAGGTAAGCCCAATACCCATCAGTTTTTATGTCACAATGAATAAATTTAAGGGTGGTCTAATGGACACAGTCTCAGGATTATAGCGCTTTAACTCAGAAAATTGGGATGGCATGCATAAGAAGATGAGGTCTTGATCTAACTTCAGTCAGTAAGTCATAGTAAAGGTGAGTAGGGGGAAGAACTTGAGGAAAGTGTATATGTATTCTATGGACATCCGGCCTTCCAGCAGCCTAAGGAGGAAAAACTCAGAAGACAAGATCCTCTTGGTTTAGAGTTTTGGATCTTGTCTTCTGATTTTTTCCTCCTTAGGCTGCTGGAAGGTCGGATGTCCATAGAATACCTCTACACTTTCCTCAAGATCTTCCCCCTACTCACCTTTACTACGAATTACTGACTGAAGTTAGATCAATACATCATATTCTTATGCATGCCAGCCCAATTTTATGAGTTAAAGCGCTATAATTATGAGACTGTGTCCATTAGACCACCCTTAAATTTATTTATTGTGACATAAAAACTGATGGGTACTGGGCTTACCTCTGCCACAATCCAGAGGTGACTTCTAGTGCTAACATACATAAAATGGAGTAGATTCATCATACAAAATATGAAAGTGGTTTTCATCCCAAAAATGAAAACTATCCATATACCAATCATCACATTTGTCCTCATAATCATACCAATAATAAATGTCTTAAGTATATTCTCTTTTGATGTAATTGTATGTAGTCTTCATAATATATCTCTCCTAAATATTTTTCCTTGCAACTTTGAACTCTTGAAATGTTGTCTTGATCGCATCCATCTTCAGTCGAATTTCCATGATGAGTCGAGAGTGAATATCCATTAGAAATACCACATATAAGATACCAAAATAAATATATTAAAATTCTCTATCCAATGGTGTTAATATGGTAGCAATCTAAGTACTCTGTGAAAATTAATGAGCTC
This sequence comes from Picea mariana, assembly GCA_032191745.1. NCBI lineage: Eukaryota > Viridiplantae > Streptophyta > Pinopsida > Pinales > Pinaceae > Picea > Picea mariana. The sequence goes on along the minus strand of JASDQU010737197.1, from coordinate 573,693 downwards.
TACAATCCCATTGACGTCACGAAGACCCTAAAAAAGGTTGATTTTAAATTAGTGATGTCTTCACTTACGGAGCTCCAATTCAGATGATTTGATTTTTTAGAAGGGGTATTTTTGAAAGAGGAACTCATACATGTACATTGTTTTGGAAAATTCATCAACATGTGCTACAACAATCAACAAAATTGCATGGCTATCCACGAAATATATATATATATATATATATATATTAGATTTTAAGATGATGATAGCTTCACTTCCCAGACTTCGTTTCAAACGAATTTGTTTTTTTGAAATTGTTTTTTTTTTCCAATGGGAACTCATATATACAGCCATTTTCTACAAATTCTACATAGAAAATTATAGGAATTGCCTGTAGTGTCATGGCCCTCTTTTTCTTCTTCAAAAAAATACAATAAATAAATAAATAAATAAATAAATAAATATATATATATATATATATATATATATATATATATATATAT
>JASDQU010737197.1:527534-552209 GCA_032191745.1 Picea mariana | reverse complement strand
ACTATATCATTCTATGCAATCACTGTGTAAACTTCGTGCTTCATTAACTCAGGAAAGAAATACTCAAATCGTATACCAAGTGAGTAACATAACGCAACAATAGTTTGTATTTAGAAACATAGGTTCATGACATAACATAATCCAACCCGTTCTCAGGAGTAATCCCGGGTTTATATAAATCCTTCTGTTTATAACAGTCTAAAACAAAGATACATAAAACAAACGGATCCCCTCATCCAAAAATAGCTTGGAATCAAGTTTTAAAACGTACTTCACATCTTCGTGACACGTAGTGTCATGAAGTGTGAACGATGAAGAATTAACGACCCAGTTTTATCATTATGCCTTCAAGCACCCTGTGGGCGATGACTCCAGCTGTCATGCGAATCTCTCTGTCTCCCATTCGGACCATAACACACAGATCTTGAGCAGCTCCATTGGTATCTCCACGGGTACGAGTTGGTACCTGGTACCAGCATCCTGTTCCAAAAATAGAAGTGGTACCTAACCCAAGCGACATTAGTTCCAATATCAATCTAAAGCATCAAAGTGCATAAAAATAGCTTGAAATGTAAAGATACCTTAAGTAGCCCGATTGAATGGTAGGGAGATGTCAATTATGTCAAAACAATGCCAAAAGGGTGGTACTGGGTATATAAATGGAAGTCTTTGGAGTATAATATAGGCAAAAACATGATCAAAACCGGGGACCAACAGAATCTGTCACAAAACTAGGGCTTGTTCCATAAATATTTCTTCAGATAAGTTGCCATGAAGAAAGGAAATTTTAACATCCATTTAGTGGATCTTCCATCCGAAGAGAGCAGCAAGGGAAAGAATCAGTTGAACATAATTCATATTTTCAATAGGAGAAAAGGTCTCAGTCTAGTTGATGTCGTATTGATAATAAAATACATTGATGACCAAACAAGATTTATGATGCTCGAAAACACCTTCAAAGGTAAATTTGGTCTTGTAAACCAATGGACATTTCATGATGTTCTTTTGTTGAGGTTGATGAATTGAATCCCAAGTGTGATTTTTTAAAAGAGAGATCATTTTAACTTGCATAGATTACACCCATTTAGGTTATTCTTGCACATCTGTATAAGAGATAGGATCACAAGTTTCAAGAACATGATTCGTCAAAGAAACACTTGCTTGGTGCTTCTGAATCTAAGTCTAATGTCATGAAGAGACATCACCAACATCACGTATTGTAGCTTCAATCATCTTAGAATCCCATCAAGGGAGACAAGGGGATGATGAACTGACATTCACTTCAGAAGGTCGATCAAGAGAAGCAACAGTTTGATTCAAAACAGAATGAGAATCATTTGACCCAAAAATTGACTATTAGGTTGACTAAGGAACAAGGATTGACTTACCAGTTGAAATGGTAAAGAAAGGAACATGTGGTCCATTATAAAAAATAATATCAAATGAATCATCCTTTAATAGACCAAAGAGGTAATTCAACAACTGCATTCCTAAAGACTTCTCATCAAAAAATACATTTCTCTTGATGTTTGTCTATCATTTCAAAAGGTCAAATAGTTGATAATCCTTGGATTCTTTCAATTGGCCCACCATGATGAAAGCATGACTTTTTTCATTCAATGTATTCCTAAAATCATCCTAAATGAGAGCCCAAGAAATACATTAGAACACTATGAGGCGACCGACTAAGGGATGGTTTCCACACAATCTCTCAATTGGAGTCACAAAATTGATAGCTCTATTCAAAATCTTATTCAACAAACACTTGGCATATTAAATAGCTTTGACCCAAAACCTAGTCGATAGATCTTTGGCCTGCAAAAGACATCAAATTATTTTGACCGAACTCTAATTATTTATTTCCATTATGTCATTATGTTGATGAGCATGAGGAACAGAAATATTCCAACAAATACATGATTGAACAAAATATTCTTCAAACATTTGATTCACATACTCTCTGCCATTATCATATCTCAAATATTTGATAGTTCAATCACAATAATTTTTATCCAATTCCTTGAATTGCTTAAATTTTTCAAAGATGTGACTCTTATTATTTAATAAATAGACCCAAGTAAATCTAGAGAAATATTGATAAAGAAAACAATATACTTGGCACCCGGTAATGAAATCTTATTAATAGAGCATAGATCACTATGAATAAGCTCCAATGGGTTATGTTCTTTCCATCTCTTTTCCAGAGTCGAAGTGATATGGATTTATGATCGGAACAAAAAGAATAACAGACTGAATACAATAACACAGAGATACTGAGAACAAAAATAGATATCTAGTGAACAATAACTTCTATTGAATAAATAAAATAGGTTGAAACTGTAAATCTTCAAAACTAAAAACAACTTGCTCGAATGGTGGCAGTTATCTCTGAGAAGAGATGTGGCTACTACGCGCATCTGTCTGAGCATAATGATTACAATGAGGCTCCAGAGGCTTTTTTAACATTACTCATGAATGCCAAAACCTTAGACATCTAAAAACATAACCCTAGGAGATGAAACGCCAAAATTTATGTGGGCCCCGATGGGTAAGTTGGTACCTCAACTTCTCGAGGTCGTAACTTTTTCACGCGACCTTCGTTTTAGGTGCGTGATAGCATGTTGGAAATGGATTTTTGAGAAATACACATTATGTCATCAAACTTTGAATCCATCTATAGTTTGACTGTGGCAAGCCAAAAAAACATTGTTTAAGGACCCAAAACAGCCCTGGAAGTACAAAAAGATGTACTGACATGAAATCATCCAAAATAATCTAGTTGGATTAGGTTGGTGGCCATCAATATCCACCTGGAAGTGTTTTATGGCTTCAAACAACTCTGGAAGTCTAGAACCCACAATTACAAAGAATTACAAAAGAGCATGTTGAACTAAAAGTTTTCAAGAGGAGATAGTTGGAATAGGTGGGTGGCCACCAATATCCACCTAGATCAGTCATCCCCCCTTAGGAAGAAATGGTCTCCATTGTGTTTAGTTCCCCCATAAGGTGAGGAAACTTCTGTTGAATTTGGTCCTGGGTGAGCCACTTTCCTTGGTGTAGGAGTTTCCCTACTTTGACAACCCAATAAAGTTGGATCCTTTGTTGGCGAGTGCCCTTGACCTATGTGTCCACTATCTAATCAATGGATGCATGTTCCATGCAGTCAGGGTTGAGATTTGTTGATGTCAATTGTTTTGTGATCTCTGAGGTGTCCAATAATGGTGGATAATATGGCATAAGGAGGTCCACATTGTACACTAGGTGCAAGCCAAGGAAGGATGGAGTGTTGAGCTCAAAATCATTGCTACCCACAACCTTGGTGATAGTGTAAGGCCCATACCAAAATGGGTGGAGCTTTCGATGAGGCCCTGCAAGGCACTCTTTCTAAAAATGTAACCAGACCTTGTCTCACACCTAAAACTAGTGCAGTACCTGGTGTTGATCACTGCGATGCTTGTACTTAGTATTTGATTTATGCAAAATCTCATGGACTTGTTGGAAGATGTGTTGAATCCACTCAATGAATCTAGTGGATTTTTCGGCCTCAAACTGAACATGGGAATATTCTTCCTGTGTTAATTCAAGAGGTAGTGCAACATCTATGGGACCCGAGGGTTGGAATCCCATCCCCACCTTAAATGGGCTATGGTCGGTCGAGTTATCGAGAGCCTTGTTGTAGTTGTTTTAAACATAGAGAAGACTCTCATCCCATGTACACAGATGCCTAGAGTTGTATATGTGCAGGATGTGCGTAATCATTCAATTGACGACCTTTGTCTGGCCATCGGTTTGGGGGTGGAAAGTAGTGGACTTAGTGATCTTGGTGTCCAACAGTGACTAGAGACTCGACCAAAATGTACTGAGGAACCTGTTTTATCGATCTGAGACGATGGTCTGCGGTATCCAAAAATGGACCCACACCCATTCGAAGAAGAGCTTGGTAATATCTACTGTTGTGATGCTCTTCTTGCAGGAAATGATAATGACCATCTTTGAAAACCAATCAACTACCAAAAATACACAATCATTTTCATTCTTGGTGGATGGAAGGTCATACATGTAATCCCTTGAGATGGGATCCCAAGGCCTCTTGGGAGTAGAAAGAGGGGTGTATAATCCTTGCTTCTTGATGGTTGGCTTGGAAGTGGCACAGGAAGTGAAAGATTTGATATACTTGCTGACATCTTGTTGATTTTTTGGAACATAAAAAATGTTTCTGTAGAACGGCCACAATTTTCTCCACGCCAAAATTTCTTGCCATCTAACTGTAGTGAGCCTCCCAAATCATCTTTGCACGCTCGCTTGTGGGAACACAGAGGTGGCCCAAATGACATAAGAGTCCATTCTGGATGTGAAAATTGGTGACATTCGCTCATGTACCCAATAGCTTATAGGTGGTGGAAAAGTCAAGGTCACACTGATAAAGTTGGGGCCACTCAGATGTCCCATGCCCACAAGAATGGAGCATTATGGTGAGTGCAGCAACGGGAGGGAAACTTAGGCAGTCAACAACATGATTTGTGCTCCCTATTTTATACTTGATGTTGAGATGGAACTAATGTAGGTATGTGGACCACTTTTGATGGAATTTGTTTTGCAACTTCCCCTATGTCTGTATGAACTACATAGGCTTGTGATCAGTGTGGATGATTATCTCATTTCCCAGAATCTAATGTTTCCATTGACTATAGGCTTGCAGAGTGGAATACATTTATTTTTCATAGGTGTGGTATTTTCGGATAGTATCTGAGAGTGTCTCACTATGGTATGCTACTGGATGACCATGTTGAGTGAGAACTATGCCTACAACATAGTCAAAGGCATCAATATTAATCTTGAAAGGTTGTTGCAGATCAAGTAAGGAGAGTATTGGATCTGAGCACAAGCGATGCTTCAAATCATCAAATGCTTGTTGTTTTTCCTGCCCCCATGCAAACTTTTCCTTTCCACCGCCCTTGGTTAATTGGAAGAGGGCCCATGCAATATGGAAAAATCCTAACACGAACCTTCGATAGAAGTTGGAAAGTCCCAAAAAGATCTGAAGCTCAGTTAGTGTGGACGGGGTTGTCCAATCACGAATTACTTGGATTTTAGTTGGATCCACATGTACCCCATGCTCATCAACAATGTAGCCCAATTATTGGACCTTGTTCATTCCAAAGGATCATTTTTCCAAGTTGGCACATAGCTTGCACTACCACAGAGTGCCTAAAACCTATTGAATATGTTGCATGTGCTCCTCCCAAGTTCTGTTGAAGATGAGGATGTCATCCAGATATACCACCACAAAATAGTTGGTGAAGGGTCTCAATACATCATCCATCAATATCATGAAATTTGTTGGTGCATTTTTTAAGCCAAAGGGCATGACCATCCATTCAAAGAGACCTTCTTTAGATTTGAAAGTTGTCTTCCATACATCAGTTGGTTCAATGGGAACCTAGTGGTAGAGATACTTTAGTTCAATATTGTTGAAGAAATTTTCCCCCTTGAGTCGGTCAAGAAGGTCATCAATTCGGGGAATTGGGTACCGGTTCTTGACTGTGATTTTTTTTAATGCTCTGTAATCAATGCAGAGTCGTCAGGTCCACTCTTTATTATTCACTAGCACAATCATGTTTCCACAAGGGGAGGAGTTGGGTCAGATGTTCAACTTTTGAAGCAGTTCTTGGATCTAGCACTTGTTTTACTCATTTTACATCAGTGAGTGGCGATAGACTGGTCCATTAAGTAGGGGTGCGTCGAGGGATAGATAAATTGGATGATTGACTTGGTAATGCATCGGTACCCCGGTGGGTGAGGACAATATGTCTTTGTACTCATCAACGATCCCATCCACATGATTCTACTGCAAAGAGAGGCTCTTTGTATAGGTCACGAATGTGGAGACGACGTTCCACTTACTATGAGCATGGATCACAAAGAAGATGAACTTCTTAGTATGTGAAATGAACTTACTTCATTTCTTAGCAAAGATTAAAGAAATAGCGGTAGGCGACGCTACCTATGGTATCATGTACAATTGTCTACCCAAAGTAATAATAACACTACGAGGTATAGACTCATACACAACATCTCGCTTCCATAAATATGGTTGGCCTAAAAGAACGTCACAAACTTCAAGAGGAGAAATATCACACAATACCTCAACTTTGAAGGGCTTGATGTTATAGGGAAGATGACAATGTTGGTGATGCAAAGATCTCATCCTTAGCAAAGCTAGCCGATGGTGTAGGGGTGCAGGTGCAGTGTTATTGGTAGGTTCATCCGCTTGATGACCTCTGCTGAAATCAGGTTCTTCTGACTACCACTATCGACAATGAAATGCAATGAAATCTCCTTTACCCGCATATTTGAGTGAAAGAGGCGTTCCCCTTCCTCTGGTTCTTCTGGTTCACTTGGTTGGACTTTGGTGGTAGCGAAAGTGGCATTGGGTTCTGCATCGATGATCTGCTTCCCACTTTCTATATTTGATTCAGAGTCAGAATCTGCCTCTGACTCGGAAGCTTTTCTTGGCCACCAGTGACTTCTTGGAGTGACTTTATTTAATGTTGTGCCAAGGGATTTTATGGTATTCACACCATTTTCCCATGTCCTTCTTCAACTTCTCATTACCCATCTTGGGTTGCGGCTTGGACTGGTTGTCCTGAGAGAGACTGTGTTTTATTTTCCCCTTGTTTTGGGGCTTGGGGTTGTCTTTTCCCTGCTTTAGCTATGAGGAGTTTGCAGATACAAACTCTCACATCTTCTACTTAAATTTCTACTCGATCTTGACAACATATCTATAAGCTGCACCTAATGATGCAATGTCTAGAAACTCCATTGTTGTTTGAATGTATCTATGTAGACAGATGCGGTATTTTTACACCGGATGCCTTTCAAAGTCTTTGATACCAAATTTGGTGCGCAGGGTATGGAAAATATTGATGAAATATGGTACTTCCTAGTCCCTTTCCTGACACAACACGGTCCATCTTATGCACGGGTCCTCCTATCTTCCAACATGGTAGTACTTTTCTTTAATGGAATCCATGAAGGAATCCCATGTGAAGGTGACCACAAATATTGCATATTCCTCTATGGCCTTTTTCTCATAGTAAGTATCCCACCAGTCCTTAACATGGGGGATGGCCTTGAGAAGTGCAAAAGTAATATTTTCCCTGCAAGGAAAATTGTGGACTGAAAAATACTCTTCGAGAAGATTCATACATTTATCTACAGCATATGCATCTATCAGTATTTCAAATAATGTAATATCAAAATTTACTTTTACCTTGAAGGGGGTTGCATGAACGCTTGATGAAGATGCATCTCTTGTGGGAAGTCGTCAAAGGATATGTGCAAAGTTGTTCTTCATTCCATTCCTTTATCATGTAAGGGATTCCTTGAGCGACATTTTATAAGGATCTCTTTCTCCATCATCGTTATTCTCATCCCCCATGGGTTGCTGTCGAGCTCGATGTGGTCGATCTTGCAAAGGCTCGACTAGTTTGAGTCCCAACTTCTTGTACCCAGATCTTGTTGGGGACATTCACGAAGAAAAATAAATGAAGAGCAGATTGATCTGATACCACTGATCTAGATTTATGAGCGAAATGAAAATAATAATAGACTAAATACAATAACACAAAGATACTAAGAAAAACAACAGATATGTAGTGAACAATAACTTCTATTGAATAAATAAAATAGGTTGAAATTGTAAAACTACAAAACTGAAAATAACTTGCTCGAATGGTGGTAGTTATCTCTAAGAAGAGATGTGGCTGCTAGCGCATCCATCTGAGAAGGATGATTACAATAAGGCTCCAAAGGCCTTTTTAACATTACTCATGAATGAAAAAACCCTAGACATCCAAAAACCTAACCCTGGAAGATGAAACACCAAATTTAGTTATGTTGGCCCCGATGGGTAAGTTGGCACCTCAACTTCCCTGGGTCATAAATTTTGCATACGACCTCCGTTTTAGGTGCGTGATAGCCCATTGGAAATTTATTTTCGATAAATACACATTATACCATCAAACTCTGACTTTGTCTATAGTTTGACTGTGGCAAGCCAAAAAACATCGTTTAGAGCCCCAAAACGGCCTTGGAAGTACAAAAAGATGTACTGACATCAAAACATCCAAAATAAGCCAGTTGGATTAGGTGGACGGCCACCAATATCCACCTGTAAGCTGTCTAGGGATTCATGCATCCCCGTAAGTGTAGAACCCACAATTATAAATAATTACAAAAGAACATGTTGAACTAAAAACTATCAGGAGAGCCAGTTGGAATAGGTGGGTGGCCACCAATATACACCTAGATAACGAAGGATGCCTGATGATGCTTTCCCAACACAAATCCTCTATAAAATCCATCAGGTGGAAGAACATTGGGTATATCATCAACTATCTTGTTTGTGACCATCGACTTCAGACTTCAAAAATTAAGGAGTTCAAGTCGTTCATGCCAAATCTTGCTCTGCTCATCGGTCTGAGAAATGAGAGTGTTCGATCTAGGATATGGTCAAGGTAGGTCACATAATTTATATAGTCCCTCCTTTGAGTCAAGAAACCCTTCAACGATAATTGACCTATCATTCTTCAGATCCCTAAGAAAAAACCAATCTAGCCAGAACTCAATAGTCTTACAAGTCAGCATCAATTAGGAAAGTGACAATATATTCTCACTTAGATTAGATACATGATAAACATCGATATTCCTTTAATGTATAAAAGGAACATCATCATGAATGGAAATATCGAGAGAAAACTCAACAGCTACATAAATGTTTCACTTGACAACTTTATCTAGAAAGGAGAACATAGAAGCATCCTTGGAAATATGATGGGTGCATCAATAATTGAATACCCACTCATTATTCAAGGTGTGAGTAAGAAAATCTTGAGAGGTTCCAACTTTGAAGGTAAAATTTTTAGTCGATCGACATACAACTGACACATCTCCTTCAATATGCTTAACCTTCTCTTCTAGGTTGGAGCCCTTCTTCCAACAGTTGTCTTCCACATGTCGAGTGTTTCTACAGTAGAGACATGTTTTCTTCTTTTGATTCTTCTATATAGATTTCAAATCATCAGTATTCAGGACCAGCTATATGGGTTGTTGATATTTCTTCTAAAAATGATTCCCACATTCACCCAATTTCAACTTCATCTCTTTAACACAAGATAGATATTCCACAACCCTTTAAAATGAATGTGGATCAAGAGAGATCAACTCTCTCTCCAAATGCATAATTTGACTCTCATCAAATTTATAAAACAAAGACTTAAACTTCTTCTAGACTTGATGAGGACAGTCGATCCCACTTGTATGAAATAAAATATCCCAAGTAACTTAGGTCATCATGACCCCAACAACCTCATATTTCTTTTCTTCAATGACAAAATTCACCTGGTCATCCTTTGGATATGGAATAGTGACCTTAGTATACCTCCAAATCCCTTTTATTTTCAGAAGAGTCTCCATATATGGAGCCCAAATAACATAATTGAGTCCATTCAAAACAAGGTTGCATGGCAGCGGCGTCCCTGCCAGGTTGGGATGGGAGTAAATGCGACATAGTACAGACACGTGGCTAGAAAGTTGAAATACATTGAAATACTTTTATACATAGGAAATATGTACTTTTGTAATGGATCACGGGTTGTCGGGTTGGCGATATAAAAAAGGAATCAAAAGTTCCGCGATACAGAAATTGGGCCTCTGATGTTAGTGCAGTTTCTGACTAAAGAAATTCATCACAAATAAAAAAATTATACATACGAAATATGTACTTGTATAAAGTAGATATTTAGTTCTATACATACGAAATTTCTACTTTTATAAAGTATGGGGAAGAGATTTTATAGAGGATGCAGGGAGCCCTCATTGCATACTTAGCCAGTTTTTGGATCGCGAGTACTCGTGCTGGCGGGTTCAAAATTGGGCCTCTGATGTTCCGTGGCCTACAAATAGTACCGACAGTTCCACGATATACAAAATGACAAGAGGAGTTTAGTTTGCTTTAAAATGAAGGATTTTCTTGGACAAAAATATATAGCATTGCCGAATTAGTTTTCTTTACACACGTTTTATAGAGCATGCAGGGAGCGGTCATTCCATACTTCACTTGTTTTGCGATCGTGGGTATTGTTGAATCAGTTTTCTTTGTAATTTATCAAAAATTAATAATGTTTGTTACATGTTTCTGGAAATTAACGAGTTCAAAATTGAGTCTCTAATGTTTCATGGCCTACAAATAGCACCGACAGTTCCACGATATACAAAATGACAGGCGGAATTGTGGAATATAGAAATTTACAAAAATTTAAGGTTTGTTAAACAATAGAATAGTAATAACGTTTTCCTGAACTAGATTGCTTTAAAACTAAGGCTTTTCTTGGAAAAAATATATATAGCATTGCCGAATTAGTTTTCTTTGTACACGTTTTATAAAGCATGCAGGGAGGGGTAACTCCATACTTCGCCAATTTTTGGATCGCGCTTCTCGTGCTGATGGCTTCAAAAATGGGTCTCTATTGTTCTGTGCCCTACAAACAACATGGAGAGTTTTGCGATATACAAATTGAGAAACGGTGTTGCGAACTATACAATACAAACTTATTATAAAATAAATAATGTCTGTTACATATCTCTGGAAATTACATCAACATTTAAAACATCAACGTCATTGAAGACCAAAAAACTAGCATACAATAGGAGACAAGAAATGTAGCATATCCAAATTAATTTTATTTGGAACAAACAAGAAAGGTTGGTGGAAACCCAAAATTTAGTATACAATAAGGGCATTGTCGAATCAATTTTCTTTGGAATTTATCAAAAATTAATAATGTCTCTTACATGTTTCTGGAAATTTAAATGCGTTTGTCATATAGACTTGGATTGGGGCTCTCGTGGACCATAAAAAGAAATAAGTACAAGAATTAGGAACGTTGAAAGAAGTGCGCGAAGGTAGAGAGGAAGACTTGAAAAGAAAAAATTGGAAGTTAAGAGTGTTTGGTTACAGTTTTCTATTGAAACGGGACATAAGTGAATTGATAAAGAAGAGAAGATGACATCATAGACTTAAATTGGATTGATAAACAAAACAATATGGCAGTATAAACTTTCTATGAAGCTGATGTGTTTTTGTTGTTGTCGTCGATGGGCATTGTAGTCCTGTTGATCAGTTCTTGCCCTTCCTGGATGAGGTCATCCATTCTCTTTTGGAACCATTCTTCGATGTAGCTCTTCATGGGGGTTGTGTTGGTTTCATCCCAGATTTCTATGTCATAAAGGTTGTTTTCTAATTTTCTTAGATTCATTGAAATGATATGCAGAGTTTGTTCAATTTCTTCATTGTGTTAGGCATAGTCCAGTACCTAGCACTCGTTCTCATCTAGACGATGTTCAAGTATGCTGTAAAAATTTTCGAAAGACAACCCCTTTAAAATATCAACTTGTTCCTTGAAAGCTTCTTTGGTGACTGACAAGGATTTGAGAATTAAGTTAGGATATTGAACCTCGTTGGTAGTTCTGGCTAAGTCCAGCTGGAGAAGGCTTGTGAATAAATCTTCCTTTTCTAATCTGACTTGTTTACATGACTTGAGAATGAGCTACAGGTTGTCAACTTTATTTTTCCATCATTCTTTTACTTTTTTGGTGCGCTTTGGTGAGGGGAGTTTCTCTTGTCTTCTTTTTAGTTCCAATGTGTTGTCGGCATATTTGGAAAAAGGGGCCAGTACCTGATCACATAAAAGATGTTCATTTTTTAAATTCGTCTCCAATTGTTCCAGCAAACCATTGGCCTTCTTTCTGAAGCAAACTAAATTTTGCGATGTTTCCCAGGCTTCAGTAACTAACTGCATTCTTTTGTTGATGTTATTATCTACAAGGGCTCTAGAGCATGCAAGGAGGGTAGAGGATACTTTCATCTTCGTTGCAGTGGTAGAAGGCATGATTTTTTCCAAAGGACTAGCAAACTCTGGAGTTACAAGAAAATCCTGCTCAAATTCGTTGAGGTGTTGTTTCATATTGACATTTTCTATCTCAATTCATCGAATGGAATCACAAAGAATGTCACCGGTTCCCTGGTGAAATTGGAAAATTTGGGACGACAGCATTTCGCTAAAGTTAATCTATGTGTAATATTTTCCTTTCTTGTTTGTTACATCTCTCTTTTCAATGACCAAACTTCTAGATTGGTTGTCAAAAATAGCACTCTGGATTACGAAGGATTCATCTATGTCAAAAAAGTCAGTTTCCGATATTTCCACCGCAGATGACCCAATTTTCTGCATGTGCTCAGCTTCAATTTCAAGTTGCAGTTTTCCACTTTCAATTTGGGGTTCCTCTGCCTGCCCTGCATTTTTTTTCTCTTCTTCTCCAGTGGAATTTTGTGAGAACTATCAATATTTATACGAGGAGGGTTCTTATCTCCTCCTCTGTTCGAAGATTTCTGGGTTGCTTTCTTACTGGGCTGGACCGTCGAAGCTATTCTTCGTGATGTCATGCTCTTGGGAGTGTTGGCAGGGGACTAGGTACTCTTCTCACCGGACACTTTTCCATGTTGTCTGTACAATTCAATGGTGCTTTTCAATCTCTCTACGTCGCAATCAGCAGAAGCAGGATTGTTGTCGACATTGTTCCTGTCTTAGGTCAGGTGTGTATGGATAAAAGAGGTGTTAAAGCCAACACCCAGTAAATTTTATCGAAAATTTCCATTAGGGTCGAACCCTTTTATCCTTTCAACGTACGTTAGGTTCAATTTCTTGAAATGGGCGGAAAACTCGTCAATCTTGTTGATGTTTCTGCACACGAAGTCTCTAACATTCTAGGGCAGAGGAATGAACTTTTTGTTTTTTCTTTCCATGGAAAAAATGTAACCAGTGGTTATATTGCCTCGCTATTTTTGCAACAAACATCTTGTATGTGATGTGGCATGGAAGGAAGGTAGGATTTTCCTTAGAGCCAAATACCATGAGGACATTGTGATTTTCCTCTTGCTCAAGTGTTCCATTTCTATTCAAAAACTTGGTTGTCTAGCCAGACATCCACAGAGCATCCTTGCCTAATAGTAAATCTTTGAAAACTGAGACAAATCCATTAAAAACTTCATAAAAATAATGGGAGGCCTTGTGTCTCCGCAATGCCTCGTGTCGGAATGTTACTGGATTGAATCCACAGTTTATTTTATTTGAAAGAGAAAGTATTGGAAACAGACATCAATACACAATTGCGAAAATCAAGTAGGATGACATATAAAATTGATTCGATTCTTTGAATCCTGATAGTTGGGAGCAGAGATCAATCGAAATCAGCTTCCCCCAATCAAAAATGTATTTTTCCTTGACTGTGAAATACAAAATATAAATAATTATATGGGAAATGATTGTTGTGGATGCGTGTCCCATTATTCTTGTAACCAACCAAGCAATTTCCTGGAATGGATTTCTAAAGGAACTTACCTGTAGCCTTGTGATATCTTTAGGAACTGTTGTCAGGTCTTCGAGGAAGTCCGATAACATGTCCAACCCGTTATGATGTTTTTCTAGAAACTGTTTGCAGTCTTGTCCTCTGAACGTCAATGTTGGGTTTGACAATTTTAACATCTTGCGGAAGAGCCGAGGCGACAAAGAAATAGGAGAATGGTCGCGCAGTGGAATAATTCTTTGGCCTGGAATATATTTTTCAGTGCACCAAGAGACCACCTCCTTAGAGTCAAAAACCCCAGGAATGCAACCTGCACGAGCGATTCCAGAGGTCCAAATCACTTTGTTTTGGGTGGAACGGGATGAATAGTAAAAGTATGCCCTAGACCATTGAAAGTTGTGGTCCTCTTGTGTGAACATATTTACTATATCTCCACAAAACTGTTGTCGACCTGGTGCCATAAGTCTACAAGAATGTTTATTTTTTCCAGCCAATGAATGAAATGAAAAGTTGGAAGGGATAATATAACTTGGCGCAAATTTTGGTCGAAAGCGTGTGAATGGGAGAAGTCCTCGAGACTTTTGTTGATTAATGGCAATTTGGATGGTTATTGCATGAAGCATTGTTAGTATTAAACAATACTAATTTCATACATAGAAATGCCAACATGGTGGATATTTCAATGAGCGATTAAGCATTGTAGATTTCTTGAGCGGCCGAACATGAGGACGCGTGTCGGAGATGAAAAAATGGAAGGGACAAAATAACTCTCTACACATCTTGGTTTANAATGAGCGATTAAGCATTGTAGATTTCTTGAGCGGCCCAACATGAGGACGCGTGTCGGAGATGAAAAAATGGAAGGGACAAAATAACTCTCTACACATCTTGGTTTAATGCGTAATAATGGGAGATCTCCTCGAGGTTTTCGGCCATTAATGAAAATGTTGATGGTTCTTGCATGGTCAGTTGTTAGCATGAAAGGTTTCTAATCGCATAGTAAGAAAGTACAGAGGTCGCGGGCAGGGGAAAAAAGACAGCTACAAAATAGGGTTGCAACATACAAGCGTTGAGAGTGAGGGCGAGAGGGTCAAATTGTATGTATTGGAAATTTTTGAGTGAAATACGTCTAACAGCGAAGAGAATATGGTAGCACAGCTGGAAGAACAGGAATTTAGTGGGGATGGAAGGCAGCGAGAGATACTTTGAAACATTTGTGAGCAGTGGTAGAGTGATCACGCTAGAATTGTAGATTTTGTGAACTCGACAACATGAGAATCCAAAACAGGTTGAGAAGGTGTATGCAAAGGAGGTCAAGTCCGGACCTTCTAATTGTATCACTCCAAATATTTGAATGCATAATCTGTAACATAGAAGAGCGGACGATGTCGGATTCCGGTGGTCAATTTGTATATTGTGGAGAGTGCAATCCCAACTGTTTTGTACCTTTGTGTCCAATTGTCAGTACCAAGAGCTAATTTAGTATTCAAAATAATTTTTTAGATACTATTAGATAGTTCATAGGGACTAGCATTCGCAAACAATGGCAATCTCCACCCCGCTAGTCCTGCATTTCGTGTGTCAATTTGTATATCACGAAACTGCAAGTGTTGTTTGGAGGACACGAAACAATGAAAATGCAATGTTGAGTCAGCCACTCCACAAGTTCGCTTGTCAATTTGTATATTGTGGAACTGTGGGTGCTATTTGTAGGCCACGGAATAATGGAGGTCCAAGTTTGACCCCACCCGCCCGAGAACCCACGATCCAAAATGTCGCTATATATCGAATGCGGAATTTGTACATACTCTATAAAATATCATGGGAATTAGTACATGCTCTATAAGATATCATGTACATACTTTATAGTCCCATAATACACGGGAAGAAAAAAAAGGAAAAAAGAATGGAGTAGCTAGCAGTGGAATTGTAGATGACGGAAATTTAGAGTAGAATATGTATATAATGGAAAAACATCAAAATCATCGAAAGCAACAACGGTCGGTCGGATTCGTTGTCTGATTATATAAATGGAGATAAACATATGTCAACCCGCCAACGCTGGAAATGCATATTTCGTGAACCGGGAAACAGGAGGATGCAAAACAGGCTGAGAAAGTGTCTGCAAAGGAGGCAAGGCCCGAACCTTCTAATTGTATCGCTCCGAACATTGGAATGCATAATCTGTAACATGGAAGAGCGGACGATGTCAGAATCTGGTAGTCAATTTGTATATTGCAGAGATTGTAATCCCAACTAATTCGTAATTCTGTGTCCAGTTGTCATTACTAAGAGCTATTTTAGTATTCAAAATAATTTTTTAGATACTGTTGTATAGGGAAAAAATAAAAACTAAAATAATTTTTTAGATATTGTTAGATACTTCATAGGGATTAGCATCCGTAAACAATGGAAATCTCCACCCCGCCAGTCTTTCACTCCATCTGCCAATTTCTATATCACGGAATTGGGAGTGTTGTTTAGAGGACACAGAACAATAGCAGTGCAATGTTGACTTAGCCAGTCCGTAGGTGCGCTTGTCAATTTGTATATCGCGAAACTCAAGGTGCTATTTGTAGGGCACAGAACAATGGAGGCCCAATTTTGAGCCCGCCCGCCCGGTCGAGAACCCACGATCCAAAATGTCGCTAGGTATGGAATGTGGAATTTGTACATGTTCTATAAAATATCATGTCCATATTTTATAGTCCCATAATACACAAGAACAAAACAAGGGAAAGGGATGGAGAAGTTTGCAATGGAATTCTAGATAATGCATGGGAAGAAGAGAAGGGGAAAAGAACCAAGTATCTCGCAGAAGAACATCTAGTGCTTGCTTATTAATGAAAATGCTTGCGAATTCCTGCTGAGTTCTCACCAGTTAACGCATAAAGTGCAGATCACTGAAGTATCTTTCGTACCACTTTGTCCACTTGCCACTAGTAAGAGCATTGCTGATGTATATGAGGAAGGACATGAAGTTGTTGGGGATGGAAAGCAGCAACAGATACTTTCAACGAACTTAATGTATACAAGGAACCTGTGGTGGAATTGTTGATCACAGATGTTCTGAGTGCAATATGTATATAGCGGAACAATAAGCAGCTCGTTTCGCAAGCAGCATCGTCGTAGCGTCAGGCATAAAATTGGCTAAGTATGAAAAGGAACAACGGTCAGTCAGATCTGTCGTGCCAGGATATAGATGGAGATGTTAAGGCATGAGTTGTAGATCATGTAAGTATCTTTCATACCATTGTGTCCACTTGTCACTGGTAAGACCATTGTTGATGTATGTCAGGAAGGACACGAAGTTTCTAGGTATGCATATCAGCAACAGATACTTTGAACGAAGTTAATGTATACGAGGAACCCGTGGTAGAATTGTAGATCACAGATGTTTTCAATGCAAGGTGTATATAGCGAAACAATAAGCAGTTGGGCTTGCAAGCGTCAGCCCCGCAGCGACGGGCATAAAATTGGCTAATTATGGAATGGAACAGCGGTCGGTCCGATCCTTCTTGCGAGGATATAGATGGAGATGAAAACATGTCAGCCCGTTGTACATAGAAACAAAACTAAGTATAAAACTAGAAATCCATAATGAACGGGAAAAGAAAAATGGGAAAAGAGATAAGTATCTGACAGTCGGGAAAACCTTTTTTTTCTGTTTATTAATGGCAATGTTTTCGAACGTCTATTGGCTTCTCACTAGTAAAAGAATTAAGTGTACATCACTTAATTTCTTTGCATGCAACATGTATATGAAGAAACAGGGGACATAGGTGCAGGATACCATGAACCCAAGGCTTGGTGTCCAAATAACTGGCTAAGTATTGGCCAAGACGAAGTTTTGATATCTATTTCAATAGTATTCATACTAGTATCTATCAATGGAGAAAGTTTTCATATCTATCTGAATAGTATTCATACTAATATATATTAATGAATTGTTTATATTTCAAATGCAAATGATCTCCCAATTTGCAAGATGCTCTTCAGCTCGCAAATTTCGTTGAAACCAGGAAAATTTTGACTGCAAGATGTACATAGCGCAACAAGGAACATGAATTTGCATTGTGGTCTCAACGACCTAAATTCCTTATCATATATTCATCTTGTATTCGTTGCAATGAAATCAACAAATTGCGGCTCTCCATAAACATCAATATCTAAATTAAATTAAAGGCAATCAAAATTTGTTGTGACTTTAAGTAATTAAAGCATAAATTGCAAAGTATGGAACTCCTAGGCTGCAAGATGTATATGAAAAAACACTGGACATATTTTTTTAATACCGCAAACCCAAACATAACTGCCTAAACTTTGTCGAAGAGGAAGTTTTATATATTTTTTCCAATAGTACTGATATTAGTATATATGCACGGATATTATCAAATAGAACAAGCTACAATTTATCCAACATACTCCACAGGAACATTGCATCAACAATTCATTTGCCTTGTTGTAACTCATGAATTCAATCTATTTACGGAACCCGAAGAATGGGAGCAGAACGGGTCCTCCAATTTCTTTCTTTAAATACAGAGTCAGTGCCACATAAGTATGGCCTATGAAAAAGTATTTTTAAATGTAAAATGTAAAGAAAGAACAGACCAAGTTTTATTTAGATTCAAGTAGTGAGCAGCACAAAGAAAAGCGTGTCCTTCATGTTTAACGACACAGGGAAGAAGGTACAAAATACAATTGAAACAAATACCAGAAATTGGAAAATACTATTAAGAAATAAACCGAAATTATTCTATATTCAAATAAGATGTGTTACAAAATACAGTTGAGGCTATTTGTGACAATGATTGTGATTTCTCCTGCCATCGACCAATCAAAGATATGTACATTGATAAAGCTTCTTCACACTTTTCTTGACGTTCAAACTCTTTATTCGTAAAAAAATGAGTTGAATATCAATTTTGGGTTTTGTACTTAATCGGTGTTGTGAAGTACATCTATCCCAATTTTTTGAATACCTTGTTTCTTCCAGATATGGCCTGCTTGCAATGGTTTCTTATTCAACATTCCATTCTTTGTCAAGTATTAATTTCCTTCTGTCATCGAAAAGTTGGGGTTTAAGGTGTTTTCTTTGCAATGTTCCAGAGCATTCACATCCTAGACAACTTAGAAATGTGATTCAAGCCAATTTCAAAGTGAACGGAGTCGTTTTATGTCACAACAGTTAAGGCAGGGGAAAAAAATTCAAGTATATAGTGACTAGTATTCTCCCTGTATTAGATTGTCTGTTTGGTCGAGAAGCTTGCCTTAGGATTTTTATGTGGAACTTCTTTGCTTTATTACAGTCAATTGGAAGAAACTTCCATCCCAAATGCAAAATGAAAATCTTTTGAGGTACATAAATTCTTCGGGTAGCTGAGGTGTGACAAGTGCATCAAATGCTGCAGAATGCACCCAAATGCATCAGAATATATCTTTCCTCATAGCGGGCGAGGTATGGCGGCCCACAGAAAGGTCTGGAATGTTCGGAGGTGACACCTAATATGTGGACTCTGCAACTACATCTAGAGGAAACCGAACAAACTTTGACAATGAACATGGCTTTCTGTCAAGTCGGCTACTGGAGCCACATGCAGGTCATCAAAGTATGAAATAGAAACTCTTGTAGTGATAAGATGTCATTTTATCCACCCATACAGATTATGTTACCAGCCTCTGAGGAAGACAAATACTCGCGCGATCTCTACAATTCGATACAGTGGCCAAATCTGTGTTGTTGGAAGAAGGTATATACTTAAACGAAGAACTATCTTGCAGCTGACCTAAAAATCCATTACAATTCCTAGCATTAAAACAAAGAAGTTCAACAAACAAATTTCCAGGCAGCCTTTTCAACCAACCAAAGCATCGAACACAAGGAGAACACCAAACATACTTGTTCTTTTTTTTTTGTCCTCTCTGAGTTTCTCTTGTATAACAGACTTTTTTTTTACTCAAATCTCATGTCACATAAAACCAGTCTCTCTTATTTCATCTGTGCCTCTATCTCATATCTAAGTTGTCTTACATGTCCATGACCAGGAACATTAGAACGAAGGCACCCTAAACCGCAACTCTTTGATCATAGAGAGAAATGGCAATAAGTATTTAAAAGCAAGGCTAGATGGTCCTCCATACATTTTGTGTTGATTCCTTTTAATGATAGATTTTCTCGATATTTTCAGTTATTAATGCCAATCTTTTTGAATATGTACACTGAATATTGACTAGCAACACATATTAAAATTCCCATATCTGAGCAGATTCTCAAATCTGACATCTAAGACATGCACAATATTAAATAGGGACATGACATGAAGGCCTCTGTAGGTCACACGTTCGTGAACTATGCTGAAGATTTTAAGAAAACTAAAATTGCACAAGAAAAAAAAATAAAAATAAAAAAGTATTTTTGCCAATTCAAAATGCAGGCAAAAAGAAATTACCAGATCCCATAATATTCGGTTGTCTATTCATTTTAATGGCAGATGTCCTCGAGATTTCCAGTTATTAAAGCCCATCATTTCGAAATGCACAATATTAAAGAGGTACATGACGTGAAGGCCTCTCTGGGAGACACATTCTGGGACTATGCTGAAGCTCTTGAGAAAACTAGAACTGCAAAAAAAATAAAAATTGTTTTCTTAACTTCAAAATGCAGGTAAAAAGAAATTGTCAGATCCCATAATATTCGTATGTCTATTCATTTTAATGGGAAATTTCCTCGAGCTTTTCAGTTATTAAAGCCCATCATTTCAAAATGTAGAATATTAAAGAGGGACATGATGTCAAGCCCTCTGTGGGTGACACCTTCGTGAACTATGCTGAAGCTTTTAAGAAAAACTAAAACTGTAGAAGTAGAAAAAAAAAAATCGCAAATTCAAAATGTTGGCAAAAAGGTGCTCTCATAGTTAAGGCACTTTAGTACTCAATGTTCTTCAAATTCAATGACATTTCTATTATTTGAGTAAAGGGGAAAAAACATCTAACAACCTAGAAGGAGGGCCATATATGATGGACAACTCATTGGCAAAATCCATAGCGAGAATGTGAATTGAGTATCTAATAACCGCGAAACTATGTTGTGTTTGAGTCTTCAGCTTTTCCTGCTTGTTCAAAATCAAAAACAAGGAAGGGTTGAATATTATCCTATCTATTTATTTTAATGGGAAATGTCCTCGAGCTATCCAGTTATTAAAGCCCATATTTTCGAATCTGTCTGGTCGATTCTGACTTTTGAAAGCATATTTAATGTGTATTGGGAAGCATTGAATGTAGCAGGGATGGAGTCCTATGTAACATACATTACTACTATTTTTTTGTTTTTGTCAATGAGCGTATGTAGACCGTACGTAAAGAAGAGTAATTCGAGAATACTATTTTTTTTGCACATGAGCCCTTGAAATTCAAATAGTCTGCAAGTCTGATTGTCTATTTGTATATCGCAGAACTATCCATACTATTTGTAGGACACGGAACAACAGTGGCCGAAGTTAGAGCCTGCCATCCCAACAACCCACAATCCAAAAAATGCTTACTATTTTTTTTGTGTGTTTTTTTTTCCACCAGGGTATGTAAAATGACGTACGTAAAGTAAACTATTTCAACAATGCCAATTTTTTTGGACATGACGGCCTTCAAATTCAAATAGTCCACAAGTCCAATGGTCAATTTGTATATCAAGGAACTCTCTGATTCTCAATTTTCAGCCGCCCACCCTGAGAACCCGCAATGCAAAAACTGGCTAAGTATGGGATGACGACTCCGTGCATTCTTTATATATCTACTTTACAAAATTACATATTTCCTATGTTTAATTTATGTTGTCCAGGAAACCTATAATTTGATAAATTTCAATGTCTTATGTCCAGGAGCCCTTCCTTTAAAGAAAACTAAGTTAGAAATTCTAATGTGTACACCATAGTTCGATACCACCTATCCGCCAAGCCGCGTCCATAAAATTGGCTAACTATGCAACCGAATGACGACCTATCGGAATAATCGTGGAACTCTCCATGCTATTTGCAGGGCACGAAAGAACAGAAGCTCAATTTTCAGCCCGCCACCTCGAGAACCCGCGATCATTAACCTATGTTATTCAGGAAACCTATAACTTCATAAATTGCATTCTCTTCTATCCAGGAGGTTTTTTTTTAAAGAAAACTAATTCGGGAAAGCTAATGTATAGACCACACATGACCTGTCATAGAATGCAACTGAACTGGAGTCGCTTGGAATGACCACAGAAGTGGGAGAAAGTAGAGTCAAACGCATTTTACAACAGGAAAGTAAAAGGGAGAGAAGAGTTATATCTACCACACAGCAAAAGGCAATTTCATAAGTATGAAACTGTAGTAACACAGAATCCATGGAAAAAGCATCGGAAGCTATGAAATATATTTTGAGCTCGACAAAATCTGCTTCAAAGTGTAACAGATGCAATTGACATCGTTTGCAATTATTTACCCTATTATTTTATCTTACTAAGCCCAATTTTTAGCCCACCAGCCCCAGAGGCCGCGATCATTAACCTATGTTGTCCAGGAAACTTATAATTTCATAAATTGCATTCTCTTCTGTCCGGGAGGCCTTCTTTTAAAGAAAAATAATTCGACAAAGATAATGTATACACCGAACATGACCTGTCATAGTTCAATAGAACCTATTCGCGAAGCCGCGTCCATAAAATTGGCTAAGTACGCAACCAAACGGCGGTCGCTCAGAATGACCATAGAAACATGACAAACTAGAGTCAAACGCAGTTTACAATGGGAAAGTAAAAGGAAAAGAACAACTATATCTCCCACACAGCAAAAGGCACTCTCATAACTATGAAACCATAGAAACACAGAATCCATGGAAAATGCATCGACAGCTATGAAATATATTTCCAAGCCGACAAACTCTATTTCAATGCGTAACAGATGCAATTTACATCGCC
The DNA here is from genome assembly GCA_032191745.1 of Picea mariana. Taxonomy (NCBI): domain Eukaryota; kingdom Viridiplantae; phylum Streptophyta; class Pinopsida; order Pinales; family Pinaceae; genus Picea; species Picea mariana. The sequence continues at coordinate 529,837 of JASDQU010737197.1, read as the reverse complement.
TGCAATTCTTTAGTCTGTTATTTTATCTTAATAGTATTCTATGCAAACCAAAGTGCAAAAAAATCTAACCAAAGATCCAACCGTAGATGCAGCATCCCAACATTGCAAACCCTAGGCAAACAAGAAAAAGCACCAAATAAGAACCCAACCAAAAAGCACCAAAAGGCCCAAGTGTAGGCGTAGGACCAGAACCCTGCAAAGTCAAATCAAGCAACAATAAACAACATACAATGAAGAAAGGAACAAGCAGCAACCACCCCCCTAGGAACGAGGCTCTTCTAATCGCGACTGCAGAAACCCAAACGTGCAAACTGCAACAAAACGAACAGGCAAGCAAGAACAACGAGAACATGCAAATAAGAAATCAATGCCATGGAAAAAACAAGCATGGACCAATGAACCAGCAATGCCCCTAGAGCATATAAATTTTAAAAATGAAAGAAAATGTCTTGTAACAAGCCTGTTAAGTAACCATTCAACACTACCAAGCCTGTTAGGTAAACATTTAAGTCTGTCATAAATGCTCTGTAAACATTTAAGAAAAAAATTCAATGTGGCAAGTCTCTGACGTATCCCAAATAAATTCATATATTTTTTGTAGCAACAGTTCGAACACCAGAGAATGTATTGCAAAGCCATACTTTGGATATGCCACCATATCAAACATTGCCATAAATTTACCTAACATAAAATGCTAAAACAAACATTCGAATTAATGGTAGCATTAATCCACGTTTGACTAATGCACAATAAAATTTATGATTCAAAAATGACCATATACTACCAAACACTTTGGAAATGCAAACATATTTTACATTGGGAATAGCGAAGGCCGCAATAAGACCTACAATCCTTTGTCCAATCAGATCTTGACAAACATGATATTTTTTATTATATAAAAATCGATGTTTTCACTTCCCTTGTTCCAAAAATAAACAATAGGAAAATATTTATGGTCAACGCACAAGCTAATGCCGGGTCAACGATTTATCGATCGCTATATTCCCTCTATGATTACGGCGGGGAGTAATAATAAAATCAATATTGGAATCCATCTTCGATATCTTACAGATCCAATATGTTATAAATAGGTTACATTCAACAAACCAATATCCTAGATTGAATCATAAAGAGATCTGACACAACAAAATTTATGGAAAATAGATGAGGTCAAAACTAGTCTCTCTAATACCATATTGGGAAATGGAGGTAAGCTTGAGAAGAACAAAATAGAATCTTGTAATGACTCTACATAAAACTAGTCTCTCTAATACCATATTGGGAAATGGAGGTAATCCTGAAAAGAACAAAATAGAATCTTGTAATGACTCTACATAAAACTAGTCTCTCTAATACCATATTGGGAAATGGAGGTAAGCCTGAGAACAAAATAAAATCTTGTAATGACTCTACATAAAACTAGTCTCTCTAATACCATATTGGGAAATGGAGGTAAGCCTGAGAACAAAATAGAATCTTGTAATGACTCTACATAAAACTAGTCTCTCTAATACCATATTGGGAAATGGAGATAAGCCTCAGAAGAACAAAATAGAATCTTGTAATGACTCTACATACCCAGATTTGTTTTTTTAATATATTTATGTGCAAGAGAATATTAATATAGTTATACTTAACATATGGTTTATTAGTCGTCAATTTAATGCATTTATCTTATCATTGCAGTTTTACCATGACAAAATAAGGATTGTTGACGTTCATTATTAATTTTCCATCATATCGAATGTCAGATCAAACATGGATTCTACTTGTTCCACATGTAAGTATAGATTATTTTCCTCATATCTATACGACTCATACTTATAATCTATACATACGACTCACGTTCTTATTTCATAACTTGTAAGTATAGTATGCATACGACTCGGGTTCTTATTTCTATTTTTAAATAAATTTGATAACTTACATACGGTGGTTGCAGGGTGGTCGACACCCATGGAGTTTGAACCCTATTGTTCTGGCACTAGAGCATAACCAAGTATCTAAAATTTGGTTCCCTCTTTGAGCACAAGGCCAAGGTTTCAGTTCAGCACTATGGCAATCTCTAGGGTTTGATTATTTTATACTACCCATCATTTAAACATTGGGAAATATTGATATCATAGTGATAACGTGTAAATAATATTCATAGTACATTTCTTGTCTAGGTTTCAAATACAATATCATCTTAATCGTTGTTAGCATAAGTGTTACCCATTGTATATATGTGTATTTAATAATATTTCTCTGCCTAACTTGTCGTTCAGTGTTTTGTACTCATTTTATAAATGTCTTTGTCATTT
>JASDQU010737197.1:476621-512542 GCA_032191745.1 Picea mariana | reverse complement strand
TTATTATATTATGATAATTAAAAGTTAATTTCTACGCCTACCAAATTGAGTTCTAAATGAAAAGGGGAAAGAGGGAAATCTAGAATAATTAGGAAACTAGGAAAAGAGGGAAACATAAAAAAAAGGGAAACACAAGTGAAAAAGTAGAAAGTCAAACTTAGTTAGGTATCTACCATTTAAGAACTTTCTAATTTTAAACTGAACTAGCAAATTAATAATGGGGAAAGCTATTAAAAACTGTAAGAGAATTTGGGGACACCTAGGAGTGATTCTAGGAGTAACTCTAGGTGGGTGAGGGAAATAAGGGTAATTAATTAATTAAAGAAATTAATTTATGGAGGAAAGAAGGGGATGGGTGACACATGTACGGGGAGGAATTTGTTTTGAATTAATTTTTTTAACTTTAAATAAAATGGGATTTGGGAAAGTAAGGGACTTTGAAACTCTATATATTGAAGGGAGGAGAAGGATAAAGGATCTATTCTGTTTGCGTGACATTATGCTACAAAAATATCTACTTGACTGACTTAGCTCGGTAAGGAGTGGTAGCTCGACCTTGCGAGGCGAGATGGGAGCTAGTTGATTCTCAGGTTAGCATGTGTGGCCCCTTTGCGGCTCGGGGGGCTACGGGGGAAGAAGAGTACCCCTAGCATTGGTTGGGAGGTACCGGTGAAGTCTCATCGGTCGGCAAGCAAGTGTTGCATGGAGCAAGCGGGACATCAACTCAGAGTGGGCGATCAGGCAACGGTATGCTGTCTTCATTTTGTATGGTAGATTGTAGTAGTAATATGCTTTGGATCTGCATGTTTAGTGGGTAAGTAAATTGATTTTCTAGCGTTCTAGTTGTTGACTGAATTTTCCTTAGCCTAGCTCGATGATTGTTTGGCTCCCATGGCCTTCGATTCAGGGCATGTCTTGACCACCTTGGGTGTATTGATTTGTGAAGCTTGTGGTTGTTTTTCCCTTTTTCCCTAGCTCATCAGTCCTCTCCTGAGTAATCGGCTAGGACCCTGATCTACGGCCGTCGCTTCGGCGTTAATAGACCTATGGATCTCAACGCCCTGATTTTTTGTGCGTGGATGATGAGTGAAGGACGTTCCTGTCAGTTGTCTACCTCTGTTCTTGTCATTGGCTGATTGTTGATTTCTCCATCTAGCAAAGACCTCTGCGTATGGATTATCTTGCATCCTAGTTGGTTTTTCTCTACGCCTTGACTGATAGAATCCCTGCAATCATTTCCATGACTTTTCCCATTGGATCCTTGCATTTCTCTTACTGTTTTCTACGTTGTATTGGTATTCTGGCAATGGAAAAATGAAATGATTTCATGTCTGCATTTTTTTTATATATTTGGTATTCTGGCAATGGAAAAACGAAATGACTTCATGCCTGCATTTTTTATATTGGGTTTTCTGGCAATGAAAAAAATAAATGTTATTTATGACCAAATCATCAACATATACAACATCCATTGAGGTATCACCATGATCATGTAATACATAAAGACTGTGATAATATTCACAACATTTGAATGCAATATTGAGAAATAAATTGTCAATCTTAGCATATCGGGACCTTGGAGCCTATTTCAAACTATAAAGGGACTTGTGTAGGTGACATACAAGATTGGAATCTATCACAAAACTAGGGGGTTTTCCATAAATATTTATTCAGATAAGTTTCCATGAATAAAGGAACTTTTAACATCCATTTGGTGGATCTTCTATCCAAAGAGAGCGGCAAGGGAAAGAATTATTTGAACATGATTCATATTTGCCACCAGGGAAAATTTATCAGTGTAGTTGATGTCTTCTTACTGAGAAAATTCGTTCATGACTAAACGAGATTTATGATGTTCAAAAAAAACTTCAAAGGTAAATTTGGCAACGTAAACCCATCGACATTTCATGATGTTCTTCCCTTGAGGTCGAGGAACTGAATCCCAGGTGTGATTTTTTAAAAGAGAGTGTTCATCTTAAATTGCATAGCTTCCTCCCATTTAGGTTTTGCTTACACATCGATATAAGAGATAACATCACAAGTCTCAAGAACATGAGTCATAAAAGAAACATTTTCTCTGTGCTTCTGACTCTCAGTCTAACATCTTGAAGATACATCACCAACATGAGGTCTAGTAGCTTCAGTCATCTCAAAATCCCATCGAGGGAGACAAGGGGAAGATGAAATTGAATTCACTTCATAAGGTAAATTGAGAGAAGTAACATTTTCATTTGGAATATACTAAGAACCAGTTGACCCAAAAGTTGACTATTCAGTCGACTTGGGAACATGGTTTGACTTCCTAGTCAAAATGCTAAAGAAAGGAATAGGTGGTCGATTGTCGAAAATAATATCAAGGGAATAATCCTTTAATAGATAGAGAAGGAATTCAACAACTAGATTCCTAAATACTTCTCATCAAAAAATACATTTCTCTTGATAATGGTATATCATTTGATAGGGTCAAACAGTCGATATTGCTTGGATTCTTCGAAGTATCCCATCATGTTGAAAGCATAACATTTTGCATCCAATTTATTCTTGCAATCCTCTGAAATGTGAGACCAAACAATAAATATCAATAATTTGAGGTGACCAAATAAGGTATTGTTTCCACACAATATCTCAACTGGAGTCATAGAATTGAAAACTCTAGTCAGAGTATGATTCAATAGATAGTTGGCATAGTAAAAATCTTCATCCCAAAAAATAGTCGATAGATTGGCCTACAAAATACATTGAGCCATTTCTACCAAAGTATAATTATTTCCTTACTCTATGCCATTATGTTGATGAGTATGAGGAAAAAACCTATGCCAAGCAATATCTGGTTGAAAAATATATTCTTCAAATAGTCAATTCACATACCCTTTTCCATTATCATATCTCAAATATTTGATAATTCGAATGCATTTATTCTTATACAATTCCTTGAATTTCTTGAATTTTTCAAAGATGTGACTCTTATTTTTTAAGAAATAGACCCAAGTAAATCTAGAGATGTCATCGATTGATCTAGGTGGATATCGGTGGCCACCCACCTTTTCCAAATGGCTCAAAACAACTTTCTAGCAATTTTGGCAATTTACTATTTTTAGCAGGTTTTAACTTCCGGGGCCATTTTGAGGGTCCAAATGAAGGTTTTTCGAGATCAAGGTTCTAAATGATATTTGAAGGCATGATTGAGCCCCCAAAATGAATCTCCTCGATGATACCTTTCCAACGAGCTATCACACGCCTAAAACAGAGATCGTATGCAAAAGTTACGACCCCGGGAAGTTGATGTACTCACTTACCCAAACGGGGCCCACATGACTTTTGGCGCTTCATCTCCTAGGGTTAGATTTTTTGGTGTCTAGGACTTTTGGCATTCACGTTTATTGTAAAAAGGCCTTCAGAGCCTCATTGTAATCATCTTCTTGTGAATGCGAGTAGCCGTCACATCTCTTCACAGAGATAAGTTGCCACCATTCTAGCGAGTCTTCCACTCTGTATTTTTACAGTCTCTGTACATTTCTTTCATTAATAGAAATTGTGTATTACTGTATATCTATGTTTATGGTTGCATCTTCGATACATTTCTGTTATATTATTGAATATCTGCGATATCTCTATGCATTTCTTTATTATATCTCCGATCTCATTTCATGTCGAAAATAATCTGGATCATCGATAAAGTTCAAAATATACTTGGCACCTACTAATGAAGGCTTATTAGTAGAGCATAGATCACCATGAACAAACTCCAATGGGTTATTCTCTTGCCATGATTTTTCAGAGTAGAAGGCCTCCTCATGATGATTTACCAACACACATTCTCTATAGACTCTATCAACTGGAAGAAATTTGGGTAGACCAACAACTGCGTTCTGTGCGACAATCGACTTCAGACTTCAAAAATTTAGGTGTCCAAGTCGTTCATGCCAAATGTTTCTCTACTCATTGATCTGATCAATGAGAGAAGTCAATCTAGAATATGGTCAAGTTGAGTCACATAATTTATATAGTCCCTCCTTTGAGTTGAGAAACCCTTCAAAGACAATTGACCTATAATTCTTCATATCCCTAAGAAAGAACCAATTTGGCCATAACTCAATAATATTAGAAGTCTGTGTCAACTAGGAAACAGACAATATATGTGAAATCAGATTAGGTACATGAAAAACATCGAAAATCCTTCCATGTCAGAAAGGAACATCATCATGACTGGAAATATAAAGAGAAAAATCATGAGCTACATAAATTTTTCGCTCAACAACTTTATCTAGAAAGGACAACAGAGAAGCATCCTTGTCCATATGATGGGTGCATCCATAATTGACTAACCACTCATTATTCGAGGTGTGAGAAAGAAACTCTTGATCTATTCCAACTTTGAAGGTAAAATTATCATTTGGTTGATATACAACCAACACATCTCCTTCAATATGCTTAACCTTCTCTTCTAGGTTGGAGCCCCTTCTTCCATGATTTTTTTTCCACATGTCCAATGTTTCCACACTAGAGACATGTTTTCCTCTTTTGATTCTTATAGGTAGATGTTGAGTAATTAGTATTAAATATGGTCTTTTGATCATGACATTCTTGTCTACGTACAAGTGCATCAAAACGTCCTATTTCCTTATAATTCAATTTTCCATTGCTATTCAGCAAGTGAGCTTGATATTTACCACCAATATTCCCTTCAACAAGCAACTGGTGAAGATCATTAATTATTAATCCACAAAAGGTATTAAAGGTATGTTCCTTACCATATTCTTTACATGCCTACAAATTTTCTGGAACGTAGAACTTAACACATCCTAAGGTGTTCTCAGATTCATCAGGACTAGCTAGATGACTTGTCCATATTTCTTCTAAAAATTCTCCCCACATCAACACAATTTCAACTACATCTCTCCAACACAAGTTAGATATTTCTCAATCCTTTCAAAGCAATGTGAATAAAGAGACTTCGACTCTTTATCCAAATGAATAACTTGAATCTCATCAAATTTATCAAACAAAGACTTCAAATTATTCCTAACTTCATGAGGATAGTCAATCCCTCTTTTATGAAAGTGAATATCCCAAGTAATTTAGGTCGTAATTACCCCAAAAACCTCATATTTCTTTCTGTTGATGAAAAAAATCACCCAATCATCCTTTGGATCTAGAATAGTGGCATTAGTATACTGCCAAAGCCCTTTGATTTTCAGTAGAGTCTCCATATCTGGTGGCCAAAGTGCATAATTTAGTCTATTTAAAATAATAGGATCAATCCTGGAATCCATCTTCGATATATTATAGATCCAATATATATAAACATGTTACAATCAAAAAGAAGTATCCTATAGTTCGTCACAATGAGATCTGACAAAACAAGATTTGTGGACAATAGGTGAGGTCCAAACTAGTCGCTCTAATACCATGTTGGGAAATGGATGTAAAACTGAGAAGAAAAAAATTGAATCTGAAAATATAAATGAAGAAACAATACTCCAAAAATATCGATGGTTTCTAAAGACACTATTTCAACACTTAATCACGGTGCATTTTGATCAGAACATCACAATGGATCATTGAATACAATCGTGATTACTCACCATGTTTTTTGAGATCAACCAAATGGGTCCTTTATTTATAGTCTTAAGATCTAACAAATTTCCTTGAAATTGGGAAGATCTTTTCCACACACAATCATCCATGTTTGGAATGATTTCATTGACTAGTTGATCAATTGACCAATTGTCTCTGACTGATAGTCCACTGTCCAATTTATTGTCTAGTAGACCACCCAATTTATTGTCTCCAAGTGCATGTCAACTAATACACCTATTGTCTCCAATAGAGGTTTTACAAACCATCAGACACTGAGGTTCCAAAAAGGTTTACTTATGCAATTTGAAATAATTTTGATTTCTAATAAAATGCTCAAAATATCTCATAGGGAGATGGAAAATGATGGATTTCCTTTGCATTTTACATTCCTTTTTTCTTTCCCTATTATGGGTCTATCTTGATTTTGTTTCTACTACATATATATCAATCTTGTTTATATATTTAATAAGGTGGATGTATTTATTTGTTATATTTGTTGGCAACCAAGAAAGAAACAAGACTACCTGAAATTTTCTTGATGGTATCGCTTAAATAAAATCATGTATCTTCCTACTTACAAGTTTACGAGGGAGGGAGATGCACATTGTCTCACTTTCATATTGATCGTGGAGATAAACAAGGCTTCATATGCTAGATGTATAGTAAATAGTAAGAGGGAGGATACAAGCAAGGTTGCATGTGAAGTAATGTGGGCACTTAAACTCCACAATTGTAAGATCATTGTAGATAGAAAACAATTTCAATTTTCCTTGGCCATCCCTATGTAATTAATAATAATAATACTATAAATCTAATTTTACCAGTATTGGGTATGTGTTATATTCTTTTCATGTGTGTGGGTGGGTGCATTAGATTTAACGATTGTGTCTAACAATCCCATCACCTGTATTTTTTTGGGTGGTTTTTTCTATTTTAGCATTTTTCGCTATTTTCAGTGGTTATGTAAATGAATCCTAGATTAAGGGATTAGGTTTTTGGTAGCGGAAAAATGCCTGAAATATTGTATATATTTTATTGTGAATGGTTAAATTAATACAATGAAGAGTTGAGAGGTGTGGCACCAAGGAAGGTTGGTTTTCTCTCGGTTAAGGGTTTCAAACGTAAATCTATGTGTACTATGTGTATGAGCCATAGATTAATTTGTTTTTTTCTTAAGCATCTATATGCATTGCTTTACTTCACAAGTTTTAAAATTGCATATGGTATTAGAGGACATTTTTAGATTTAAAGGGGGATGCCTTTGTTGTTAAGGGTTTGGCTCGGTCTTGATAGATAAAGTTTATCTAAGGTATTTGATAAATTTAAAGAGTTTAAGGCTTTGGTAGAAAATCAGACAAAGAAGAAAATAAAGGTATTGAGGAGAAATAATGGTGGAGAATTATGTGGGAATGAATTCGAATAGTTATGTAAGAAGTGCATTATAGAAAGGAATAATACTAATCCATACACACCTCAACATAATGGGGTTGCAGAAAGGATGAACAAGATGTTGATGGAAAAATCAAGGAGCATGCTCAATGGCACCGGGATAGGATAGGAATTCTGGGTAGAGGTAGTGGTTACTACATGTTACTTGGTAAATAGATCACCCACATCATCATTGATGGACAAAACTCTGCAAGAGGTATGGACTGGTAAGAAACCCTCTCTTGAACATCTCAAAGTGTTTGTTTTTTATGCTTATGTATGTTTTCTAAAGGAAAATAGGAGTACGTTGGATAATAAAGGTGAAAAATGTATATTTATTGGTTATAAATATGGTATGAAAGGTTATAAGCTTTGGATCCCATAAGCTAATAATATTTTCTATAGACTCGATGTTGTTTTTAGAGAGGTTAAAGATGTTCCCAAATAGTAATTCCTACCAAGGCAAGAAAAACTTGAGAAAATATTGTTTGAGTTGGATAATGCAAAATCTAAATAAATGAATGAAGACAAATTAGAAGAGGAATAACCTCATACTCCAGTATTGAGGAGATCAATTAGGAAAAGAAGGAAACCAGAAAGGTATAGTCCACCTAATGTTCATGCTAATTTTGATTTATCTATTATAATTATGATCCTAGAACTGTCAAGGAAGCAGTGAATTCAGACGATTGTAAATAATGGAAGAGGTTCATGGTTGAAGAAATGGATGTCTTGGATAATAATGAGGAATGGGATCTAGTTGAGTTTCCAACTAGAAGAAATACCATTCGCAGCAAATGGGTGTTTAAGAAGAAGTTGAAAGTATAAGGAAAAGTGGAGAAACACAAAGCTCGGTTAGTAGAAAAAGGTTATTCTTAGGTAGAGGGAAATGACTTTGGTGAAATTTTTTCTCTTGTTTCCAAGTTAAATTCTATTATATTTATTTTATCTATTGCTTCTACTTTTTCTTTTGAAATAGAACAAAATGATGTGAAGAAATCATTCATACATGGATATATAGAAGAAGAAATCTACATGAAGCATCCAGAAGACTTTGTAGTGAAGGGAAAGAAAGAGTTGTTATGTAAGATAAAGAAGTCACTATATGGTCTAAATAAATCACCTAGGATATCATACCAAAATGTTGATACATTCATCCTTGGAATGGCATTTCTGAGAAGCAGGGGTGATCATTGTGTATATTCCAATTTGGGTTGTAATCACTTCATTTGTGTAGTGGTGTATGTCGATGACATGTTGTTGGTAGGAAATAACATGAATGTTATCAAGGACATGAAATCAATGTTATTTGATGGGTGTTCTATATGCACTAAAAACACACTAAAAACCCTCAATTAAATTGTCAACCCAAGGTAAGTAAACTTAGAGTTGTAGCAATATATATGCCAAGGTAGAAGGATTGGAGGTAGTATAGTCTAATTAAGGAAGTGGCTATCTAAGGGATAATCCATTCAACCAAAGACTATTAATGAGTAGACCCTATTAAGAAACTCAAACTATGTACCCTAAGTAACATTTGAACAAAGAATCGATGGATAGTTCTAAGAAAGTAATTAAAAACCCTACTTAAAGCAAACTAACTTAATCATAACAATAAGCAAAAGCAAATTATATACCTAGCAAATAATAACAACGGAAAAACTACTTGTAATTAACCTTCTAAAATTCAATAAACAACTATCCTATGGAAGCAAGTAAACAACTAGCTAACCTATGAAAACTTCTACAGCAAGTAAACTAATCTATAAGCAGCTAATTAAGCTAAGAAACAAGTGAACTATATTCTTAAATTAAACTTCACAACTATTTCTAATTTATGAAAGGAAATATACTAAATTGAAAGTGAGAGGAATTAACAACTAATCTTTAATCTATGATAGGAAAACTACTCTTTAATTTACCAAAGCAAGAAGACTATCTATCCTACAAAAGCAAGGAAATTATCTTCTAATCTATGAAAGCAAGAAACTATCTTCTAATCTATGAAAGCAAGAAAACTCAAATATAGTGTTGATGGTTATGTCTCTGGTGTCTTATAATATCACGATGGCATTTAAATATGAAAGATAATTCAAGAGGGATAAACTCGATATTGACTTCGATAGCAAAGTGAAAAGTGGGAATTAGGCAATCCAGTGAGAACTTAGCCATTATGGAAACAACATCAACTATCCTGCATATCCATGTGATTATTCAATCATACATTAATCATCAACAGTATAAAGATATGATTCTAGTAAATTCAATTGCATTCTATACTAATTAAGCAAACTCATTCTACACTAAACTCAATAATTAACTGCAAATTAAAATTGCAACCTAGACATAAGAAATAAATTGCATGAAGTAAACTAAACTAGTTCTATTTTGACAATTCAAATTGCGAAAAGAGGAAATACTCATAAACAGAAATTAAACACTATTTCAGCATGTGACAAGTAAGCAAATGAGCAACCTAAATGACAAATTAAATAAATAAATATAAATATCAACTAGATAGGCAAACTAGAATTGAAAACTAAAGGCTAATGGCTATCCATCCACCGAAACCCTGTCAAATAAATCATGAATTAAAAACTTTGTTTTAAACTCTATTTTTATCATCTATTTCAGCATAAAGAAAACTTAATTTATCATCTAGTTACACACATGGTTAATATCTAAGATTGCAAGCTTGTTTCCTATCAACTAACAAATCATTGTATACTAACATGATCCTTCATAATAACCTGCAAAAGAAACTAAAACAATTAAGCTATAAACAACCATTTATACAATAAGAAAGAAAAATGACAATTCATGTACAGAAAATGAATAAAAAGACAACTGCGCTATTCAATTATTAAGAAAAATAATTGGATATCCACCCAGAATGCTGGTGGGGCCCCCATCAAGTCATGGTTACTATTCAAAGGTAAAACCACAAGCTTCAACAACATGAATTCGCCATTAAAACCAAAAACGCAGTCTTTACACAATTTTGGCAAAATGAAAATAGGAAAACTGAGCTAAATTGTCTTTTTTTTTCTCTAACTCTCTACTTAACAATTGTCTGACCACTAAGGTGGTATTTATAGTTTTTACAAGATGAGAGGTCAGCCACTGGAAAGTTTGACCCTCTCTAAAAACAGGAATTCACATTTAAGATGCCCTAATTGTCGTTGGCTTCTAGAAATGAGGCGAGCCAATAATCGCCCAACATAAAAACCCAAATCGAGTCTTCAAGAGTTCAGTAGCTAGAGGCCACAAGCACAAGAAAAACCCATGTCTTTGATTTTCCCATGGTTGGTCATCGATATGATAACCACCAAATCACTCATGGTTTTTGTGCAGGGCAAAGTGTCGGATGGAGTACCGAATTGAGTGTCAGATGGAGTATTGGACGGAGTGTCGGATGCAAAAACAAGTTGTGATTTTTCCCTGTGACATAATAAAAAACACTAATTGGTTTCTTGGAATCATAAAAACATGTTGATTTATACTCAGAATCATCAAAAAACATGAATTATGCATACCTGGTGTGAATCATAGTGATCTGACACAAAATATCTTCAAAAACTCTTGAAAATAGGAAAACGCATATACATATTCGGCAAAAAGGATCTAATTAACGTCATAAAATCATTCATATCACAAGCCCAACATTACCCCCACACCTAATATTTTGCAGGTCCCACTGCAAACAAAAATAAATTGCCACTCATGACTAAGCTTGTTGAGAAGGATCAGCTTTAGAAGCTTCTCCTTCTTGCTGTGAAGATTTGGTCATGTGCCTCTTGTGTTGATTCAATTGTGCCCTAAGTTTGCGGTTGGATTTGGTTATCTCGTCAACCAATCTTTGAAGGGAATTCACCTTTGCTTGGAGGACTGCATTATCGTGATGAAGATGTTTGTCCATAGTCTTCCTATCTTCCAACTGTTGCAGTAGCTGAAAATTCTCTTTTTTTAGCTTCTCAATGGTTGGAGAAGGATCAGTTATTTCAGAGGAAGGCTTAGATCATTTGAAACATGAAGAGTGTCTGTCGTTCTTAGGATCTGGGGTAGGTATCGATGAGGTAGGAGTAATGGGGGGTTGATGAGGAGAAATAGGTTTGGATTTTGTTTTTCTTTGCGGCTTCAATTCATCTATGGTCACTTCTCTAAGTCTTTTGTGAGGACACTAGAGGTTAGAGGATACTTGGATAGGGTCCGAAGTAGTCAGGGGTTTTGCATAAGGTTTTCCTCTTGTGCTCTGGGTAATCTTTCGAAAGGGTCCTCTATTGAATCGATTAGATCCTCTCCTATTGGTGGGAACTGTAGGAAAGTCTTGTTGAATTACTTCTTGGATATTTTTGGGTGTAGGATCAAGAGATATTGAAGGCATCGTGGGGTTAACAATAGTCTTATTGGTATTTTTGCCCGATGAGGCTGCAGGGGTTTCAACAAGCTTCTTGAATTTTTTTTCTGGTAAAGAAATGGCTTGTGCAGGAGGGTTTGGAGTCCTTGGAGAGTGGGGTTTGGATGGAGAAATAGTATTTAGATCCAATTTCATTTTTCTAGTCTTGATTGTCAAGTGAGAGTTTGCAAATTGATAAATGAATGCATCCCAAGTTTGCCCTTGTTTTTCCAATTCAGATAAAAAAAGGAGTTTGATTAGGCCATGGTGAAAGAGGTTGTTGTGGGGGTTGGTTACATTCTTCCTCACTTAAGAGGACATCTTCTCCAAGCTCTTTTAAAAGTAGAAGGGGAAATTCAATGGTTTATTGAACTGAAAGTGAGCTAACAATCTGAAATGACAGGCTTTAAAGGTGGAATATCTACCTTCACATGTGATCAACTTGGTGATGACTATGAGAGGGTTGATGAGTTCCTATTTTATCCACTCTTTGGAGTATCCTTTAGCTCCAGAGATGTTCTATAATTCTGGCTTAAAAACCTTGTTATAGCTTGATCAAAGCAGGTGGTGGTTTTAAAACCATCTATCTCCCACTCTTGGAAGCTTCGTGGTTGCAGATATGGATTCCTCTGAGACCCCAAAGGTGAGAGAACCCATGCGCATTGTCTTCCCATCAAAATTGAGGGAGGATTGCATTGAGATGCCATCATCATGGATCTGCAAGTGGGAAAAAAATGGCCCCCAGATTGTGCACAAAAACACCTCTCTGCACTGTGCAAATTCAGGAATGGAAAAAAGGTTCGCATAGGAAGAGGGTTCATACCTCTTGGGCATCGTGATGATGTGAAGAAATGAACAGAGGCAAAATTCACCAAGAGAGGGTGTGATCGGGTCAAGGAATGGCATGAATTGAACAAAGGCAAAGCGCAATTTGAACAAAGGAAAGAAAGACAGAGGTTGAGCGCATTCTTAAAACAGGGGCAAATGCAAATGGCAGAGGTGAATTGGGATAATAGGTAACCTAATCGCATTTTTTAATGCACCTAGGGTGGAATTGGTTGCACTCATGCACACACGAGTTTTCATGTGTGAGAATCTTCGAATTCAAAGGCACATTTTTTGGGGGGGAAATCTTAATGATGCGAAGTTAGATCAATGTCCAAGTCTTTTGACTTGTACATTTGATCATGAAAATGTGTAAAGTTTGCATCCTCAATCTTGATTTCCTTCAACCAATTCAATTAAATGTCATTGATTCCTGGTTACTTGAAATTGTGGACAGTTACTGGTGTGTAAATTCATATGGCACTTTGTTCAGCACCTCATACGACACTTCATACGGCACTTCTGTGTTAAATACATTTTTACATCCTGTAATGGATAGTCTGTAATATCGAAATGTTTTTGATAGTCACAGTGATTAAGCGCATAGGCAGAATGTTCCATTGTTGTTGATTTTTACACCATGTTCACTCAACCCACTTGCATAGAACATGTAATTTCAAACCTACAATGAACAACCTGTAACAAAAATGAACCAATAAAGTGATTTGTTAAGTATATGTACAACAATTTATAGCGCACAGGAGATTTAGCACTTCAAAATAAAATGACTACTGATGTAATAACATGTATCATGAAAATAATACAGAAAAATTTTACAAAGATTTACTTCTCTAGGAAATGATCATTTTTCAACTCATGAAACCCTCCCCCACACCTAAGTATTGTGACACATCACAATAAAAAGTATAGGAAACCAATCAGTTCTCTTGATAGCTGAAGATTTACAGTTTGTAAAGTGTAAAGATAAATTTCACAGATTTGTCTGGCAAGACGGTTAGAAGATGGCCCCACCTATAGGATAAGAGATCTTATATATAGATAAGAAGAGGTAGGCAAGATATTTTCAAGATAGTCTCAGAATTAGTTCCCAATGGAAAGTTTATGGAGTTCATTAACCTTAGCTTAACTATACATAATTAATGTCATCTTTGTTTGCAAGTAATGTCGTACATTAGGACAAGTTTAAATTTATTATTTATTTATTTTCAAATTACCATCCTCTCTACGTAGAATTCCCCACTGCCAGCAAGCCTGTTCAATACCCCGGCGGGTTTACCTAGTCATACCACAGGCTAGTACCCGTTGTTAGCAGACCTGTTCAGTATCCTGGCAGGTTAGACTCTTACACCCTCAGAGACTGGCCCTCCATCTTTTAAGATTTTAGTATAAGATTGTTTTATGCAAGAAGATGGGGGGACAGCTCTGAAAACAACTTTTTTCTCTTCTTCTTTTTTTCAATTGGGATGGTATTTATGTTAGAGGATGACTTTCTGTTATATTCCGTAGTGATTAACTTGATGTAAGGGGTAATTAAGAGGACGTGTCCTATATAAAGATATGATATAATCAATTTATTTAGTGTGTAGTGGATGGTACCATTGAGAAAGAACAGAAAGGTATTTCTAGGCTCAACTTACTTTCTTCTTTTGTAAGTTATTGTGATGTTTCCATGACTAACCGCTAATTAGACCTCCTTGTTACTCTTTAATAAAGATACTTTACTCACTTACTTAGGTTTCTTGGGAAAACTGTATGAGAGACCTCTAAGCTTGATGGTTACGGTATCACTTCCTTATACAGTAGTGAAGATTTTCAAGAGCAACTGCTTTTTAGAATGCCTTAAGAAAAAGAGAAGATGAACATCTTTGCAAAAATATGGCTAATTACAGCAAGCCAATATTCATTTGATTCTTAGCAGACAACAAGGTTCAAATGTAATAATGTTTTGAAGAAAAATCCTTCTTTTATATTTCCTTGAAACTGTCTACTCCTCATGAAATAAATACCTACAGAAATATCTTGAATTGCTTAACAACAAAATTCAAAATTATTTACATATGTACAGTAGAAAATTCAGAAAACTTTCAAGAACAAGGGGGGACTTCCCCATCTACTAAGGCCAATGCCTTGTCAGTTGACATGACTTGTAGAAAATCCTCTTTGGAAATGGGCTTATCATAAAATTTGAGTCGGTGTCCATTTACTACAAAGGAGACTTTTCCATCATCAATTGTTTTTATTTTCACATCTCCATTATCATATACAGTGACTACCTCATAAGGGGCCAACCACCGGGTGGTGAGTTTTCCTTTGAAGTTTTTAAAGCAGGAATCAAACAACAGAGCCCAATTACTAGGTTGGAAGTGTTTCTTCTTAATAAACGTTTCATGCCACTTGCTCCTCTGGTTTTGGACTAATATTTTTTGTTGGATGGCATCTTGACTGATCTCATCCAAATTGTTCAATTGTAGGGCTTGTTGTTTCTGAGCCTCATCTAAGTTTAATCCCAATTCTGCGGCAATGCGGAAGATCCTTACTTGGAATTCTATTGGTAGAAGTACGTGTTTCCCGTACACTATCTCATAAGGCGTGTGTCTGGTGGTGTTTCTCCAGGTCGTTTGGTAAGCCCACAAGTCCTCTGGAATCCTATCGACCCAATCCTTATGATGTAATTGAACAGTCTTTCTTAAGATAGCTTCTAGAACTTTGTTTGTAGACTCTACCTGACCATTAGCTTGCGGGTGGTATGGAGAATATTTACATTGTTTAATCCCATATTTCTTTGTTATCTCTCTCATCAGCTTGGAAATGAATTGAGTGCCCTGGTCTGTAAAAATTTCATGAGGGAAACCGAAGTGGGTAAAGATGTATTCATAAATGAATTCAACAACAAACTTTTCTGTGGACCTGAATAGGGATTTTTCCTCTATCCACTTGGTGACATAGTCTGTAGAAACCAAAATATAGTTCTTCTTAAGGGACATGGGTGAAATTGGTCCTACAAAGTCAAGGGCCCATTTTTCGAAGGGTTCTATCTTAACTTGGGTAGGCAAGGGCATTTCATCAGATGACGTAGGTCTTCCTATCCTTTGGAAACTATCACAACTTCTCACATACTTGGTAGCATCTTTGAAAATTCTAGGCCAATAATATCCTAAATGTAACACCTTATATGTTGTATGTTTCTCAGAAAAATGGCCGCCACATGGTCCATCATGACAACTTCATAGTATTTTTGGTACCTTGTCCTCTCGGACACATCTACAAATAATCATATCAGGACCTGTACGAAAAATTTCATGGCCAACCCAGGAGTAATTAGCACTCTGTGTAATAATTTTACGCTTTTCATGAGGTGAAAAATGAGACAGTAACTTCCTAGTAGCTAGATAGTTTTCCATATCCGCAAACCATGGGGTATTTACAGAGAGGGAAAAAAGGTGCTCATCTGGGAAACTATCATCTAAAGGGATATCATCATCCTCATTTTTTATTCGTGAAAGAAAATTAGCTACAAAATTATCCTTTCTTGGTCGATCAAGCACGGTGATGTTAAACTCTTGCAATAGCAAGATCCACCGAGTCACTCGGCCATTAGTTATGGGTTTATTCATGAGAAATCTAATGGTGGAATGATTTGTATGTACAAATACTTTGTGACCTATAATGTAATGACAAAACTTATTGATATCATGAACTACTGCCAAGAATTCCTTCTCAGTAACTATGTAGTTTAACTCGGAAGGGGACAAGTTATTGCTCACAAAATAAATGGCATAGGATTGTTGGTCCTCTTTCTTACCTAATACTCCTCCTATTGCAGTGTTGGAGGCATCAATAGATATGTGAAATGGGAGAGTCCAATTGGGCGCTCTAAGAACTGGTACCACAGACATATTAGCTTTCAGGGTTTCAAAGGAAGTTTGACACTACTCAGTCCAAACAAAATCAACATCCTTTATTAACTATCCAAACATAGGTGCAGCAAACTTTGTAAAATTTTCAATAAACTGTCGGTAGTATCTGGCATGTCCAAGAAATATTCTCACCTCTTTCTGAGTCTTGGGGGGTGGAAGTATGACGATGACCTCAATCTTTGCAGGATCGACTTTTATCCCTTCAGATGAAACATGATGTCCTAGAACCACTCCTTCAGTTAACAACATTTTACAGTTTTCATGACTTAGAGATAGGTTCATTGCTTGGCATCTGATAAGGACTTTTTACAAGTTTTCTAAGGCTTCCTAGTAAGTGTTTCCATAAACTGTGAAGTCATCCATGTAGACCTCCACATAGTCATGAATCAGATCAACAAATATCCCTAGTACTGCTCATTGAAATGTGGCAGGAGCATTACACAATTCAAATGGTAAAACCCTATAGGCATAGGTGCCCCAAGGACAAGTAAAGGTGGTCTTATCATGGTCCTTAGGTTCTATGAGAATTTGATTGTACCTGTTGTACCCATCTAAAAAGGAGAAATACTTATATCCAGACAAGATATCCATAACTTGGTCAATGAAAGGAAGAGGAAAGTAATCCTTCATAGTGGCTTTGTTGAGTTCCCGAAAATCAACACAAATTCTCCATTTCCCAGACACTTTCTTTGGAACCACTACAAGAGGGGATACCCACTTACTGTTGGATATGGGATAAATAAATCTGACATCTAATAACTTTTGGATCTCTTCTTTTATTATATCTTTGAGTGTTGGGTTAATCCTTCTCTAGGGTTGCCCAATAGGTGTTACTTCACCCTGGGTATATATGTGATGGATGCATGTGTCAAGGTCTATATCCTTCATGTCAGTATATTCCCAAGTGAATGCTCCTGATTGTTCTTTAATGATACTTACTAATTGTTTTTGTTGTTCTGTATCTAGCCCAAAGTTTATATGTAAAAATTTCCCTAGACTAATATCGTAGGCCATAGTATAAGATGTGGCAAACTCATCTATCTCAAAGATAAAAGATGTCAAAGACAAAATGGATGGGTCCAATTGTTCCTAAAATTCTTCCCCAAACATGTACTCAAACTAGGGAAAAGATTGTGGAAAATCAACACATGTGATAGCCTAAATGAACTGATTTAGCACATTTTCCATTGTGTTCTCCTGAAGTGCCTGTTAACGCTCTGTAATTTCTCAGGCTGAGGGAGAAATTGACAGAGGTAGTTGTTTCAACCGCTTGGAGTCTTGGATCTAGCCCTCCAAGACTCAAAGAGGGCTCTCTTTGTATGATTTAGCTTGGTTTGGAATAGGATGTTAGGCTAGTTATGAGGGATTGGAATTTTTGGTTTTAAAATGGTTGATTCGAGACCACAAAGAGGGCCATTGGGAAAATGGGGTCTGCACTTAAATATATGATTCACTCTCAGATCTAGACAAAACTCTTACACAAGGCAAGGTAGTGGAAAATGTTGGATTGAATCAAGTTTTAATGGTGTCAAATGAGGAAAAGGTAGAGGAGAAAAAGTCAAGCAAATGAGCATTTAAGAATTCCTAAACTGATCTTTTAGAAGAGAAACATAAAGATTACCAAAATATCAGATGCAGAGTATTTCACCAATAAATTCTACTCTATTACTATCTTTTGACAATAAGAATTTGAAAACAAGTGGTGTGATAACTGGAAAAACACTTAACGGAGAAAAGGAAAACACGACCAACACCTCTGCACAAGAATCCTTTCAGCAGCTTGCTTATTTCTGATTGATCATTTAAAGATTACAGAAAATCCTCCTGGAAAAGCAAAGCCCATGGTCCAGCAAAAGAAAAAACACCTCACAGGTCGAACCTACCCCTCATCCTTTTACATAATGCCTGCCTAAATAACCAAATAATCACAAAATGCCTCTCGTTTGTTGGAAATAAATTCGAATAAACTAAAATAACAGTGGTTGTAATAGGTATCCCAAGCTATTGAGGACGCTGGAGTTGTTGGAATAAAAACTAGCATTGCTTCTAGGTGTCTCGAATGGATGAATGCTTGGTGTAGGAAAAACTTTGAATTTAGAACGCTAATTGATCCTAGGAATTTCCTCACTGCCACTTGTTCATGATGTGATGGATTAGTGCCTTGAGATTAGGGGTATCAAGATACGCTCTGCCATTTGTCTTTGACTGATCTTTAAATCGTTGATTCTTACCTTAAAACCTGGGATTGCCCTTCACCTCTTGAATTTGAATGCTATCCTGGTATGAAAATTAGGGATATATGTTCTTGAAATATCGGGATGCTTTGCCAATTTCTGCTACGTGTTAAGTAATTGCCCAATAATTGCTTCTTTGAGATCTAAAATTTGATCTCTACTCACAAGAGTTCGACCATTAAATTGGCTACTTAAAATCAACTAACCTCAAACTCCCGGATAAGTTTTAAATTCTCCTCTTTCAACTTTAGCCACGATCTAACAACATGGTCTATATCATCAAACAGTGTTATGCCTCCTCCCACCCTCCTGGAGCAGTGTTCCCTCTGTCATTCATACCTGCCTGCGCTTCTTTTGAACAGTTTATCCGTAGAATGAACAAGTCCTAAATTCAAGTCCTTCATCGAAATCGATATAGTGACCTCTGGACAAGTGGCTACACAGAATACACAAGGGCTACCACTGTCGAATTTCGAGTTCTACTCATCCCTCCCATCAAAAGCAGAGCTCATCAAATAGAGGAGACACAAATTTTTTTATCTCAATTTCCTGCAAATCAGATCTACAATCAAATGCTCTACCACTTGTACAGATCTTTACCCATATGATGTGGCACCGGATCTTTGGAGAAGTCAATTGAATGGGGCAAACGATTCTGGATCAATTGCCCAGTGGGACATTCGAGGTGCAAGAGGCCGCATAGAATGTTTTGCTTATTTTGAGAGGCGATCGAGTAGCCTCAAATCCCCTGTGCGTTTGTGTTCATTGCCATTGCCACGCTCTGCCACGATTTTTTTTTGTTTGTTAATTTGTGCGGGACCTGTTGGCTACGCAATTAACCTGTGGCTTGAGAAACCGCGACTCAGGGGCATCTAAGCCATCAAAATCACCCGGGGATCGCACCCGGCCTGATCCACACCAACCCTTAACATGGTTGGATTTTTTGTCCCCGCAGGTTTCGAACCGGTGACTTTAACATCACGGAGTGGCTTAACAACACACTCCGTCATCGACTATCCTACACCTCGGGGACCGCTCTGCCACGATTTCTATAGTGACTCTGTTCATAATGTTGAGAAGAAAGGAGGACGTGGATCTGCTACCCCAGCCACCCAAATCTCCAGTGATCTAATCTGCACCTGCAAAGTGACCTTCCAGGGTTCTACTCAAACATCACCTCCACAATCTGATGACCAAACAATTCAATGCCAATTCAAGGCGAGCGGCCTGAAGCAAAGTGTATTGATGGTAAATCTACATTCTTTAATGCCCTTGATTTCAATAAGAGAAAATGGCCACTTGGCTATTTGGCAGCTTATTGAGCTTGCTCTCGGGCACTTTGCGTAGTTTGACAAACTAAATCTGACCTATGTGCATCCTTTGTTTAACACTTGGATTTTTTATTTAACAATATGGTGATTAGATTCTTCCACACAAACCCCTTACTTGGCGAATTATGGCGTTCACCATAAAGGCTATGGCATGTACTCCTGTGGGCTTCTCCCTTATGACTTGGTCTGATCCTTGGCATTTGGGTGCTAGGCTTTGTATTGTATGGTGTTGTGTGCTAACCCATGACATGCATTGTGTTGTTGTGTGGCAGGTTGCGTGGAGCTGAAGCGTAAACTTGGTCTCCAGGCTAAATTTTGATGAAAAACACATAAAAACAAAAAACCCAAATTTAGGGCAGAAGCTCAAAAACCACTAAAGAATATGCCCCTTGACGTGTCCACGGGCTAGAAAACTCAGAAAATTTCTAGAATGCCTGAGAAAAGATAGTAATACAAAGGCCAGGATGATAAATATGAAGATCAAAAGCCATTTTTTAATCTAGCTACAGGATTTCGATGGCTAGGGGTACACAAAAATTGGGTTCTAAGCGACCGAAAGCTCTCTCTTTCGGTAGCTAACATAACATGAGACTCTACTCTTTAACTATCAAAAACAAAAACTCGTGTGTGATAAAAGTTGAGGTGAATTGAGAGATTTATGCCGCTTCTACATCTTTGTTGTGTGTCGTGAGCAAAAGCGTAATGCCTGAAATAGATGACAGTCAGAATATTGATTTCCCTATAAATTATAGGGTCCTAACATAGGCTCCACCTAGAAAAGATAGCTCCGGAGGAGATGTCTAGAATCGTTGAACACTGGGAACTTGATAATCAATGCCTTATCCATTGGGTTGTTCCCCAATGTGCAACCCGATCTACTACAAAATCCCTGGTAGCTGAAAATCTTGAACTGAAATCAAAACTCTCTGCAAACTAAAGTCTGAGTCACACTTGAACTGAAAAAACTAAAAAGCAATCTGAAACTGAAACTAGAAATATGCTCAGAGTACTGAACTTATTTGCACCCATCTACCTACCCTAATCTACTTGATAATTTTGTTGAATTAGGTAATACAGAAATGCCAATGAAGCCAGTCAAGTAGCTGCAAAAACAAATGGACAACTTGATTGCTTGTTAGTGAAATCCTAAGCATACCTTGATTATGTGTCCTCGTAATATGAAATGGCAATTGTTGACATATTTGGTCTTTATAGAGAATACATGTTTGAAAACTCAAGCTAACATGAACCTCCATGTAATCCACTATAGGATCAATTAAAACATGATGCGTGATATTTGCTTCTAGATCTTCAATGACTAGTTGATCAGTTGCATCCTCAAAATTTAACCCTGCAACTACAACTTCAGTCTTGTACTTGAAAACATAATCACCATCAATCTGCACATCAACGGGTAATACAATCTCCTTTGGTTTTGGAGATTTAAGTTTTCAAGAAACTGTTTTGGATGTTGGAAACTGTAGGATTGAATCTGAGTATTCAAGAGCTCAATATCCTTTTCAAGTCTTTCAGCAAACAACTCGAGAACACAAATTTTAACTTCGGGAGAAAATTTTCTCGATTTCCAATAGTGAAACGCGGTTGTTAACAAAACTTCATCAATTTGAAAATCTGCTAATTCATCCATGAATTCTTTTATAGCTTCACAAGATATAGGATTTACCACATACCCTCTCATCTTGAAACATCATCAATGCTTTGTAATCTAGATTCTTTGGCAGTGAAGTTGCTTGTGAACTTTGAAGCTCAGGATCTTGAACAATGGAGTCACCAGGTGAATGGTCACAGCCTTCCTGTGTTTGGCTTCTATTCACCGTTAGAAGTCAAATCTGAACTTGAAGTGCACTTCTGGAGAATGTCCCCGGTATGGTTGCCAAAATGTTAACGCTCTATAATTTCTCAGGCTGAGGGAGAAATTGACAGAGGTAACTGTTTCAACCACTTGGAGTCTTGGATCTATCCCTCCAAGACTCAGAAAGGGCTCTCTTTGTATGATTTAGCTTGGTTTGGAATAGGATGTTAGGATAGTTATGAGGGATTGGAGTTTTTGGTTTTTAAATGGTTGATTTGGGACCACAAAGAGGGCCATTGGGCAAATGGGGTCTGCACTTAAATATATGATTCACTCTCAGATCTAGACAAAACTCTTACACAGGGAAAGGTAGTGGAAATGTTGGATTGAATCAAGTTTTAATGGTGTCAAATGAGGAAAAAGCAGAGGAGAAAAAGTCAAGCAAAGGAGCATTTAAGAATTCCTAAACTGATCTTTTAGAAGAGAAACATAAAGATTACCAAAAGATCAAATGCAGAGTATTTCACCAATAAATTCTGCTCTATTACTATCTTTTGACAATAAGAATTTGAAAACAAGTGGTATGATAACTAGAAAAACACTTAACAGAGAAAAGGAAAACGCCACCAACACCTCCGCACAATAATCATGTCAACAGCTTGCTTATTTATGATTGATCATTTAAAGATTATAGAAAATCCTCCTGGAAAAGCAAAGCCCACGGTCCAGCAAAAGAAAAAACACCTCACAGGTCAAACCTACCCCTCATCCTTTTACATAATGCCTGCTTAAATAACCAAATAATCACAAAATGCCTCTCGTTTGTTGGAAAATAAATTCGAATAAACTAAAATAAAAGTGGTTGTAATAGGTGTCCCAAGATATTGAGGACACTGGAGTTGTTGGAATAAAAACTGGCATTGCTTCTAGGTGTCTCGAATGGATGAATTCTTGGTGTAGGAAAAACTTTAAGTTTAGAATGCTAATTGATCCTGGGAATTTCCTCGCTGCCACTTGTTCATGATGTGATGGATTAGTGCATTGATATTAGGGGTATCAAGATACGCTCTGCCATTTGTCTTTGACTGATCTTTAAATCATTGATTCTTACCTTAAAACCTGGGATTGCCCTTCACCTCTTGAATTTGAATGCTATCCTGGTATGAAAATCAGGGATATATGTTCTTGAAAGATCGAGATGCTTTGCCAATTTCTGCTATGTGTTAACTAATTGCCCATTAATTGCTTCTTTGAGATCTAAAATTTGATCTCTACTAACAAGAGTTCGACCATTAAATTGGCTCCTTAAAATCAACTAACCTCGAACTCCCGGATAAGTTTGAAATTCTCCTCTTTCAACTTTAGCCACGATCTAACAACATGATCTATATCATCAAACAGTATTATGCCTCCTCCTGCCCTCCTAGAGCGGTGTTCCCTCTGTCATTCATACCCGCCTGCCCTTCTTTTGAACAATTTACCCATAGAATGAACAAGTCCTAAATTCAAGTCCATCCTCAAAATCGATATAGTGACCTCTAGACAAGTGGCTACACAGAATACACAAGGGCTACCACTGTCAAATTTTGAGTTCTACTCATCCCTCCCATCAAAAGCAGAGCTCATCAAATAGAGGAGATACAAATTCGTTTATCTCAATTTCCTGCAAATCAGATCTACAATCAAATGCTCTACCACTTGTGCAGATCTTTACCCATACGATGTGACACCGGATCTTTAGAGAAGTCGGTTGAATGGGGAAAACGATTCTGGATCAATCGCCCAGTGGGACATTCGAGGTGCAAGAGGTCGCACAGACTGTTTTGCTTATTTTGAGAGGCAATCGAGTTGCCTCAAATCCTGTGTGTGTTTGTGTTTGTTGCCATTGCCACGCTCTGCCATGATTTCTATAGTGACTCTGTTCAGAACGTTGAGAAGAAAGGAGGACGTGGATCTGCTGCCCCAGCCACCCAAATCTCCAGTGATCTAATCTGCACTTGCAAAGTGACCTGCCAGGGTTCTACTCAAACATCACCTCGACAATCTGATGACCAAACAATTCAATGCCAATTCAAGGCGGTTGGCCTGAAGCAAAGTGTGTTGATGGTGAATCTACATTCTTCAAGGCCCTTGATTTCAACAAGAGAAAATGGCCACTTGGCTATTCGAAAACTTATTGAGCTTGCTCTCGGGCACTTTGCGTAGTTTTAAAAAATAAATTGGACCTCTGCGCATCCTCTATTTAACACTTGGAATTATTCTTTAACAATATGGTGATTAGATTCTTCCACACAAACCCCTTACTTGGCGAATTATGGCGTTCACCATAAAGACTATGGCATGTACTCTTGTGGGCTTCTCCCTTATGACTTGGTCTGATCCTTGGCGTTTGGGTGCTAGGATTTGTATTGTATGGTGTTGCGCGATAACCCCTGACATGCATTGTGTTGCTGTGTGGCAGGTTGCATGGAGTTGAAGCGTAAACTTGGCCTCCAGGCTAAATTTTGATGAAAAACACATAAAAACAAAAAACCCAAATTTAGGGCAGAAGCTCGAAAACCACTAAAGAATATGCCCCATGAGGTGTCCATGGGCTAGAAAACTCGGAAAATTTCCATAATGTCCGAGAAAAGACAGTAATACAAAGGCCAGGATGATAAATATGAAGATCAGAGAGCCATCTTTTAATCTAGATACGGGATTTTGGTGGCTAGGGGTACACAAAAATTAGGTTCTAAGCGACCGAAAGCTCTCTCTTTCGGTAGCTAACATAACATGACACTCTACTCTTTAACTACCGAAAACAAAAACTCTTGTGTGATAACAGCCGAGGTGAATTGAGATATTTTTGTCGCTTCCATATCTTTGTTGTGCGTCGTGAGCAAAAGCGTAATGCCTGAAATAGATGACAGCCAAAATATTGATTTCCCTATAAATTATAGGGTCCTAACATAGGCTCCACCTGGGGAAGATAGCTCCAAAGGATATGTCTAGAACCGTTGAACTCTTGGAACTTGATAATCAGTGCCTTATCCATTGGGTTGCTCCCCAATGTGCAACCCGATCTGCTACAAAATCCATGGTAGCTGAAAATCTTGAACTAAAATCAAAACTCTCTGCAAACTGAAGTCTGGGTCACACTTGAATTGTAAAAATTGAAAATCAATCTGAAACTGAAACTAGAAAGATGCTCAAAGTACTGAACTTATTTGCACCCATCTACCTACCCTAATCTACTTGATAATTTTGTTGAATCAGGTAATACAGAAATGTCAATGAAGCCAATCAAGTAGCTGCAAAAACAAATGGACAACTTGATTGCTTGTCAGTGAAATCCTAAGCATACCTTGATTATGTGTCCTCATAATATGAAATGGAAACTGTTGACATATTTGGTCTTTATAGAGAATACATGTTTGAAAACTCAAGCTAATATGAACCTCCATGTAATCCGCTATAGGATCAATTAAAACATGATGCATGATATTTGCTTCTAGATCTTCAATGACTAGTTGATTAGTTGCATCCTCAAAATTAAACCTTGCAACTACAACTTCAGTCTTGTACTTGAAAACATAATCACCATCAATCTACACATCAACAGGTAATACAATCTCCTTTGGTTTTGGAGATTTAAGATTTTCAAGAAACTGTTTTGGATGTTGGAAACTATAGGACTGAATTTGAGTATTCAATAGCTCAATATCCTTTTCAAGTCTTTCGACAAACAACTCGAGAACACAAATTTTAACTTCGGAAGAAAATTTTCTCGATTTCCAATAGTGAAACATGGTTGTTAACAAAACTTCATTAATTTGAAAATCTGCTAATTCATCCATGAATTCTTTTATAGCTTCACAAGATATAGGATTTACCACATACCCTATCATCTTGAAACATCATCAATGTTTTGAAATCTAGATTCTTCAGTAGTGAAGTCGCTTGTGAAATTTGAAGCTCGGGATCTTGAACAATGGAGTCACTAAGTGAATGGTCATAGCCTTCCTATGTTTGGCTTTTATTTACCGTTAGAAGTCAAATCTGAACTTTAAGTGCACTTCTGGAGAATGTCCCCAGTATGGTTGCCAAAATGTTAACGCTCTATAATTTCTCAGGCTGAGGGAGAAATTGACAGACGTAACTGTTTCAACCGCTTGGAGTCTTGGATCTAGCCCTCCAAGACTCAGAGAGGGCTCTCTCTGTATGATTTATCTTGGTTTGGAATAGGATGTTAGGCTAGTTATGAGGGATTGGAGTTTTTGGTTTTTAAATGGTTGATTCGGGACCACAAAGAGGGCCATTGGGCAAATGGGGTCCGCACTTAAATATATGATTCACTCTCATATCTAGACAAAACTCTTACACAGGGCAAGGTAGTGGAAATGTTTGATTGAATCAAGTTTTAATGGTGTCAAATGAGGAAAAAGTAGAGGAGAAAAAGTCAAGCAAAGGAGCATTTAAGAATTCCTATATTGAGCTTTTAAAAGAGAAACATAAAGATTACCAAAAGATCAGATGCAGAGTATTTCACCAATAAATTATGCTCTATTACTATCTTTTGACAATAAGAATTTGAAAACAAGTGGTATGATAACTGGAAAAACACTTAACAGAGAAAAGGAAAACGCCACCAACACCTACGCACAAGAATCATGTCAACAACTTGCTTATTTCCGATTGATCATTTAAAGATTACAGAAAATCCTCCTGGAAAAGAAAAGCCCATGATCCAGCAAAATAAAAAACACCTCACAGGTCGAACCTGCCCCTCATCCTTTTACATAATGTCTGCTTAAATAACCAAATAATCACAAAATTCCTCTCGTTTGTTGGAAAATAAATTTGAATAAACTGAAATAACAGTGGTTGTAGTAGGTGTCCCAAGCTATTGAGGACGCTGGAGTTTTTGGAATAAAAACAGGCATTGCTTCCAGGTGTCTCGAATGGATGAATTCTTGGTGTAGGAAAAACTTTGAATTTAGAACGCTAATTTAGAACACTAATTCATGATGTGATGGATTAGTGCCTTGAGATTAGGAGTATCAAGATACGCTCTGCCATTTGTCTTTGACTGATCTTTAAATCATTGATTCTTACCTTAAAAACTGGTATTGCCCTTCACCTCTTGAATTTGAATGCTATCCTGGTATGAAAATCAGGGATATATGTTCTTGAAAGATCAGGATGCTTTGCCAATTTCTGCTACGTGTTAACTAATTTCCCATTAATTGCTTCTTTGAGATCTAAAATTTGATCTCTGCTAACAAGAGTTCGACCATTAAATTGGCTACTTAAAATCAACTAACCTCAAACTCCGGGATAAGTTTTAAATTCTCCTCTTTCAACTTTAGCCATGATCTAACAACATGATATATATCATCAAACAGTATTCTGCCTCCTCCTTCCCTCCTAGAGCGGTGTTCCCTCTGTCATTCATACCCACATGCCCTTCTTTTGAACAGTTTATCTATAGAATGAACAAGTCATAAATTCAATTCCTTCCTTGAAATCGATATAGTGACTTCTGGACAAGTGGCTACACAGAATACACAAGGGATACCCTTGTCGAATTTTGAGTTCTACTCATCCCTCCCATCAAAAGCAAAGCTCATCAAATAGAGGAGATACAAATTTGTTTATCTCAATTTCCTGCAAATCAGATCTGCAATCAAATTCTCTACCACTTGTGCAGATCTTTACCCATACGATGTGGCACCGGATCTTTAGAGAAGTCGGTTGAATGGGGCAAACGATTCTAGATCAATCGCCCAATGGGACATTCGAGGTGCAAGAGGCCGCACAGACTATTTTGCTTATTTTGAGAGGCGATCGAGTAGCCTCAAATACCATGTGTTTTTGTGTTCGTTTCCATTTCCACGCTCTACCACGATTGCTATAGTGACTCTGTTCAGAATGTTGAGAAGAAAGGAGGACGTGGATCTGCTGCCCCAGCCACCCAAATCTCCAGTGATCTAATATGCACCTGCAAAGTGACCTGCCAGGGTTCTGCTCAAACATCACCTCCACAATCTAATGACCAAACAATTCAATGCCTATTCAAGGCGACCAGCCTGAAGCAAAGTGTGTTGATGGTGAATCTACATTCTTCGACGCCCTTGATTTCAACAAGAGAAAATGGCCACTTGGCTATTCGGCAACTTATTGAGCTTTCTCTCGGGCACTTTGCGTAGTTTGACAAACTAAATTTGACCTCTGTGCATCCTATGTTTAAAACTTGGATTTATTCTTTAACAATATGGTGATTAGATTCTTCCACACAAACCCCTTACTTGGCGAATTATGGCGTTCACCATAAAGACTATGGCATGTACTCTCGTGGGCTTCTCCCTTATGACTTGGTCTGATCCTTGGCATTTGGGTGCTAGGCTTTGTATTGTATGGTGTTGTGTGCTAACCCTTGACATGTGTTGTGTTGTTGTGTGGCAAGTTGCATGGAGCTGAAGTGTAAACTTGGTCTCCAGGCCAAATTTTGATGAAAAACACATAAAAACAAAAAACCCAAATTTAGGGCAGAAGCTCAAAAACCACTAAAGAATATGCCCCATGACGTGTCCACGGGCTAGAAAACTTGAAAATTTTCCAGAATGCCTGAGAAAAGATAGTAATACAAAGGCCAAGATGATAAATATGAAGATCAGAGAGCCATTTTTTAATCTAGCTATAGGATTTCAGTGGATAGGGGTACACAAAAATTGAGTTCTAAGTGACCGAAAGCTCTCTCTTTCTGTAGCTAACATAACATGAGACTCTACTCTTTAACTACCGAAAACAAAAACTCTTGTGTGATAACAACTGAGGTGAATTGAGAGATTTATGCTGCTTCTACATCTTTGTTGTGCGTCGTGAGCAAAAGTGTAATGCCTGAAATAGATGGCAGTCAGAATATTGATTGCCCTATAAATTATAGGGTCCTAATAGTGCCCATGCATGGTCACTTGGAAATACAGGTTCTTCCCAGTCCTCATTCTCGTATGGACACTCAAGCCACCATATATTCTCCATGATATGTTGACCTGGAGGGTATATGGTGAGCTTCTTCATAGAAAGTCCATTTGAGATGGTCATTTTTCCCTCTCTACAACCAATAAATGCATTGGTTGTGGCCAACCAAGGTCTTCCCAAGATAGCGGGATGGCCTTTGGTAGGATATTTTGAGTGGATGATGAGAAAGTCTACTAGGTACTCCCATGAGGCTAAAGTAACTATGATATCATCCAAAATTCCTCTAGGTATAACCCTAGTCTTATCTGCTAATTCAAAAATGGTTGGGGTAGGTCTAAGAAGAGGTTTTAACTGTAAATTCTCCAAGGTAGTAACGGTCATAACATTGATGGTTTCCCCTAGGTCTATGAGAGTTCCAATAGAAACCTCATTAATGGTTATGGTCACTATGGGGTTTCCAGGGTTCCCATATTTTGCTAGCTTTGGCTACTCTGATATGTACTTAGAAAGTCCTCCTATTAAATGTACTATAGGAGGGTCCTTATGCTTCCTACCTAGATTCTTAATACACAATTATTTGACTACCTTACTATATATTGGAATATCCTTAATGGCTTGAAAGAAGGGAATCTTGACATAAATATTCTTCAATTCATTCAAGATGTCAAATTCCGGTCGAGTGGTAGGTTTCTCTATTACCAATCTGTCTGGATAAGGAGGGGCCTTCGTAATTTATGAAGGTTCATTTTGGGGAAGCTTGCGTTCTTGGTCTTTAGGAATAATAACATCTTCCCACCTAGTGTCATCCATGGGTTGTTTGGTGGTTTCTTTTTCTTCTTCTTTCTGGATGACTACTGAAGGTCTCTGCATATCCAGAAATTTTCCCGATCTTAGTGAATATCCTGTAATGGAACAGGAGTAATAATTTATTTTGGGAAGGCCTGCATCTCAACATTGTGAAGAGGTTGAGGGGGCTTATTACTGGGATTAGGCATTGGTTGTATCGGTAACAATTTTGATCTCAGGGAGCTTGCATTTTGATATTGTAGTGGTTGTTGTTGTCGAATAGGAGGTAAAGGTGGTGGAACAAAACCTATAAGATGTTGTGGAGTGTTCAGTGGAAACTGAGGATAAGGATGATTAGACATAGGGACAGGTGGAGCTTGAGCATTTCCTTGGTTATGTCCTCCTCTCCATCCTTGAAGCTAAGGATGTTGGTACTGTGTAGACCAGTTTTTCCAACTTGGTGAGTTCCACTATTGTTGTTGATAATAGAGTGGAACTTGAGATTGTAGATCTGGGTATGTGGGTTGGTTCCTAGGTTGCCATGGCCTCCTAGTTGCATGGCCTCCTAGGTGCATAAGAGGAATCCCCAGGATCCCCACTCCTATAGATGGCTAATAAACTAGGTAATGATGGACATTTATCAGTTGAATGGTCTTCTTTGCAGAAGCCACAAAATGAAATGTTATCTAATGGGCATTCCTTTGAGGAATGCTTCCTCCTGCATCTTGGGCAATATATGCTCATTGCTTCATTTTCCTCCTCCTGTTTCTTTTTAATTTTTAGGGTGTCCAACTAAGAACCTATTGTGCTTAAGATATTTGTCTTGAAGTTTTCTAAAAGGTTCCCTATCTCTGCTCTTGTGATACCACCTGAACTAACTGGTTTTAAGTTTCTATTGTAAGGGTCCCGAACATTCTTTCTTTTTTTAGCTCTACTCCTTTAGTAATTCTTACACATTTCACATATTTCAGAAAATGGTTTATGATATATGTCACCCGATGCCATCAGGTTAAGCATCTCTATGTATTCTACTGAAATTCCCTTAAGGAAAAGAGCCCTAACTGCATCCTCTGGGAGGTCATGGTATTTTGACTTATGGGAGATGTATGCAAACCGTTCCATATAGTCCTCAAGATTCTCGTCTTCTAAATGTTGGATTTTAAAGATGTAATTACGAGACTCCTTGTTCTTCCAGTAGTCTTGGTACTTCTTAAGAAATATATCTTTCAATGATTCCCAAGACCTAATGTTGGATTCTACCAATCCCATGAACCATCTTAGTGCAGAGTTCTTGACAGTGGTAGGAAAGAGTTTTAGTTTCTGGGAATCTTGTAGGTAGTTGTAGCTCCTACACAAGATGTCGAACTCAAATAGGAAGGTATCTGGATATTCACTGCTTTTATCGTAAAAGGTGGGCAGTGCTGAGAGAGGAATATTCTTCATATTGGCATTTGGGGTGGTGTCCAAAATTGGAAACCGGAAGGTAGTTTCTGTTTGGTTTCCTACTTCTACTTCCTCCCCGTGTCTTACATTTTTATGATCCTCCTGATAATCCAGACTAGCTTGGCTTCCAAAAATATACTACTTAAGTGGTTTTATTCTTGAAGAAAACAAGGTTTCCCTCTAATCGAAAGCTCTTCCTACTGCTTGGAAGTCTGGGACTCTACTCGAGCCGGTTGAGATTATTGGTGCCAAAGTTTATGTGTCAACTTGAGAGACAATTATATTGGTTGAACTACCAAAAAAGGTATTCACTTGTTCAGGTTCTATGATGTCTTTAAAGTTAGGATCTCCTGATGGTGGTAAGAAAATAAAGGTTGTATTGTTTGGTTCTGTGGAAGGCTCGAGTGGTCTTGCCTCATGTCCCAATATTATTGATGCTTCAATTTTTTGTTCTTTGTGATCCCGGTCTTAGTCTCTTCATAAACTACTTTAGCTCTTTGGGTTGAGCTAGCTCTTGTTTTGCGGTATCGGTCTGCGGAACGTATAAGTGGAACTTCCCTTCCCCCAAAAAGGTCGGAAGGAACCTTGGTTGAAAGATCTGATTTAGATTTAACGTATCTACCTTTTGGGTCTCTAGGTCTATTAATGAAAGTAAACAAAAACAAAAACAAAAAATGCCATTAGGTTTGGGGGAACCTGCAATAGCAGATGCGTAGGTTCTTACCTCTCGTCTTAAATTTCCCCCGCCACCAAACTTATTCTAAGGTTTAGAAGTGATCTATTTCCTACCTTGAGACAACTCCCCGGCAACAACACCAAAAATTATGGGTGTTCTATAAGTACTAAAAACACACTAAAAGCCCTCAATTAAATTTTCAACCCGGGGTAAGTAAACTTAGAGTTGTAGCAATATATATGCCAAGGTAGAAGGTTTGGAGGTAGTATAGTCTAACTAAGGAAGTGACTATCTAAGGGATAATCTATTCAAGCAAAGACTATTAATGAGTAGACCCTACTAAGAAACTCAAAATATGTACCCTAAGTAACCTTTGAACAAAGGATTGATGGATAGTTCTAAGAAAGCAATTAAAAACCCTACTTAAAGAAAACCAACTTAATCATAACAATAAGCAAAAGAAAATTATCTACCTAGCAAATAATAACAATGGAAAAACTACTTGTAATTAACCTTCTAAAATTCAATAAGTAATTATCCTATGGAAGCAAGTAAACAACTAACTAACATATGATAACTTCTACAGCAAGTAAACTAATCAATAAGTAGCTAATTAAGCTAAGAAACAAGTGAACTCTATTCTCAAATTAAACTTCACAACTACTTCTAATTTATGAAAGGAAATCTATTAAATTGAAAGCGAGAGGAATTAACAACTAATCTTTAATCTATGATAGGCAAACTACTCTTTAATCTACCAAAGCAAGAAGACTATCTATCCTACAAAAGCAAGGAAATTATCTTCTAATCTATGAAAGCAAGGAAATTATCTTCTAATCTATGAAAGCAAGAAACTATCTTCTAATCTATGAAAGCAAGAAAACTCAAATATAGTGTTCATGGTTATGTCTCCAGTGTATTATAATATCACGATGGCATTTAACAATGAAAGAAGGGTGTCGGATGGAGTACCGGACAAAGTGTCGGATGCAAAAACAAGTTGTGATTTTTCCATGTGATATACGAAACGCGAATTAGTTTCTTGGAATCATTAAAAAATGTTTATTTATACTCAGAATCATCACAAAACATGAATTATGCATACCTGGTGTGAATCATAGCGATCTGACACAAAAGCTCTTCAAAAACTCTTCAAAACAAAGAACCGCATATACATATTCAGCAAAAAGGATCTAATTAACGTCATAAAATTAGTCATATCACGGGCCCAACACTATTCTCCAAATTTGACATGAAGGATCTCATTGTTGTTAACTTCATTCTCAAAATGGAAATTAAAATATACCATGCAAACACGAAATTCCATTTGAATTAGAGAAAATATGTTGAGACGATATTACATAGGTTTAATATGTAGGAAAGTAAATCAGTCAAGGTTCCTATTCTTGTAGGTGTAAATTTGTCTACAGATCATTATCACAAGACACGGGAAGAGGAAGAGGACATGTCCCATGTTTTGTATTCTAGTGCAATTGGCAGTTTCATGTATGCAATGGTTTGTACTAGACTAGACATTACACATGCACTGGTATTTTTGAGGAGGTATATGTCAAAACCAGGGAAGGAAAATTAGACAATAGTAAAGAGGGTTTTTAGGTATTTGTGTGGAACTTATAGTTATGGATTGTGCTACCAAGGAAGACCACGATCGGATAGAGTGTTGGACATACATGTGGGTTTGTTTATGCGTACTGGGATGGAGATATGGATCAAAAAATATCAATAAGTGGGTATGTATTTAACCCATTTGGAGGAGAAATCGGTTGGATGAGAAAAAGATAGGATGTAGTGGAATTATCAACTATAGAAGTTGAATATATGGAATCCATTCATGCATGCAAGGAAGCAGTATGGTTACAACTATTGTGTTTAGGTATTGGGTTGGTAAAATGAGAAGTGAGATTAGATTGTGACAGTTAGAGTGAAATGTTTTTGGCAAAGAACCCATCTTATCATTCAAAGACAAATCATATTGATGTTCAATATCACTTTTTGAGAGACATAGTTGAAGACAAGAAGGTGTTTTTGGAGAAGGTTGACACTTTCAAGAATGTTGCATATTCGTTGACAAAGTCTTTGAGCACCAAGAAGTTATCTTGGTGTAGAGAAACAAAGGGCATTGCTACCTTGAATTGTCAACTATGTAATCCCCTAACCCCATGTATGAAAACAAAACAACAAGTGGCAGAATGTTGGGTATGTGTTATATTATTTTCATGTGTATGGGGGGCTGCATCAAATTTGACGAGACGATCCCATCACCTATCCCTAGTTTTTTTGGTTATTATAACATTTTCGTTATTTTTAGTGGTTTTCTAAATTAATCTCAGATTAAGGTATTAGGGTTTTGGTAGTTTTGGAATACCTAAAATTGTGTATATTGTATTGTGAATGGAGAAATTAATACAATGAATTTTTGAGAGGTGCATCACCAAGGAAGGTTGGTTTTATCTCGGTTAAGGGTTTCCAACATAAATATCTTGTATTATGTATGAGTCATTCATTATTATGCATTGATTTACTTCACAAGTTTAAAATTACAATGACCAAGATGGGGACCGCCTCCGCGCAAAGATTTGATTGCTAAAGTCTACATAGTTGTACATACCCTACACCCCTCTAGATTTGAACTAAGTATCCCCATTTTCCTTATTTATCCTCATGTTATTTTAAATATCTTTGTTTTCATTGTACCTTCTACAATGCTTATTGTTTATGATCATGGGTTTGATCCATTCGAGTCTTATTTCAGCTAATTATTCATTATGTGTCGAACTTCAAACCTAAATAATAAAAGATAATTATTCCAAACAACCCACTCAAGAATGTGGCGTTATCAAGCCTCAACTAAAGAACCCTTTGACATCTAATAATCAACTGGTGGAAGGAGTTAATTCTCAATCACCTGAAAATAACATTAAAAAGATAATTGTTGAAAATGTTGATGTTCTTGAAAAGGGTTCATAAAAGAGCAATGTGGAGGACCCATGTCAATTTGAATAGGATCTAAAAAATTTAAATGTGAATGATGCATTCGAAGTTCAAAAGAGTATGGGTGAGTGCAAGATAATGATGGTCTCTCATGACGCATTAGTGGCAATGCAAACCTGAAAAAACAAAAATATGTTAACTTTGAGGGATTATTCAAGGTACTTTTACAATGAATTTGAATATGGTGTAAGAAGATGAAACGTAGAAAATTGAATTAGCTTTCCAAATGTACAACCATAGATGATTTTAAGGGATAAATTTCGCTCATGGGATAATTTCCCATGGTTTTTCCAAAAACGAGATTCGCTATTTTAAAAATGATTCACCCAAATTCTATAGGATAAAATTATTTTACCTTAAAAATCGCCAAAATTTTATAAAAACTATATAAAATACTTAGACATTTTAATATTTAAAAAAATATATATCGCCAAACATTTATAGTTGACATATAAAGGATTAGTAATATTCGCCAAGGTTTCTACATTTTAAAATAAATCTTCATCCTTAAAATCATCCCTATGTACAACTTTTATTCATAGAAATAGTGAATAACTATGTCAAATTTGATTTTTTCTAACAGTGGTATATTATTTTTCCAACAAAATATAAGGTATATGTTTTTGTCCGTGCAGGTGTTGAGTACCTTAACGATGAAATTTAGTTCCAAAAACATGTATACTTGTAGAGAACCTTTTTTTCGTGTACCATGTATTTTTTAGAAATTTATAATATTGATTTATATTTTTTTAAAATTATCAAAGTCAACATATCCCTGAAATTACAACGTCTTTTGTTCGTGCAGGCTAAGAGGGTTTTAACATGATCAAAACAATTTTATATATATATATATATATATATATATAATAGATATAGGTCTCCTCTAGTGCCACATATAACTCATTATATAAATGGTTAAGCCAACAAAAGGTTATAGCATGAATAAGAGAGGTATGTATTCTAGTATTTTGATATATGTCAAGAAAAAAATAGATTAAAAATAGTAAACATTATTAATTTTAAAAAAATTGTGTATTTGGAATCTGCAGATCCAACTCTATCTGTTTTTGTATTTTCTTCAATAACTGAATTTTGTATCCTATAGAAAAATTATGTCAAAAATAGAGATATGGAGAGGAATTCATAAAAATGGAGGTTTTTATGTATTTACATACTGAACCACTAGGTTTTTATGTATTTACAGACCGAACCACTAAGTTTTTCATCCTAAACCTAAATCTGAGGCAACCAACTCAACAAACATGTATGCTAGAGTGTCACTCCTACCCAAAAACATTTGAAATTCAAATAATGTGCGTGCTTTAGGAATGTGTGCGCGCTTTAGGAATGCGTGCACGTTCCTAAAGCGCATGGGCATTCCTAAAATGCACATGGATTATTAGCAACAGAAATGCACGCATGTTTTTGTTAACACAAATTAACTCCCTCTCTCTCTCTCTCTCTCTCTCTCTCTCTCTCTCTCTCTCTCTCTCTCC
>JASDQU010737197.1:439084-475918 GCA_032191745.1 Picea mariana | reverse complement strand
GAGAGAGATAGAAATAGAGGGAAAGAAGGAAAAATTGAGGGAGAGAGAGTGTGGTACTAGGGGGTTAGGTAGGGAAGGGGAGAGAAAGAAAGAGAGGATGGGAGAGAGAGAGAGAGAGAGAGGTAAAGAGAGATATGGGGGAATAGGTTGGGAGATAAAAGGAAATAGGGAGAGAGGGAACAAGGGGTAGAGGTGGGAGAGAGAGAGAGAGATATAGGTCAAAGAGAGAGGAGAAGATAGAGGGAGAGAGGGTGGGAGAGGGACAATGAGTGAGAGAGAGAGATGTTGGGAGGGAGAGGGAGGGGAAGATAGAGGGAGGGAGGGTGGGAGAGGGATATTGAGTGAGAGAGAGAGAGAGAGATGGTTGGAGGGAGAGAGATAAAGGGAGAAGGAGGGGTGTTAGGGTTCACTAATGTGAATAAATTCAAAGTCAAGTTAGAAATTCATATTGAGTTTCAAAGTCATGACTTGGTCATGTAAAGACCAAGACATGACTCATTTAAGAAGTGTATATATGTAGGTCGAGTCTTGTTAGTCTAGTATTTGTGTATTTGTGTATTTGATTCTAATAAGTACAAGGTTACACCTTTCATTTAGATGATATAGGGGGTCATTTTTTAATGGTCATGTCAATTTATTCATTTGATTCATTAAAGGGTCATTATCCATATGTTTCGTAAAAGTGATCTTGTGTCATTTTAAAGATAAAAGTTGTGTCAAGAGATCATCATGGTAATGTAATATTTTGATATGGCATGTACTTGAGCCTTGGAAATTTGTATTATGATAATATACCATTCTACCACTTGGACAAGTGTTTTTCCTCCATCTATGCAAAAGTCACTGTGAAAGTTCCTAGAGTTTCGCAACAAACAGGGTCATCATTATCTTAGCACTTTCATGTACTATCAAAGGGTGATAATTGAATGTTATGGTGTTAAGGGAAAATATTTCATTCTTATCATATTAAGTTATTCCTCCTCTTATTTGAAATCTCTCATAAGGCATCAAATTTTCCCTAAAACTCTCTCGCTATGAAACTACTTGGATCTCTCATTGTGAAACTGGTGTCTAGACCTGCACGTTGCAAAATCACCTAGTTTATTGTCCAACTATATGGCTCGTTGTGAAACTGTGTTGAACATTGTGAAACTGTGTTGAACATTGTGAAACTGTGTTGAACATTGTGAAACCCCTATTCGGTGGTAATTCCTAAATTTGGCCTTTTCAAGCTTACTTATTTGTTCTGTTTTTTAATTTTTGTTGACCCTTAGATAATCTGACATCTCCCGCTCTACTGCTGCAAAATATTTATAGTGCAAAACCTTAATTTCTGCACCAAACCCTAACACTGCGAAAAAAAAAAAATTGTTGTGGCTCTATCACAACCATTGAGGTTTTCTTCCTGTCAAATCCCTCTCTTCCCTAAGAATCCCTGAACCACTTGAGTGTTGACCTCCTCTGCATAGAGAAATTCATCCACCACAAACCCTAGGTGCCATCTTAACCTTTGCAATTGTAGGTATTTGGATGTGAAAGAAGGAGTTTTGTTTCATCACATCATGGCAGCAACAACATCAGCGGAAAGGAAGAAATACAACAAGGGTGGAGAAATTTGCACATTTGAGCCTCAAGGAATGAATTTACTAAATGAAGATTTGATGAGCAAGGATTATTTCCAATAGGTTGGGTGTTTATTATTTTGTGAGAAGCTACAATGCTACAACGTAGAGGTGGGAAAGCACTTTGCCATGAACTTTGAGGGAAACAAAACTAGAATTGAGCCTCAAGAATACCAAGTGACAGAGCAGAAAATTGTTGTTGCAACAGAGATTCCTACATAAGGAGATAGGTGGTTCTTTGATTTCACCTTTTTCAATGACTATTTTAAACCTGAACATCAATATGAATACTTAACAGTTGGATTTCCAAGGAAGAACTTTCTTGAATCTTTTGATCATCATTCAAAGGTACTTTACCTGTGAGGGACGGTTCAACAAGGTTTTCAATTATCAGATAAGGTTGTTGATGCATTTCAAAGGTAAGAAACCCCTCAATTTTATACATGAGTCTTGGAAATATGGCAGACGGGGTGCAAACCAGAACCAAACATATTGAGGTCATCCTATTTCAATTCTCTCTTATCAAAAAAATTTTGTTGGAAGAAATCAAGAAGACAAATACCAAGTGGGAGTCATTCTTATCCTCAGCAAGCTTTCCCTCATATATTACCACTCCCCAAAGTAAGAAAAGTACATCTTTTTACACTAGAAAGATAGTTTCAATAGGCCCGGATATTTCTAAAGGGAAGTCAAATAAAAGACCAATTGAACAAGGAACATAAATTGAGGAAGATGCTCCTAAAGCTTATGAAAGAAAAAAGAAAGGTAAAAATATTTTCTTTTCCCATGAGGCAGTTGAGAAAATCATAGAGATACCTGCCAAACAAGGCAAAAAAAGGAAGAGTAGGATATTGGAGGCAAACCCTAAGAGACATTTAACTTGGTCTGTTGTAAAAAAAATTCTCTTAGCTGAAAAAGATGTCATTGAATCCCCTATCCAAGATGTGGTTGTAGAAAATGTTGAAACACAATCTACACCAATAAATGATGGAACATTATAGGGATTAATACAACAACTAAAAAGGGCACATAATACCATAACACAGATGAGGGATAAGGAAAAAAAATGATGAAAAATATATCATAAAATTTCAACCTATATGAGGAAACCCTTGACAAGGGAAAGAAGATGCTAAGAAGATCTTGGCCTCTGCACAAGCAAGTCAAAAACCTCTATCAACATAATAGACTCCTAAAGGCAGAAAACAGATCCTTGAAGCAAAAGTTGCAGCAGCGAGAAGAAGAGGCCAAAAGTAAATTGGATGTATTATCCCAGGTAGTAGTTGAATGACTCATGGATGATCAGAGGTCATAAGTAATATGATCTTCAATTTTTTCTAAATTTTGATTATGCACAAACTTTCAAATCAACAAATCAAATCTTGATTATGCAACCAGAGAATGTTTCAGGTTTGATTTTTTGGTTTATGTCCAGGCAAGTTTTAGTATTCAAATTTGGTTTTTTGAGAGAGTATGAGACTCCTCACTTCCTTACATGTATAAGTCAGCAATCAAATAAATTATTTCAATTTTTCAATAAGTTTTGTGGCATGGGTTCGTTGTGAAATTTGTTGTATCTTAAAGTACGTTGTGAAACCTCCTAAACGCTGTGAAACTGAACCTGTTTTTCCAAATCAACATCCGATAGGTATGATTCAACCTTCCAGCTATCAACACATGTGAAACTCAACTCCAACATTCCAAAGCTTTACTATTCAGTATAGAAGGTTCAAAATATCCAACGAATATTGTGTACTAAATGAATTCAATGTTTGTTCCTATATTTTTGCAAAAAAGTTGTAATCAGGTCTGATTTTATTTGTAACCAAATTTGTTCATGGGGAAAAAATTGATCTTGAATCCTTGAGCCTAGGATCAACTATTTCTATATATTTTGTAATTGCAAATAGGCAAGGGGTTGGAAAAAGCATAGAAGAGACATATTTTGAGCATCTTTGTAATTTTTAATTTTAATAGAATACCAGTCAGAAGTACAGAGCTACTCTTACTACAGATTCTTGTGTTGATGATCTGAAGTGTGTCCTTCTCTCTTGTATGTGCTTTCCTATTTTCTTTTCATTTTATCTGTAACCTACATATACTTAATCAAAAGTAACGGTTTAAAATTCATCTTATTTTGATGCTTTAGATCAAGCAATTAAGTATTGTAATTTTTTCCAAAAAAACACACTCATAATTCATCCTAGTTGATGCTCTGAATGTATTTAGTTGTTTTCACCTTCTTCCATTATGTTACAACAATATTTTCATTAAAATATTATCATCTACCTAGCCTCTTCTTCCTTGATAGCTCTAAAACTAGTCACTGATAGTTCCCATTGCATTAAACTTTACTCCATGCCCAATGGACTCCTTCTCACCTCTATCAGAAACCTTATAAATTTCCTAAATTATAGATCTAGCCATTGTGCATAATTTGGCAGCCTACCATTTCTTGAATGAGTTGTAAAGAGATATCCCTCTCTGAGTTTAAAAGGCTAGTTTCATCTCTAAAATGGTTTTGAGGTTACCTTTGTGATGTGTTTCCTCAGCCAAGAAAATTTACAGAGTGATAACATTTTGGTGCCATTGTCGGGGAGCGAAAGTTGCATTTTCCTTGGGAGAACGACAAATATTTAGATCTGATTCCTGAGGGTAACAGAGGTTCAGACACCACATTGGATGAATATTTACCATGGTGACTCCATCATTAAGATAAGCTGCAGAAAGTAATAGATTGAAGAATATTGGCTCCAAGGAAGATTCATACAAGGTGAAATCTTGATCCAAATCCAAATCCTCCACAAGAGGTTATTGATCCAAAAATACTCCTTTGTAAAAGTGATAAAAAACCATCAAAAATAAGTACATCTCAATTTGATAGATGTTTTTATTTACCTAAATATGGAGTG
This sequence comes from Picea mariana, assembly GCA_032191745.1. Classification (NCBI taxonomy): domain Eukaryota; kingdom Viridiplantae; phylum Streptophyta; class Pinopsida; order Pinales; family Pinaceae; genus Picea; species Picea mariana. Next base: position 471,384 of record JASDQU010737197.1, on the reverse strand, counting down.
AAAATTATTCAAGATATTTCATTTGATATAAAATTTCAACAATCACTTTTCATAACTAAATCAAAGTCAGATTTGACCCACATAGTTTTTTTATAGAAGCAAATTTAAACCTTTAGTATCTTCACCTATTCCTTCTGTTGTGATTAGTCCCATTTCTTCCCCAAAAGCTACTGTCAACTCTCCAAAAGCATCAATACCATTTCAAAATCCCCCTAGAGTCATGGATGCTAGGTTTCCCCCCCTTGTTCTCCCTGCCCAATTGCATGATTTGCCTCAAAATTATGCCGAGAGAAAGAAGACATATGGTGCAAAGGAAGATATTTTAGCTTAGCAACATTTAGACAGATTTAATGATTTTACTGATCTTAAGGAGGTTGATTATGAGGATGTTAAAATGAGGTTGTTTGCACAAATTTTCTAGGGTGAAGTCAAAAAATGGTTCAAATCCCTACCAATAGCTAGTATCCCTAATTTTGGAGAGTTTGAAACATATTTTCTTGGGAGATGGGGAGATAAGAAGAATCCTCTACAGTTGTTGACACAGTGTAATAATTTGAAAATACTTCCCACTGAGACAGTCCAGGAGTTTTCTACCAGATTCTTCAAAGTTTATAACTCAATTCTTACTCAAGTAAAACCTCCTCCAGGAGCTTCTCAATTGCATTATGCAGATGCATTTGAGAGTGGATTTTCTTTGCTACTGAGAGAGAGAAGATATACTAACCTGACAGACATGATGAATGATGCAATTGAGGTGGAGGTAAACTTGGATGCATTAGGAAAGATTAAATTTTAGGAAGAAGATGAAAAGAAGAAGATCAAAGATGAAGCACAACCTTCAACTTCTCAAACATCAGATGCAAAGTTTGATCTGATGGTAAATACCATGGAGAAACAAGCAGAAAAGTTGTATTTATATAAAAAACCTATTGCCAAAGAACAAAATGAGCCTTATATTAGAAATCCAGATTTCAGTAGGCGTTCGGATCCTCAAATAAGACAGAGAGATCAAAGGAATAAATTTAATCAACAAATTAGACCTCATTTCCAAAACAACTATGTTGCAGAAGATTTTGAAGAATCACCTGAAGATCACATTCATTGTTTTGATCTGGATGAGCCAGAATTTTATCCAACTAAAGAAGAGCATGATATGTTTATGCAAGATAAGAATGTTATTTCGAGGGAAAAGTAAGATTACAGAAAGGGGTATCAAAATTCCATATGCAGTTTCAGAAGCAATATAACCTTAGAAATAAGAAGGTGGCAGCAAATCCTCCAAAGGAGCCTCAGACCAATTTTCCTTCTTCAAGTCAATAGAAGAAAGATCTTCCCAGAAAAGATATACCAGAGAAGGGAAAGCAGAAAGAACACCCCCCAAGTAAACTTCCAGAAACAAAGAAGGATCTAATCATTAAAGAGGTAGGAAAAACTCAACCCTCTTTCAGCTTTGAAAGTGACATGGAAAAGATAAAAATTTCCATATCTTTTAATGAGTTGATCAGAAATACTGAGTATAAAAGTCAAATTACTAAAATTTTAAAAATGGAACAAGCATATGATACTCTAAACCTACAAGATTATCACCCTGCAATTTTGTTTGGCCCCCGGGTGGAAGAAAGTGGTGATGATGGTGATGTACCTCCATTTTATATCAACCTTAATATTCATAATGTGACTTTACACAATGCAATGCTAGATTCATGGGAATCCCATAATCCGATGCCAAAGGTGATCATGGAGCAACTAGGTTTGGATATCACAAAACCTTATAAATATTTTTTCTCTTTTGATTCAAGAAAGAAGAATTGTTTGGGTTTAATTAAATATCTTTCTATTTCTCTATCTCAAATCCCATAAAAGAACATGGTCATGGGCGTGGTAGTTGTTCATATCCCTCCTAAGTTTGGGATGTTTTTGTCAAGGTCATGGGCAACAAAATTAAAGGGAACTTTACATATGGATATTTCTTATGCAATTGTTCCAGTCTTTGGAAAGGAAAGAAAGCTATACAGAGAAGTTTTGATGAAATATATGGTGAGTAGAAAAAACAATCCTAACAATCACCCCATTTACTCTGTTGATATTGATATTGGTTGTACAATTTTTTAAAATGATTTATGTCTTAAGGAAGATAATCAAAGTGATCCCAAACATCAGCAAGCAGAACAAATTTCAGATCAGGAGAATGATGAAGAGGATGGTTTGTGGAACATGGACTTTGATGGAGTTGTCAGAAAAGAAGGAGCAGGGGAAGGTGCTTGGATTATTCCTCCCATAGGTAGTTCAAAACTTAGTTCCTTTAAGTTGGTATTTGACTGTACAAATAATGTGGTTGAGTATGAGGCATTGATATTGAACCTAAATACTTTGAAAGATTTTGGGGCAAAAAGACTAGTTGTACATGGAGATTCTGAGTTAGTGATAAATCAAATTAAATGTGTTTATCAACCAAGAACCCCAGGATGAGAGACTATAGTAATGCAATATTGGATCTATTGGAATATTTCACAGAATATGATCTTTCATTGATACCAAGAGAACAGAATATAATTGTAGATGCTTTAGCTACTTCAGCCAGCATTTTCAAAATTCCCATACATCCAAACAAAAAATATGAGGTTGAAGTAATACATAGGCCAACATTACTTGATAATGTCAAGTACTAGCAAGTTTTTGAGCATGATCAGCACGTTATCAGGTTTCTCCAACAATCAGAAGAAATTACAAATACCCATATTGATGAGGAGAATCGTTTTGATCAAGACTCAGAAGCAGATATGTTTTCAAATTCAGATGGTTATCTAAATAAAATTGTTGGTAAGGATATTGTTCAACTCAAAAATAATGTCATTCCTAAAGGTTTATTCCACTAGAATAACGTTTTGACAATAATGATGTGGCAAAGAATCCTAAAGTTACTCCAAATGAAAGTGAAGTAGAATACTGCAATATTGGGACAGAAAATGAGCCAAAGTTCATAAAAATTTCCAAACCTTTGACTCCTGAGAATAAGTAGAGGTATGTTCATTTAATTAAGGAGTTTTCATATGTGTTTTCCTGGAGCTATGAAGACTTGAAGGTATATGATACAAAAATTATCCATCATATCATTCTATTGAAAGAAGGTCATAAACCTTTCAAACATAAATTAAGGAGGATTAATCCATTGTTGTTTCCCCTGATTGAAAAGGAAGTAAGAAAATTGTTTGAAACTAATATCATTTTTTCTTTGAGGTTTTCTAAGTGGTTGGCTAACCTTGTTCCTGTCATAAAAAAAATGGTGAAATCAGATTGTGTGTGGAATTTAGGAATTTGAACAAAGTATCCCTCAAAGACAATTATCCCCTTCCCAAAATGGATTGTATTCTGCAAAAATGTTTTGGATCACGGAGAATGTCAATGTTGGATGGTTTTTTCAGGTTACAATCAGATTTTGGTACATCTATATGATCAGGAAAAGACTGTTAGGGTACTAACCCGCACATAGGTAGAAAAATATATTCGGATGTAATAAAGGTCAATATTAGTAAGGCCATGCAATAAAATAGAATAAGTCGAATGTAATAAGACCTAATAGAAGCTTCCACTTCTAGAAGGATCTTACTCTTGATGTTTCTTTTGGCACACATATTTAGTATAAATATGAGTCGAGGGTATGAGAACCCTAGCTTGGATATTATTGTAATAGAGCTCTGCTCAACTAGAGGTGGCCCCCTCGAAGAGGCCCGTGAACAGCCCCCTCGAAGAGGCCCGTGAACATTGCTTTTAGAATCAAAGTGTTATTTTTGTTGTTATTCTTATATCCTTTCCGTGCTATTGTGGTGATTTTTTTGGTTATATTGTTGTTATTCTACCATTTCTAGCATTTTATTTTTGTTCTGCATACTTTTTATATCTAGTATATTACAAGTAGTATCAGAGCACTTTCCTTGGCAGAAATTGTGGGTAAAAAAAATTTCAGGGTAGAGACATATTCTGGCGTCTTTAAGCCACAGAGATATGTCATTACGCGCATAAACCCGCAGCTGAGGGATTCATACACGTAGGAAATACAAGTGGTTCTTAAGCACACATCGGTTGGCCACCCTTGTAACTTATGTTGGTACCCCTTTGAGTGGTAGCACATCAGAAAGCACCTGTGTACGAATCGGACTAGATTTCCTGAAGCCCTCTTTTGATAAACTGATCGGTCACCTGACTGTTATAGTGTCACCGAGAACAACACTCGGAAAGATACTCTCTAGTACTTGGGTAGTCAGGTAGTACGGCTAAGGGTACGGTCTATCCTCCTTAGTTAATACCCTGAGATATTGGGCCGAGTACTACTGTTGGACCCCGCACGTATATCAGAGAGCTATAGCACAGGGAAAACCCTTGTCTGCAGAACCCTTGAATACCTAACCCTTGGGGACAGCAACATAAAGAAATCAAAACAGACAAGATCTATTGTCGTGCAACTTTGTTCGGGTTGCCAAGTAACTACACATTTCTTCCTGGTTAATAATTTGGGCATTTCATCATTGCAGTATTTTTCAAACTAGAGTATAACCCCGCTGGTGTAAAAAAAAAAAAGTCTGGAAAATTTTTCACCATTATTTGAGACCTATTCCATTGGATTCATCTCTTCGCCCTTATCACATTCATAAATATCATCTTTTGGAAAAAAAATTGACCCCACTCGCCCCTTTCTGGTTCCCTCATCCTCATGGCCCATACCTGTAGCCAAGACTTCGACACTCGCTTCAATACCTTGCAATCTAGTCTCACCGAGACCCAACAAGAAGTGAAACAACTCAGTGCCAATGTTGTCACCATCAATACAACCAAGCAGTCCTCAATGGAGGAAATCAAACAAGACCTAACCACCCAGCTTGAATTTGTCTTTTCGTCACTCTGCACCAAGATTCATATCCCTACAGATAATCCTTCCTCTGACTCACCCCCACATACTGAAGTTGAACATTCCTCTCATTCCCATAACTTTCAGCACCATCACTTTCAACGTGACCTATGCCTTCCATGGTGGATGTGACCAAATTTGATGGCTCGGACCCCACTGGTTGGGTAACCCAAATGGACCATTATTTCTCTTTATATGGCATTACATATGACTTGGCCAAACTTCAGTATGGTGTTCTCCATCTAGATCAAGAACGTTGGCAATGGTGGCAATGGAGAAAAACTTCTCACCAAGGGTATATTGCTTGGACACACTTTGTGGCAAAGCTTTACGAACGCTCTGACATTGACACCAACCATTTGGGTCATTTGACAAAGTTGAAACAATCAGGAACAGTGGAAGACTTTATAGCTGCCTTTGAGCGCCTGGCTTTTCAGACAGAGGGCATGTCTGATGCCTTTTTTTGAGAGTGTTTTATCAGTGGCCTCAAGGATGAAATTTGATCCCATGTCCTCATGGCTCGGCCTCAGAGTTGGGTGGAGGCTACTAAAAGAGAAAAATAAGCAAAACAGGTTTTATCTTCTCAAAATTGAAAACCCTCCTTTATCCCTCGCCCTAAACCATCAAATCCCACTACTCCCTCCGCTCCACTAAAGATCCAAAAAATGATCAAAGATGAAATGGTTGAACGCCAACTCAAAGGCCTTTGTTATAATTGTGATGACAAATATTTCTCGAGCCACAAGTGTAAGGAACAAAATATTTTTGTGGCCATCTCTGAGGATATTTCAGAAGAGGATGTTGAAACTCCCCTTGTGTCTGAGTCACCTGAAACCACTGACATAACCCCTCCCTCAGACCCTCCTGAAGTAGAACCGGTCATTTCCCTCAATGCTCTCACTAGCTTCTCCGCCCCCCAAACCCTCAAGCTAATCGGTTACATCAAGCATCGGAAGGTCATCATTCTGGTTGATAATGGAAGCACCCATAATTTTATTCATCGCCGCATTTCCCAAGAAACTCATTGCTACATCCATGCCATTAATAATTTCCAAATCATGATTTCCAATGGTGGCTCAATGAAATGTGGAGGGCGTTGTGAAAATGTGCATCTCCAAATTGGTGACTACCACCTGAAATCTCATATGTTTGCTATCGATATGGGCGGTTGTGACATTGTGTTGGGTGCAAACTGGCTAAGGACTTTGGATCCCATTCTCATGGATTTTAAGGAATTAACCATGAAATTCAACCAAGAGGGCCATCAATATAAGTTCCAAGGCATCATCATTGGTTCACCTGATATCATTAGATCTCATCGCATGGAAAAGCTGCTCAAAAAAGGTCATTTTGGTGTTATTGCCCAACTCCATGCCATACAATCAACAAAGACACCCTTAGTGCTGTAAGACCTCAGAGCCATCCTTTCTAAACATCAAGTGGTCTTTTCCACTCCCCAGGGACTCCTTCCTTCCCATGGTGTTCATGATCATTCCATTCCCCTTATACCCGGAAGCCTTCCTCCCAATTTCTATTTGTACCGTCGACCCTTTTCCCAAAAAAATGAAATTGAGAAAATGGTCTAGGAACTCCTTAATGTAGGCATTATCCGCCCTAGTACAAGCCCCTATTCTTCTCATGTGGTCATGGTCCTGAAGAAAGAAGGTTCTTGGCGAATGTGTCGTGACTTTTGTTCCCTCAAAAAACTTACCATTAAAGACAAATTTCCCATTCCTGACATTGATGACGTCCTGGATGAATTGACTGGCACCCAATTCTTTACTAAAAATGATCTTCATTCGGGCTACCACCAGATACGTATGAAAGAGGTAGACATTCCCAAAACTTCCTTTATAACTCATGAGGGCCACTATGATTTTTTGGTCATGCCCTTTGGCTTGTGTAATCCCCCCTCCACCTTCCAAAGCCTCATGAATCATGTCTTTCGTCCTTTTCTCCGTCATTTTGTCTGATTTTTATTTGATGATATCATCATTTATAGAAAAACCTGGACAAACCATGTTTCTCATGTGGATCGAGTTCTCCATCTACTCTCTCAGCACCAACTTTTCCTGAAACAGTCTAAATGTTCTTTTGGCACCTCAGAAGTAGAATACTTGGGTCATCTGGTTGGCAAGGATGGCGTCAGGGTGGATCCAAAAAATATTGAAGCTATGTAAGACTGGCCTCACCCAAAGATTCTCAAAATCTTGTGTGGATTTCTGGGCTTAACAGGTTATTATCACAAGTTTGTTAAGAATTATGGAAAGATTGCATCACCTCTCACTTCTCTTCTAAAAAAGAACTCTTTCACTTGGACTTCAGTTGTTGCTCAATATTTTCAAACCTTGAAGATGGCCATGTGCACCACTCCAGTCTTGGCCCTTCCTAATTTCACAAAGACCTCTGTCTTGGAATGTGATGCCTCGGGGAAAGGAATTGGTGTTGTCCTTATGCAAGAGGGTCGGCTTTTGGCTTTTACTAGCAAGCAACTATCTGAAAGAAATATGGTAAAATCAATATATGAAAAGGAAATGTTGGCTATTCTACATGTTGTTTCTCTGTGGCACCCTTGTCTATTGGGGCAACGTTTCCAAATTAAGACAGACCACCAAAGCCTCAAGTATTTTCTGGAACAATGCATTTCCTCCTTGGAGCAACAAAAATGGGTGACTAAGATCTTTGGATATGATTATGAGATCATTTACAAGAAAGGAAAAGACAATGTGGTGGCGTATGCTCTTTCCCAAAAATATGAATATGAAGGATCCGTTTTTTCTCTTTCCTTCATTGTACCAGATTGGCTCCAAGCCGTTCGCCGGGAATGGCTCCAAGATCCCAAAAGTTCACATATGATCCAACAATTGCAATCCAATGCTCCAACTTCCCCAAGGTACTCTTGGCTCCATGATGAGCTTTGATACAAAGGTCGTTTGTATTTAAGTAAACAATCAAATATTAAATCCAAGGTACTTTCTGAGCTTCAAGCTACACCCACAGCGGGGCACTCCGGGTTCACCAAAACGTTTCCTATGACATGGTCAAACGTTCTTTTTTCTGGGATGGTATGAAATAGGACATTCATAATTTTGTCGTTGAATGTGATGTGTGTCAATGCAACAAGGGAGAAACAGTCAAATCTCTGGGCACACTACAACCTCTTCTGATTCCACCTGCTATTTGGAAGGATATCTCTATGGATTTTATTACAGGCTTACCCAAATCGGGAAATAAATCAATCATCATGGTGGTTGTTGATCGCCTTTCCAAGTATGCTCATTTTTGTGCTCTTCAACACCTATTTACAATGTTCACGATGGCTCAAATTTTCACGGATCAGGTCTTCAAGCTTCATGGCATGCCGCACTCTATTGTTTTTTATCACGACCCAACTTTCACAAGAAATTTTTGGCAAGAAATGTCCAAGCTACAAGGCATCCAATTGCATCTCATCACATCTTATCATCCCCGAAATGATGGTCAAACGGAAGTTGTCAACAAGTGTTTGGAAACATATTTGAGGTGTGTTTCCTTGGAAAAGAAAAATCAGTGGGCTCAATGGTTACCCCTAGCTGAATGGTGGTACAACACTTCATACCATACAGCTACACGCATGACTCCTTTTGAAGCAGTATATGGACAGAAGCCACCTTAATTTTTCTCATACTTACCTGGTGTCTCAAAGGTCCAGGCGGTTGACAAAACACTTACAGTTCAAGAGGCTATTCTTCATACCCTCAAAGAGAATTTGGTCATGGCACAGAATCGCATGAAGCAACAAGCAAATCAAGGTCGCTCTGAACATCAATTTGCAAAAGGGGATCAAGTTTTTCTTCGACTGCAACCTTACAAGCAAACTTCCCTCATGGTCGAGCATTGTCAAATGCTAGCGCCCAAATTTTATGGTCCTTATACCATTCTCAATCATGTGGGACAATTAGCCTATCAATTAGCTTTGCCCAGTCATTCGAAGCTACATCATGTTTTTCATGTTTCATGCTTAAAGAAGGTGATTGGGACTAAGTGCCAAATTCAAACCAACCTTCCCGAGTTAGCTGAAGAAGGATCCATTTGGCTACAGCCACAAGTAGTTTTGGACCAGCGTGAGCGTCGCCTACGTCAAAGAACCATCAAGGAAGTGTTAGTCCAGTGGAAAGATACAACTCCAGCAGATGCCTCTTGGGAACCATCTACCATTCTGCAGCAATTTCTGCATATCAAGCCTTGACGACAAGGTTTTTTTTAAGGGGGAGGACATGTTAGGGTCCTAACCCGCACATAGGTAGAACAATATATTCTGATGTAATAGAGGTCAATATTAATAAGGCCTTGCAATAAAATAGAATAAGTCGAATGTAAGAACACCTAATAGAAGCTTTCGCTTCTAGAAGGATCTTCCTCTAGATGCTTCTTTTGATAGACATATTTAATATAAATAGGAGTCGAGGGTATGAGAACCCTAGCTTGGATATTATTGTAATAGATCTATGCTCAACTGGAGGTTTCCCCCTCGAAGAGGCCCGTGAACATTGCTTTCAGAATCAAAGTGTTATTTATGTTGTTATTCGTATATCATTTATGTGCTATTGTGGTGATTGTTTTGGTTATATTGTTGTTATTCTTCCATTTCTAGCATTTTATTTTTGTTCTACATACTTTTTATATCTGGTATATTACAAAGACATCATTCACCACACCATGGGGTACATTTATGTATGCAAAGATGCCCTTTGGTTTGATGAATGCAAGGGAAACATTCCAGAGGGATATGGATATAGATTTTGCAGAGGAGAAGGACATGTTTGTTGTTATATACTTGGATGAAATTATAGTTTTTTTTGGATCAGTTGATGATCATTTAAATCAATTGAAGCAGGTTTTCCAAAAATGCAGAAGGTTTGGTATTTCTCTAAATCCTAAAAAGTAAAATTTGGGAAAGTTGTTGGGTCACATCATTTCAAAGGAGGGAATTAGGATAGATCCAAATAGAGTGCCTACAATCCAAAAAATTAACATCCCTAGGAGTAAAAAGGAGGTACAATCTTTTCTTGGAAGGGTTAATTTTTTTAGGAGGTTTATTCCTAACCTTGCAGAAATTATAAAGTTTATTACTAGCATGTTGAGGAAAGGAAGTGAAATAAAATGGACAGTAGAAGCAAGAAAATCCTTTGAAGATATAAAAATGGCATTAACCAAAGAACCAGTTTTAGCTAGTCCATACTACTCAAAAGACTTCACCATATTTTCTTTTTCCTTAGAACATACCATTGTCGGGGTCCTATTGCTGAAAAATGAACAGAAATTGGAGCAGCCCATAACCTACTATAGTAGTGATCTAGATTTTATGAGAAGAACGAAATGAATACATATTATTAATATATTCTTAACACAAAACAAAAGAGATATAGTAAAATTGGTTTTCTATTCAATAATGAAATAAGCTGAAATTGTAAAATGCAGCGGAAAAAAGCTTGCTGGAATGGTGGCGGCTTATTTCAGAGAAGAGATGTGACGGTTGCGCTCATTCGCAAGAAAATGATTACAATGAGGATCTGAAGGCCTTTTACAATAAACATGAATGCCAAAAACCCTAGACATCCAAAAACCTAACCCTAGGAGATGAAGCGCCAAAAGTCATGTGGACCCCGTTTGGGTAAGTTAGTACATTAACTTCCCAGGGTCGTAACGTTTGCATACGATCTCCGTTTTAGGCGTATGATAGCCCGTTGGAAAGGTATCGTCAAGGAGATTAATTTTTTGGCCTCAATCATTTAGTAATAAATGATTGAGAACCTCTATCCCTAAAAAAATCTTCATTTAAGCCCTCAAAATGGCCTCGGAAGTGAAAACTGCTAAAAATAGTAAATTGCCAAAATTGCCAGAAAACTGTTTTGAGCCAGTTGGAAAAGGTGGGTGGCCACCGATATCCATCTGGATCAATCCTCCCTCCTTAGGAATCAATGGTCTCCATTGCATTTATTTCCCCCATCAGATGAGTAAATTTTTGTTGAATTTAGCCCCGAGTGAGCCACTTGCCTTAGTGCAGAAGTTTCCCTACTTTGATGACTCGATAAAGTTGGATCCTTTGTTGTCGAGTTCCCTTGATCTATGTGTCCAAGATATGATCATTGGATGCATACTGGATGCAGTTGGGGTTGAGCTTTGTTGGCGTCAGTTGTTCTACTACATCTGAGGTGTCTAATAATGGTGGGAAATAAGGGTGAAGGAGATCCACGTTGAACACTGGGTGCAGGCCAAGGAAAAGAGGAATGTTGAACTCAAAAGAATTATCCCCCATGGCCTTGGTGATGGTGTATGGCCTATAATGGATTGGGTGAAGCTTTCGATGGGGTCCTGTAAGGCGTTCTTTCTGCAAGTGCAACCAAACTTTGTCTCCCACCTGAAACTTATGTGGCACCAGATGTTGATCATGGCATTGTTTGTACTTGTCATTGGACTTCTATAGGATATCCTGAACCTGTTGGTGGATGTGATGGATCCTCTCAATGAACCAAGTGGCTTTGTCATCTTCAGTTGGAACAGGAGATGATTCGGTCGCGCTGATCGCAAGGGAAATTGCAACATCTATGCGACCCAATGGTTGGAATCCCAACCCCACCTAAAAGGGGATGTGGTCAGTTGAGCTATGCAAGGCTTGGTTGTAGCTATGTTGAACATAGGGAAGGCTCCCATCCCATGTGCGAGGGTGATTTGAATTATACATGCGAAGGACATGCACAACCATTCGATTTATGACCTTGATTTGGCCATCTGTCTGGGGGTGGAAGGTCGTGGATTTGGTTAGCTTGGTGTCTAGTAGTGACCAGAGGCTCAACCAGAATGTGATAAGAAATTGAATGTCCCTATCTAAGACAATGGTTTGTGGGAGTCCAAAATGTACCCAGACCCGTTCAAAGAAGAGCTTGGCAGTGGCCTCTGTTGTGATGCTCTTCTTGCAGGCAACCAGAATCGCCATCTTAGGAAAGCGGTCAACAACCACAAAAAGACAGTCATTTCCCTGCTTGGTGGATGGGAGGCCCAACATGTAGTCCATTGAGATGGATTCCCATGGCCTGTCAGGAGTAGGAAGAGGGGTGTACAGGACCTATTTCTTAGTGGTTGGTTTGGCAATAGCGTAGGCAATGAATAACCTGATATACTTGCTGACCTCCTGTCGTAGTTTCGGCCAGTAGAAATGTTTTTGTAGCATCGCCATTGTCTTTTCGATGCCGAAGTGTCCTACCACCCGATTGTAGTGGGATTCCCAGATCATCTTCACTCGCTCGCTTGATGGAACACAGATATGGCCCAGACAACACAGCAACCCATCCTAAAGATAGAAATTATCGACAACTATGTTTGCACCCAACATTTGGTAGGTGGTGGCAATGTTCGGGTCTGTCTCATAGAGTTGGGGCCATCCAGAGGTCTCATGGTTGCAAGAGTCTAGCACTGTGGTGAGTGCCACGACTAGTGGTCTGCTGAGGCAATCAGTGACGCGATTGGTGCTTCTTGTTTTATACTTGATGTTGAGGTGGAATTGTTGCAAGTATGTGGACCACTTTTGATGGCGGTCATTCTGCAATTTCCCTTATGTCTACATAAACTGCAGTGGCTTGTGATCAGTGTGGATGATTGTCTCCTTCCCGAGAATGTAATGTCTCCACTGGCAGTAGGCTTGCACAATGGAGTACATTTCTTTGTCATCAGTAGGGTACTTACAGACAGCATCGGATAGTGTGTCACTATTATAGTCCATGGGGTGGTCGTGTTGAGTGAGAACAGCACCCACAGCATAGTCTGAAGCATCTGTCTTGATCTCAAAGGGATGTTGCAGGTCTGGTAGTGAAATTACTGGGGATAAGCACAAGCGCTACTTCAAATCATCGAACACTTGTTATTGGGACAGGCCCCACGCAAATTTTTCCTTACCACCACCCCTGGTGATTTGGCTGAGGGCCCATGCAATATGGGAGAATCCCAACACAAACCTGAGATAGAAATTGGCAAGGCCCAAGAAGCTCTGAAGCTCAGTGAGTGTGGTTGGGGTTGGTCAGTCACGGATGACTTGGATCTTGGTTGGATCCACATGTACACCATGTTGATCAATGATGTAGCCCAGGTAATGGACCATGTCCATGCCGAAGGAGCATTTTCCCATGTTGGTGTATATCTTGTGCTGTCGCAGGGTGTGCAGAACCTGTTGAATATGCTGCAAGTGTTCAGCCCAAGTCTTGTTGTAAATGAGAATGTCATCCAGATACATCACTACAAAATTATTGGTGAATGGTCGCAAGATATCATCCATCATCCTCATGAAAGTGGTTGGAGCATTTGTCAAACCAAAGGGCATGACCAACCATTCAAAAAAGGCTTCCTTTGACTTGAAGGCGGTCTTCCATACATCTGTCTATTCTATTGGGACCTGGTGGTAGCTAGACTTCAGATCAATCTTACTGAAGTATTTAGCCCCCATGAGTTAATCAAGGAGGTCGTCGATTTGGGGAATCGGGTACCAGTTTATGACTATGATTTTATTCAAAGCCCGGTAATCAATGTAGAGTTGCCAGGTTCCATCTTTCTTCTGTACCAGAACGATTGGGCTCCCACAAGGTGATGAGCTAGGACAGATGTTCCCCTTCTGGAGCAGTTATTGGATTTGTCTCTTGATCTCCTCATTCTCTAACAGAGAGCGACGATAGACTGGCCCATTGGGAAGTGGTGCACCAGGGGTCAGATCGATGGGGTGCTTGACCTGGCAGTGCAGAGGTGCCCCGATAAGTGAAGAGAAGATATCTGAGTATTATTCCACGACCTTATCTACTTGCTTCTGTTGTGTGGAGAGGTCGGCTACAGAGATCCTGGATGTGGTTGTAATCTTTTGCTTATTCTGAGAGCGAATCACGAAGAAGATAAACTTCCCCATCTGAGAGATGACCTTCTTGAATTGCTTAGCAGAGATCAAGTAAATAGCACTAGGTGGGACTGCCTCAAGTATCCTATACAATTTCCTATTCAAAGTAATAATAACACTACGAGGCCTAGATTCATATATAGCATGAAGTTTCCATAAATAAGGTTGGCCCAAAAGAACATCACAAACTTCGAGAGGAGCAACATCACACAATACCTCATCTTTGAAGGGCTTGATCTTGTATGACAGTCGACACTGTTGACTGACGCGGAGATCGCTTCCTTGGTGGAGCCATCCAATGGTGTAGGGTTGTGGGTGAGGCATTGTGGGAAAGGCCAACTGCTTAATGACCTCTGTAGAGATGAGGTTCTTCTGGCTACTGCTATCAATGATGAAATGCAGCAGGGTGACTTTTACCCACATTTGCAAATGGAAGAGGCGCTCTCCTTCTTCTAGCTCGTCTGGTTCACCAGGCTGGAGCTTGGTGGTAGCAACGGTGGCACTGCGTTTTGCGTCAATGATCCATATTCCCCTTTCTAGTTTTGACTCAGAGTCAAACTCCACATCTGATTCAGAGGCTTTCACTTTGGCCACCAACGACTACTTTGAGTGACAATCATCAGTGTTATGCCAAGGGCTCTTATGGAAGTCGCACCACTTCCCGGTATCTTTCTTTGTCTTTCCAATGTCCTTCTTTGCTTGTGGCTTGGACTGGTTGTCCTAATACTATCCATATTTTCTCTATTCTTTGTTCTATGGGTTGGGGCTACCCTTTCCTGGCTTTTTTTGTGAGGGGTTCCCAGGCACAAATTGCCGCATCTTTTGTTTGAGCTTCTGCTAGATTTTGATGGCATATCGGTAGGTCGCGCCCAAGGATGAGATGTCTAGAAATTTCATTTTGGTCTAGATGTATCTATGCAGAGCACCGTAATACTTGAGCACCAGATGTCACTATGAATCTTTGATACCTAGCTTGGTGCGCAAGGTATGGAAGATATTTGTGAAATATGGCACTGCTTGGTCTCTTTCTTGCCGCAGTATGGTCCATTTGGTATATAAGTCGTCATAACTTCCGACAAGGTAGTATTGTTCCTTAATAGCATCCCTGAAGGAATCCTAGGTGGATTTGACTGTAAATAATGAGGGTTCCTCTGTTTCCTTTTGCTCACAAAACATTTCCCACCAATCTATGACATGGGGGACGGCTTTGAGGAGCGCAAAAGTAATCTTTTCTCTGTTCGAGAAGTTATGAACAGAAAAATACCCTTATAGAAAATTCAACCACTTGTATACAACATTTGCATCTATCTGACCTTCAAATATAGGAATATCGAAGTTTATTTGTACCTTGAAGGGGTTGGCGCCTCCGCTCGAAGAAGATGTGTCGCATGTTGGTAGCCGTCGAAGGATTTGCGCAAAAATATCCATCATCTCGTTCCTCTGTTGCGTGAGGGCTTCCTCAATCAATAGTTTGAAAGGATCTCATGTCCCGTCATATTTATTTTCTCCTGCCATGAGAGGTCTCTTGGATGTGCGAGAGCTTTTGTCCTCAAGAGAAACAAGCTCAAGACCCAACTCTTTGTACCCTAACCTCGTTGGGGACATGCATTAAGACAACAAGGAGAAGACCGCTCTAATACCACTGATCTGTATTTTATGAGCAGAATGAAATGAATATATATTATTAACAGATTCTTAACACAAAACAACAGAGATACAGTAAAACTGGTTTTCTATTCAATAATGAAATAAGCTGAAACTGTAAAGTGCAGTGGAAACAAGCTTATTGGAATGGTGGTGGCTTATCTCTGAGAAGAGATGTAACGGTTGTGCTCATTCACAAGAAGATGATTACAATGAGGCTCTGAAGGCCTTTTACAATAAAAAGGAATTCCAAAAACCCTAGACATCCAAAAACCTAACCCTAGGAGATGAAGCGCCAAAAGTCATGTCGGCCCTGTTTGGGTAAGTTAGTACATTAACTTCCCGAGGTCGTAACTTTTGAATATGATCTTCGTTTTAGGCGTATGATAGTCTGTTGGAAAGGTATCATTGAGGATATTAATTTTGGGGCCTCAATCATTTCGTAGGTTATCATTTAGAAGCTTGATCCTGAAAAACCTTCATTTAGGCCCTCAAAATGTCTCCGGAAGTGAAAACTGTTAAAAATAGTGAATTGCCAAAATTGCCAGAAAACTATTTTGAGCCAGTTGGAAAAGGTGGGTGGCCACCGATATCCATCTGGATCAATTAGAACTTTGAGGTATTCTCCATTGAAGTATAATATCATTGAGAAGAAAGAATATGCATTGGTGAAAGATTTGAAAGAGTTTAGAGTCTATGTTTTCAATTCTCGTATTATTGATTTTGTGCCTAATAATGTTGTAAAATATATTTTGAATCAGCCAGATCCTGAAGGAAATAGAGGCAAATGGATAGAAATTTTGTTGTAATATGATTTGGAGATCAATCCAACAAAATTGATCAAGGGTCAAGGACTTGCTAAGTTGATGACTCAGTCAAACTACGATGTGCTGGGAATAAGTTTTATTACTGAATTGTCAGATAATTCAAAGGAAAAATTAGCACCCCAGATATCTAAGAAGTTTCTTGAATATAGATGGTATATTGATACCATATATTTTTTGAAAAACTTACAATATCCTCCTAAATTAAGCAAAACTAAAGCTAGGTTTTTTAAATTAAAGGCATCCAAATTTTGCATACTTGATGGTTCTCTATATTGGAAAGATCCAAGTGGGATTTTGTTGCATTGATTATTAGAGGATGAGGTGAATCAAACTATCAAATATTTTCATAAGGGTGATTGTGGAGGGAACCACTACTGGAAAGCCATAGTCCATAAGATACTTAGATCAAGGTTTTATTGGCCCAACATTTTTTCGGATGTGTATAAGGAAGTTTCAAGTTGTCATGAATGCCAAATCTTTGAGGGAAAGAGAAATTTGTTTCCCTTACCTTTGAAACCAATTTCAATTGAGGCATCATTTCAGCAATGGGGCCTTGATTTCATAGGTGAGATTCATCCATCATCTTCAGCACAACACAAATGGATATTGACAGCTACAAATTACTTTACTAAGTGTATTGAAGCAGTGAAAACAAGACAAGCTATTGATATTGTCATCATCCAGTTTCTGGAAAATAATATTGTTTCTAGGCTTTGTTGTCCTACCAGAATAATAACTGAAAATGCAGCATCTTTCAAATCTAAAATAATGGTTAAATTTTGAAGTGATTACAACATAACTCTTATTCATTCCACAGCATATTATCCATAGGGAAATGGATTGGCTGAGTCATTCAACAAAAATCTGACAAGAATCATCAAAACATTGTTGCGGGAAAACAAAAAGGCCTGGCATAAGAAACTCATATATGCACTGTGGGCAGATAGGATAACCACAAAGAAATATATTGCTACTTCACCCTTTTATCTTGTATATGGAACATAGATAGTTTTTCCCACTTATGTGGGGCTTCTAGTTATGAAATTGTTGTAGGAAGAAGATGCAAAGCCAAATGACATTCAAAGAAGAATAAATCAACCTATTCATGTTCAGAAAAAGAGAGAAGAGGTGTTCAATAACACTCAATTGTTCCAGGCAAAAATGAAAAAGGTTTTTGATAAGAAAAAAAAGGTTGATGATTTTAAAATAAATGACCTAGTGTTAAAGTGGGATGCCATAAATAAAGATAAGGGGAGGCATGGAAAATTTGATCACCTTTGGCTGGGACCATACAGAATTATGGCTTACCATGGAAACAATTATTTTCTATTACAGGAACTGAATGATATTTCATGTGTGGAGGTCCTGTCAATGGCAGGTTTCTCAAACATTATGTCACATAAAGCAACTTGATCTTTCACTTCATTGTATATATCCATTTTACTTTTAAATTTGCAGGTGTGGAAAACACTCCAAGGAATTTGAAGCCCAGAGTGAAGGCCCTAAGATTCTGATGGATGTTGTCAATTGAGTTTTCAATGTGCCTAATTTTTCAGTTTGTACATCAATAAGGTTGAATAGTCAAAGTTTGTTGATTTTTGGTCTAGCTTTCAATTGTGAATAAAACCTGGTGGATAGGAACTAGTTTATTCATTCTTTTTCATCTCATAGGGAGCTTCCCATCCCCATTGGAGCCTATTTTAGGGTTCACTAATGTGAATAAATTCAAATTCAAGTTAGAAATTTCTATTGAGTTCTAGAGTCATGACTTGGTCTTGTAAAGACCAAGACATGACTCATTTAAGAAGTGTATATATGTAGGTCGAGTCCTATTAGTCTAGTATTTGTGTATTTTTTTCTTTGAATCTAGTAAGTCCAAGGTTACACCTTTCATTTAGAGGATATAGGAGGTAGTTTTTTAATGGTCATGTCAATTGAGTCATTTGAGTCATTAAAGGGTCATTAGTCATATGTTTTGTAAAATTGATCTTGTGTCATTTCAAATATCAAATTTGTTTCAAGAGGTCATCATGGTAATGTAAGATTTTGATATGGCATGTACTTGAGCCTTGGAAAGTTGTATTATGCTATTGTACCATTCTTCCACTTGGAAAAGTGTTTTTCCTCCAACTCTGCAAAAGTCGTTGCAAAAGTTCCTAGAGTTTCGCAGCAAACATGGTCATCATTATATTAGCAATTTCTCGTACTATCAAAGGGTTATAATTGAATTTTATGGTGTGAAGGGACAAGATTACATACTTATCCTCTTAAATGATCCCTCCTCTTATTCAAAATCTCTCACAAGGAATCAAAGTTTCCCTAAAACTCTCTCGCTGCGAAATTGCCTGGATCTCTCAGTGTGAAACTAGTGTCCAGACCTGCACGCTGTGAAATTGCCTAGTTCGCTAAGCAAATATCTCACTCATTGTGAAACTGTGTTGAAAGCTATCAAACCCCTATTCGGTGGTAAGTCCCGAATTCATTTGTTTCAAGCTTACTTCTTTGTTGTGTTTTCGATTTTTTTTTACCCTTAAATACTATGACATCTCTCGCTCTGTTGTTGAAAAGTATTTGTAGTGAAAAACCTTAATTTTTGCACCAAATGCTAACACTACAAAAAATATATGTTTTGTGCCACGGGTCTGTCATAACCATTGAGTTTTTTTGCCTAACAAATCCCTCTCTTCCCTAAGCATCCCTAAACCACTTGAAAGTTGACATCATCCGCATAAAGAAATTCCTCCACCACAAACCCTAGGCACCATCTTAAACTTTGCAATTGTAGGTATTTGGCTGTGTAAGAAGCAGTTTCGTTTCATCACATCATGGAAGCAATACCATCAGCAAAAAAGAAGAAATACAACAAGGGTGGAGAAATTTGCAGGTTTGAGTCTCAAGGAATGAATTCACTAAATGCATATCTGATGAGCAAGGATTATTTCCAACGGGTTGGGTGTTTATCATTTTGTGAGAAGCTACAAGGATACAATGTAGAGGAGGAAAAGCAATTTCCATGAACTTTGAGGGATACAAAACTAGAATTGGGCCTCTAGAATTCCAATTGATAGAGTAGACAATTGTTGTTGCAACATAGATTCCAACACAAGGAGACAGGTGGTTCAAAGGTATGGCACTTGATTTCACCTTTTGCAATGGCTATTTTAAACCTAAACATCAAGATGAAGACTTAACAGATGGAGTTCCAAGGAAGCACTTGCTTGAATCTTTTGATCAGCTTTTGAGGATCATTCAAAGGTACTTTACCTGTGAGGGATGGTTCAGCAAGGTTTACAATTATCATATAAGGTTGTTGTGTAACATCCTCCTCTTGAGCACACTGAGCGAACTTATTCTTTGAGGACACTTGCGTGTAAGTGATCCAGGTTATTATACTATTGGTCATTTTGATTATGATTATGAGATATTGTGGATTTGATGATATGTTATTTTTTTGTATTTACATAGACAGGTGCTATTGAATGGGTTCTCTTGAATGTGTAGGAATTTGGACCTCTAGGATGTTGAGGCATCGATAAAAACCCTTGGAATCTAGATCGAGTCAGGGAGTGGACTGTTGGGTTTGAATGTTGTTTATGTGACATATGTACATATGATTAGATGTTATGATGATTGATTATTATTGCTGAAATGATTTGCTGATGGATGCAGGCTGACAATAGCTTGACGACCAGAATCAAATATGGAGTAGAGGGGTCATGCACAACAACCAGAGACATTGAGGGAGAGGTGTGGTAGCATCCCTGCCACATCCTACTAGCACTCTCGTCATGGCTTGAACTATAGGTTAACAATTACCTAGTTCGAGAAGACCCATGATGACGTGAGGGCAGACTGTGACAGTCTCTCATGATGATTCTAAGAGCATGCAATAAGGCAGGGGGCTTATTCCTTAGAGGCCCTTAGTCTCCCACAATATCACCTGGCGGAGTATTGACTTCAGGGGTTTAACGTCTACCAAATTCAGTCAAGAGACGAGTGGCACCCTTGGAGCACGTAGTGCATCTTGAAGGGCACGTCGCGTAAAGAAAACGGAAAGAGGCGAGTGGCACCCTTGGAGTACATTGTGAGTCTTGAAGGGAACGTCGCGCAAATAAAATGGAAAGAGGCGAGTGGCACCCTTGGAGCACATAGTTCATCATGAAGGGAACGTCACGATTTTAACTCGTAAGTGAATAAACCTAGTGCCTAGAAAATTGTGCCTCCTTAGGACCTAGTTGGCCTTAAAATGAATGATATGATAAGTAAAGTTTAAAAACAAATTTTCCCTTAAAAATGTCACCCATCCTAGTGAATTTATAACCTAGGTCTAAGCAGAACCTCTGAACAAAATAATTAGACATATAACAAGAAGGAGGTAAATAAATTCAACTTTAATTATTAAAGTAAAAATTCTAATGAAGGATTAAATTTTTAAAAAGGGGGTAATGGTTGTTTTTATCTACATTTGCTAAATTAATTTTTAGTTAAAAAGAAAAGATGGTAAATGGTTATTTTATCTACACTTGCTAAATTGATTTTTAGTTAAATAGGAAAAAGGGGGAAACTTAAAAGAAAAAATAAACTTAAGGAAAAAGGGGAAACTTAAAAAAAGGGGGAGACTTAAAGAAAAAAAGTTGAATGTCTAACTTAGTAAAGAATATAGCCTTTGGGACTTTCTATTTATGAAATCAACTAGTAATTAAGTAAGGTGTAAGTCATTTAAGAATTGTAAGGGAATATTGGGACACCGAGGATCATTTTTAGGAATTCTCTTGGTGGGTGAGGGAAATAGGAATAAATAATTAATTAATAAAATTGATTTTCTTGTGCAACTAGGGGATCAGGCGACATGTGAACGGGGGAGGTTTTTCGAAATTAATTAAATGAAAAAAGGATTTAATGAGAATTTGGGAAACTAATTACTTGAAAACTCTATAAAAAGGATGAAGGAGGAGGAGTATGGATCTCATCTTTTTGCGTAATGTTACGTTGCTGAAATGTTATCTTGACTGAACTTTATCTTGTGGGAGTTGGGATACCCAGCTCGGGTAATGAGTGGTAGCTCAACCTTGCGAGGCGAGTTGGGTGCTAGCATTCTCAGGTATTGTGTGTGTGGCCCCTTTGTGGCTTGGGGGGCTCAGGGCTAAGTAGAGTACCCCTAGCGTTGGATGGGAGGTACCAGTGAGGTCACATAGGTTGGCAAGCGAGAGCTGGACGAAGCGCGCGTGGGACAGTGACTTCAGACCATTCACATTTTTCTAAGGTACGCGTGTTAAAGTTGTTACTTGCAATGAAATTTAATTTACATATGTTTATTTTTCTGTACTCAGTTGAATATTTGATTTCCATGAGAATTCTTTCACATGAATTCGTACGGTAATTGTAACCCCCTTGTCGCTTGATTTATTCAGTAAGAACCCTTGCTATCCATTGTATCCTTTATTTATGAGTTATTGTATCTTTGTGTGTGGCTAGAATGAGCCTCTGACTCAAAACTTGTATGTGTTCTTGTATCTCCTACCTGCATTTTATTTATTCATTGATTGTGCTTTTATTTCATTATTTTCTTCTCCAAAGAGAAGATCTGGATGCAGATTGTGTTTTTATACTTTGTTTCATGATTCTTTAATTTATTAGTTTGTTCCTGAGCAGTCAGCCAGGAGTCGAATCGACGGTCGTTACTCAGGTGTTTAAAGACTTATATTCAAATGCCCTCCTTTCATGTGCATGGATAATAATTGTAGGATCATTCTCTGCCCAGCAAGGAATTCTCTCTTGGGCGTTTGTTCTCTCCTTTCCACCATTGTTTGTTTCTCTGTGTTTTCTTAAATGATAAACCTCTACGCTTGAATGTTAAAACCTCTACGTTTTTGTTTGATAAATCCCAGCGTTTTTGGATGGAAAAAAATGTTGTGTTTTTTCTTGACAAATCCCAGCATATCTTAATGGAAAATCTCTATGTATCGATTGATAAACCCCGGCATTATGGAATGGTAAAAACTCTGCGGTTTTTTTTTTATGAAATGTCTGGGTTTTTTTTTTAATGTTATGTCTGCATTTATTTTAATGACATGGATGCGAATTTACAGATATGTGTGAATTTATACATATGTCTACATTTTTTTTTTGTGATAAAACACAACGAAGTTTACATGCTCTAACCACCACGAATCTAGATAGCGATTTTCCCAGCAAGGGTAACGCCCTTGGGCGTTTTTCTTGGCATTCTACCAAGCAATTTCTCCTTGTGTTCACATAACCATTCCCCCAGTTTTTAGACAACGATTTTCAATGGATTCCATGACATTTATTAATAAACAACAATATGGATTGTTAAATAGTGATTTCAGAAATGGAATGGATAGTAGTAATATAACAACATTAATGGTTAGCAATATATTAATGGATAGTGATTTGTTGGCAGTGAATCATCGATTGTTGGCAGCGAATCATTGATTTGTTAGCCAACGATTTGTTAGATAGCAATTTGTTGGCAGAGATTTGTTGACAGTGAATCATTGTTAGCAGTGATTTGTTAGATAGCATATTCTGGTAGATAGCGATCATTGATAAAATTATTGCTAATTGAATTTAATTATTACTACTCAGATTTTGATTAAATATTGATAGAATAATCTTGTATAATGAATATTTTTTCAAAATTTCATGAATGTTATTCTATTGGAAAGTTGGGGTCAACGTTGGTCAACGACCCTTTTTAAAATTGTATTCATTGTGCAGAATTGTCAGAAATTAGTATGGAATTAAAATAAAAATAAAAATCATAGAACTTAGAATCTTGGTTATATAAAATATATCTGTCAATATTTATTGTGTGTATCTAAAAATGGGATATCAGTACGTTCACATAATATCTTCGCGGAAGAAATAATTTATTGTCAATAGAAATTTAGTCTATTTCGAATTGGGTTAAGAAGAATTATTAATATTTAATTCATGGGGGCTCGCTCCAATGCTAGGGTGTGTGTTTGTTTCTAACCTTGTTCTGATAATCATTATAGCTTCAAGATCGATAACCAGATTGACCGATCTAAATCTGGTGATATGGTTTTGTAAATTTATGTATGTAAAATCCATCCCACTGATACTGTGTGAGGTATGGTAAATCTATTAGATTAATGTCTATTGTTAGTTTAATGTCCTTCCCGAGTTAATTTAATTTAAAAAAAAAAAAATTGGGAAGTTTTTCAGTTATCTCAGAAGAGTTTACTTGTCTATTGCATAGAAATGATGCAACCCATGAAGGTATGAGGGTCAATTAATAGTGATTCCCTTAAGAAGTGGGTAGTTTCTCCGTTCAAATTTTGGTGATCTCTGTGTAAATTTAAATTATTATAACTTGGTCAAATAATTTTATGAGAAAAATGTAGTAAATTTTAACTGAACAAGAGCAAGCTTGGTAGACACTCAAAGAGTTGGTCCATTTAAATTATCCTTGGTTGTGGCTAAAAACTTCTTGATCTTGCACCAAATTTTTATCATTGGTAATTCCATTCTAGACCTTTCCATTTTCGGTCTTGTCGAATTCTTGTTCCTTCTTGAGAAATTATGGGGCTTAGATCCCTAAGGTATGGTAGCTAAGTGCTTAACATAATTTTCAGTGTCCCTTCAACATTTAAATTATGAAGGGGTGTTATTAGGAAGAGATATATATTTCCTTAACATTGTTTGAGTTGGTTACAACTTGCTTGAATTAGTCTTATAGTGACAACTTGCTAATGAAATGCATCTAGTGGTTTCTTAATTTAAATTGTAACAATTGGTCACCCTGCATCCCTGATTGCTTGATTGTTTAGAGCGAATTCATCGTACGACGTCACATTTTGTATATCAGTGTCAATTGGATTTAAGGAACTTTCGATTTTACGTTGGATAGAAGGTTTAGAAGTTTTTGTTTGTGTGAAGGTTCCTGGCGCACAGGTCGCAATGTAGCGACATGATCCCTTATGATTGGTTCATTGCGCGCGTTGAGCGATAAGCGCATATGAAACCTGGCTTAGGATCATGCGCCTCCTAAGGTGGATGATGACTGTAGTGTTTTTGGTGGTATCTATTTGGTAACCTTTATGTTGACTGTCTCTCGCATGCCGGGAAGGTTCTAGTTATTGGTCGTCGAAGTTGTTGTTTTCGATTGATCGTTGTTGGTTTTTTCCTGATTTGTGGGTGGTGTGTTAGTCATCAAGTTGCGTTGTTTGAATGTTGTCGTTGTTACTTTCCTTCTTTAAAAAAAAAATCACTTGTTTTGCATTGCATATAGTCGTAACGACGGGGGTCGTTACATATGCTATCAGAGCAGGTTCAACCCTGGGACTATGGATCGCCATGCTTTCCATTGTAGTGAACCCTTGAGTAATAACCTAGTGCTAATTACAACGTTAATGTGTCCATACGATGATCTTGATTAGAGGATGCCACAGAGGTTCGCAACGTGGTGTCGTGGAAGGAGGTGTGACACCTCCAGAAGTGTCTGCGCCCTCGGAGTCTAACCCCCAAGGGGAGGAAGAAGTCATTGGGTTGGATCTGATTGATGTAAGGGATGATTATGGTCTGGCAAGATCCTTCTAGGAATGTCAGAGGCCTTGATTCACCAATTGTACTGAGATGAGTCCAGGGCGCCTATACCCCCGAGGGTCCACAGCGCCCCCCAGCCCATACTGTCAACATTCACTGAGAGCTCGAGAGAGATAAGTTCTGAATTCCATGAGTGTCGCGAGTGGCATAGCCACGGAGGCATGGTTGGAGAATTTGGCGATGTGCTTTTCACTTCATGACCATACCTCCAACATGAAGGTTTGCATGGCAATCTTTCAACTGAAGGGGAGCGCTCTTATATGGTGGAAGACGCTCGCCGCAATTGAACATGGTCGTCAAAGACGTGTCATGGGAACTGTTCGAGGAACGGTTCCAAGAGAGGTATCTATCGGAGGAAATCATTGAGCATCATCTCAATGAGTTCAACGCCTTGTGATAGGGTGGTCGTACGGTTCCTGAGTACGAGGCCTGTTTTATGGAGCTACTTCGGTATGCTCCACACCTGAATATCGAAAAAAATTAGGTCAACAGGTTCGTGTTTGGCCTTAATGTCAGCCTTTGTGCAAAGGTTAGGATTCTGATACCTCAAACCTTGCATGATGTCGTCCAAAAGGCCCTCATATAAGAGGAGGAGATTATCAACAGGGTCTAGAGTAGGACTCCAATGAGACTAGCAGGGCAGGTGTCATCTGGTGCACAGCAACATCATACATCAGCTAGACATTCGTCGGGATATCGTGGCTTCTAGAGAGGATCTACTTTCACTACACTTCGATGACCAGCACCTTAGTAGCGGACTCCTTATGAAGGACCAAAGCACCAGTAGAAGCATCGACCGCAGCAGCAACAGTTTAGGCATGTTCAGCAGAACAGACCAGGGTTCCAGGTCGGTTGGTCGTCAACTCTTGTTTCAGGTACCAGGAGTATTGGACCGAAGAAAGGGTGTTGGACATGTGTGGAGCCACATTACCAGCGTGATTGCCCAGTGGAGAGGACTAGATCATCTATATCATTCAAACCCACTACTGTGGGATATTTGGGCAAGGCCCATTGGATTCATGCAACGGTGAATAACCGCCAGGCCGAGCACCAGTCGACTGTGCTCGGGACGTCAGGTACAGTCGTTGACCAGACCCTTAGTATTTTGATAGATCCCGATGCTACCGATATTTTCATTTCTGGTGCAGTGCTAAAAATAATTAAGGTAAAGGCAGTCGAACGGGATGATTTTAGCTTTGTAGAAATGGTTTCAGGAGCTAAACAGAAGGTTGGTGGGAAGGTTACTAGTTGTAGCCTTAACCTGGGAGATTTTTTCACTAGGTCCAACCTATACATCACGATATTAGGATATTATGACGTCGTGATCGGTATGGACTGGTTGGAATCGCATGAGGCAATACTCAATTGTAAGACGAAATGGTTGAGCTTGTTCAATGACGAAGGACAGAGACACGTGATTGTAGGTCAAAACCAGGGATTTTCTTGAGGTTCATCTCTTCCTTGCAGCTACGAAAGATCATGCGCAAGGGATGTAAGCTTTAGGTGATCCTTGCATTAAATGAGAAGGTATAGAACACCTTCCGATGGTGAGAGATTTTGCAGACGTCTTCCCTGAGGAGTTACCTGGCATGTCGTCGGAGAGGGAGTTGGAATTTACCATAGACCTGAAATCACGGACTGAACCGATATAAAGAACTCCTTATTGGATGTTGACCCCGTAGCTACAGAAGTTGAAAATGCAACTTAAGGAGTTGCTATACCTGGGACTTATACGTCCAAGTGTGTCACCTTGGGGTGTGCTTGTTATCTTCATAAGAAATAAGGATGGGTCGTGGAGACTCTGCATTGACTATCATCAATTGAACAAGGCAATGATCAAGAATCAATATCCTTTACCAAGGATTGATGATCCGTTTGATCAAATGAAAGGCGCGACAGTGTTTTCAAAGATCGACTTGAGATCAGGGTATCAGCAGTTACGGATCAAGGAGGATGACGTCCCTAAGACTGCCTTTAAGATGAGGTTTGTACATTACGAGTTTATTGTTTTACCATTTGGACTGACGAACGCCCCAGGGGTATTTATGAGTTTGATGAATGGGGTGTTCTGCGACTACTTGCAAAAGTTCATCCAAGTATTCATTGACGATATTTTGATTTACTCTCAGACAATGGAGGAGCATGACGAACACTTGCACTTGGTACTACAGTTTTTACGAGAGAACAATTTGTATGGGAAATTGTCCAAATGCTTATTTTATCAATTGAAGATTCTCTACTTATGGCATGTCATCTCCGGCGAAGGTATCGTCATGGATCCAAAAAAGTTCGAGGCTATTATGGAATGGCCTGTGCCGACGAATGTGTTAGAGTTTAAACTATTATTAGGTTTCTTTTCAATTCACTAGATAACCATAGCATAGATAGGATCACTGAGAAATACACAATCACAAGAGACACATCATTTATCCTGGGAAACCCTCATGGGGGAGAAAACCCAGCAAAAACTTCCTTAATTTAGATATCCAATACAATTCCAAGAGAATAAACCAAACACTACAGAAAGTCCTCTCCAAGTAATGTGCCTCTCTCTCTCTTCCTTCTTCTCCAAATGCAGCTCCAAAATTGCGCTCTGATGAAAAAGTGAGTGATTGAACAAATGAGGCGCTAGCCTCCTTTATTTATATAATCTGGCAGGAGATAAACGAAGTGTCTTTTCACTGGTAGGGTCGACTTCTCTTTCTAGGTGGTTAGAACCACCTTAATTAATTCTGGGGGCTGACTTCTCATTATTCTTATTACAATTAGGGTTTGAGCAATCCACAAAAGGGGATTTGGTCATTTACAATGCCCGACATGATCAATCTACAAAAGGGGATTGATCTAATGAATAATACATCAATAATAAATAGAATACTCTTTGCAGTTACAATATTTCAACACTCCCCCTTAACAAGAAGGGTATTCTACAACAGCATCAGGCGAGAGAGAGGGCAGCATCATCAAAAACATCTTGGAACACTGACTGGCATATCTATAAATCATCGAAAGTTTTTCTCATCATCAATAGCAGCAACAACAAAACACAAAGGCTAGAGTATCATCAACATAAGCACTAGGTTGAGAGTCTTCAGCACAAAGCTGGCATCACAGCACAAAGTTGTCTACACAATATCATCATCACGAAGTTGGCATCACAATACAAGAATGGCAACACAATATCATCAGCACGAAGTTGGTATCACAGTACGAGACTAGAAACACAATATCATCGGCATGAAGTTGGCATCATAGTATGAGACTGGAAAAATCATCACACCATGAGGTTGGCACACATCATCACAGCACAAGGCTAGTACATCACAGCACGAGGCTGGCACATCATCAGCACGAGGCTGGCATCACAGCACTAGGCTAGCACATCATCAGCATGAGGCTAACATCATAGCACTATTCTGGCACATCATCATCACAGCACGAGGTTGGCATCACAGCACTAGGTTGGCACATCATCACATGGGGCTGGCATCACAAAAATACTCCCCTTTTCAAGGGAGGTCCTTACGGACTACACCAATCTTATCTCGAAAGTGCTCAAACTTTACACGAGATAGAGGCTTGGTCAATACATCAGCACCATGTTCATTTGTGCTAAATATTGGATTTTTATGGCTCCTCTATGCACCATATCATGGATGTAATGATATCGGATCTCTATGTGTTTTGACTTGTCATGGAACATAGTGTTCTCGATCATCTTTATGCAGCTCTGGTTATCACATAGGATCAGGGTTTCTTCCATCTCTAGATCGAATAGACCTGTCAACAACTTCCGAAGCCATATGACTTCACAACTGGTAGAACAAGCAGCAATGTATTTCGCTTCTGTCGTGTTGAGAGAAATTCTTGATTGCTTCCTACTCTACCATGAGATCATGGTTGACCCCAAACTGAAACAACATCATGAAGTGTTATTTCTGTCAGAAACACTTCCAGCCCAATCTGAATCAGTATATCCACTCAGTTTGAAGTCATGATATCCATTATAACTGAGACCACAATCTAATGTACCCTTAAGGTACCTCATCACATGTTTTGGAGAACCTAGTTGAATGTATGGGTTCTACCAGAAACTGACTCAAGTTGTTCACAGCAAAATAGATATCTGGCCTGGTGTTCATCATATACATCAACGATCCAATGATTTGTCTATATAGTGTAGCATCAATCAATTCTGACGAAGAGTCAACTAGGAGCTTCAGTTTTGTTTCCATGGGTGTATTCATGGACTTGCACTCCAACATATCAAATCTCTTCAGTATTTCAACTGCATACTTCCCTTGGTTAAGGAAGATCCTCTCTGGGCTCTGCCATACCTCAAGACTATGAAATAGTTCATTAGGCCAAGGTCTTTCATCTCAAATACTGCAGCGAGCTTCTTCTTACATTCAGTGATGAGATTTTCTTCTCCAGTTAAGAATAATTCATTCACATACAACAGCAATACAACATTCTCATCATTCATAACCTTGAAGTAAAGGTTATAATCTTCTTTACTCTTGGTAAATCCCAAGCTTGTCAGAAAACTCTCAATCCTTCCATACCAAGCTCTAGGAGCTTGCTTCAATCCGTACAGAGCCTTGTTCAACTTGCACACATGAGTCTTCATGTCTCCAACTTCAAATCCTTGAGGTTGTTCTATATACACTTCTTCTTCAATGACACCATTCAAGAAGGCAGTTTTCATGTCCATCTAGTGTAACTTCCACTTCATCTTAGATGCAAGGGCTATGATGGTTTTGATTGAAGTGTATTTGGCTACAAGAGAAAATGTCTCTTCATGGTCAATGCCTTCCTTTTGAGAGAAGCCATGAGCAACGAACCTTGCTTTATATTTCTCAATACTTCCATCAGCAGCATGTTTTATTTTGAAAAGTCATTTGAAAGATACCACATCCTTTCTCTTTGATCTAGGAACTATTTCCCATACATCAATCTTTATAATGGATTTGCATTCTTCAGACATGAAATCTTCCAATTCTTTCTTCTGAATGGATTCTTCAAAAAAAGTAGGCTCCTTCTTAAGAAATCACACATCAAAGCCATATAACTGGAGAATGGCTTTGGTTTCTTCACTTATCTCATGGTTCCTTCATGGACACTGTACTTCTCTCCATCTTGAATAAGTTCCCTTTCCCAGGCTAGCTTTCTCTTGTGGGAGATCGTCATATGGGGAGGTTATTGAGATTCTACTATGTCATGATATTCTATAATACCCTCATCATGGGAAGCTATGACTTCCCTCACTGGTTCTGCAACTCGAGGAGCTACAGGTTCCTCTTCATATACTTCTTCAAGTTGTCATATTCTTGATTTCTTGAGTGTTTCATCTTCATCAAAGGTTACATCGCTTATGATCCCAATATGGTGGTAACTTGTTATATAAACTCTGAAGTCCTTGGAGACCTCACAGTATCCAACAAATATTCCCTTCTCTTCTGAAGGGTCCAACTTGGTTCTCTTGTCTTTTGGAATATGTACAAATACTAGGAAGCCAAATATTTTGAGATGGCTTACTTCTGGCTTCTTTCCATAGAACATATCTTATGGGGTATTAAACCGAAGTGCACTATGGGACAATCTATTCTACACATATACTGCTGTTTTTGTTGCTTCTGCCCATAAGCACATTGGAAGATCTTGATCATGGATCATGGTCTTCACTTCTTCCATTATAATTCTATTTTTTTCTTTCTGCTACACCATTTTGTTGAGGATTGTAGGGAGTGGTGAGCTCCCTCTTGATCTCGACATATTTGAAAAAGTTTACAAACTCTTTTGAGGTGTATTCTCCACCATTATCTGACCTGAGTATCTTGATCTTTCTTTCAGAAAGATTCTCTATGAAGGATTTGAATTCCTTGAATTTACTGAACACTTCATCTTTTGATTTCAAAAATTAAAGCCAGGTTTTACGAGAATAGTCATAAATAAAAGATACATAGTATACATACCCACTGATGAAGGATGATGGCATTAGGCCACACACATCTAAGTGAATGAGTTCTAGGACTCCTTCTTCTTTATTGTCTCTCTTTGGAAAAGGGTTCTTGATATTCTTCCCTTGTGCACATCCATTGCAAACACCTTCATGGTCAACTTTGAGTTCCGGTAGACCTATGACTTCCTTGCTTACATAAGGTAATGCTTTGTTGTTGATATGGGTTAATCTTCTATTTCAAAGTTCACATGGATTCTCAATTGAGTGGGTCATGGCTGCTTTTGTGTGACCCTTTAGCTTATACAAGCCACCTTCTTCTTTTCCAATAACAAATGCTTCTTCCATGGTTTTTCCTTTGGCCCACATAAGAACTTCTCCATCTATAAAGGAAACTCTAAAGCCTTTCTTTTCTAAAGTTGATATGGAGAGTAAGTTCTTTGTCAAACCTAGTACACAGAGTACATCATTCATCTTCATTGGATGTTAAGAACCAAATATCAATATAGCATAGAAAAACCTCAGAAAAAATACTCAACACCTTGAAAAAGAGATAATTTCAGATAATAAGCCTCTTTGAGGGGGCAACCTCCTTTTACCCCACTTAAATGTTCAAGTACAAGATGATTCAAAATTAAAATGTCTCATTGGTATATATAGGAGACTAGGAGGTATAATTGCAACTAATGGCCTAAAGCCGACATAAATAAAATAACATTACTAATATAATATGCCCCAATTAAGGGGTAATGAGCCAATATTAGGGATTAACATGCCCCTCCCCTTGAGACAAGTGTTGTCTGCAACGCTTGAGTAACTCTAAATGCTTTTGTATAAAAGCCTCATCTTCCCAAGTGGAATCTTCAGTCGGTAGTTTCCTCCATTTAATGAGATACTCTGAAATGGATCTATTCCTCAGCTGGCGAATTCTTGTGTCAGTGATGGCTTCAAGCTCCAATATGATTTTTCCTTCCTCGTCAAGTTCTGGAAATATAGTTTGAACTGGGATCTTGTCGCCTATAACCTTATTTAAGCATGAAACATGGAAAACTGGGTGTACTCGTGAAGATGCAGGCAACTCCAATTTGTATGCCATAGTACCAATCTTTTGCAACACCTTATAAGGGCCATAGTACTTTGGTGATAATTTATTATCCTTCTTGGCTTGCTTGAGAGACATCTATTTGTATGATTGTAGTCTTAAAAATACCCAATCCCCTACTTCAAAACTTCTTTCACTGCAATGTTGATCTGCTTGTTGTTTCAAGCGATTTTGTACCATGGTTAGGTTTTCCTTTAAGATTTGGAGAACTTGTTGTTGATTCTCGATGTGATCTTCCACTGCTTGAACCTTAGATTTTTATTTTAGAGAAGAAGTGATGGAAGGAGGGTGGTATCCATAAAGTGCCATAAATGGTGTCATTTTTGTTGCAGTATGAAAGGAAGTGTTATACCACCATT
>JASDQU010737197.1:422208-437896 GCA_032191745.1 Picea mariana | reverse complement strand
ACGTTTTCATCTTGAGATGGTTCTTGTTCTTGTTCTTCTTCCTCTTCACAATCTATGTAGAATAATTTCTTCTCACCACACTTATGTCCCTTACTGTACTTGCTGTCACAATTAAAGCATAAACCTTTTGCTTTTCTTTCCTCCAATTCTTGAGGTGTCAACCTTGTAGGTTGAGTTGTTTTAGAAGAAGGAGCATTGTTCTCTCTATAGATGTTAGGATTGGTCCTTCTAGTAGCCATAGCCATATTTTTACTTTCAACATTTCTTGCCACCTTAAATGCATTTTCCAATGATTTGGGTTCCCAAAGGCAAACCTCATGTTGAATGTTATCCTTTAAAGTTCCTATGAATACATCAATCAAGTGCTCATCTAGAATATCGGTTACCTTTATATTCAATCTTTGGAAGTTCTCAATGTGCTCGGTAACTGAACCCTTTTGCTTGAGATTTATCAATTGGCTAAAGAAGGTATTTCTCCTTGTATCCTCATAGTGTGCTATCATTTCTTCCGTGAAAATTGTCCAAGTGACTAGTGATTTGCGAGAGCAAAGCCATCGATACCATACAAATTGATTAGGTTCTAAATATAAAGAAGCAATTCATACCATTTGTGTATGTGGCACATTATGGAGATCAAATAATTTCTCCATCTGAAGTATCCATGTGATTGGGTCCTTGCCATCAAACTTCCTCATATCAATCTTAGGAACGTGGTTGGTATTTAAACCAAAGTTGGAGTTTATCCATTCTTGATTCACCTTCCTTGTGTCCTCATCATGAATTTCATGGGATGCATTTTCACTTTCAGGTGTCTTCTTTGTTACGAAATTTTTCAATACTTCCATGATCTCCCCTTTTAAACCATCCATCTTAGTATCCAACTTAACTTCCATTGAATCCATCTTAGTATACAACTTAGCTTCCATTGAATCCATCTTCTTTTCTAGTTCATTTATGTCCCTACGCATTTCTTCAGCTTCATCAAGAGTCCAAGTAGGATTTTCTGGAGGCTTATTTGGTGTAGAAGTTCCCTTTTTTGGTGGCATGTTTGCCAAGTATCACTTTTGAACCTTGATTTTGAGGTGGTTCTGCTAAACAATATTTCTTCTATTGTATCTCCCAAGTTTCGGCCCTTCTGGGTATGAAACTTTATTTTATGTAGTTCTTTGATATTTCTTCTCTACAATGCCATGGGTCTGATCAAAATTGGATGTGCCGAGTGGAATTTGCGGTAACTTCCCCACAACTTGCCGATTTTTTGGCCCTTCCAGGAGATCTCACTTGTATAGGGTTCCCCATACAAAATAATTGATATAAAATTTTGAAACTCGCACCAGAAATACTACAGACTAACCATGATCGAATGAAACTTGTCCCACTCAATTTGGATACTCTAGGAAGAAGTTATGACTGTTTTACCTGGAACACCTTCTTGAGACTAGTCAATAGGACTAGTCAGATACCCTATCTTACACAGGGTGTATCTACAAATTTAAGATGACCCGGAATCTAAAATTTATACCACAGATACCTTACTAATTTCTGTAAATAGCCTTTGGAGTTTAGGGTTTGAAACGTTACAGAAAAAATTTTATAGTGAAAATTCCACAATGACTCAGTTCAGGATGATTCCAGAACCCTATCTTTTACAGGTTGTATCTCCGAAAGTATAAGGCCCCAGGAGATGAATTTTTAACCCAACGTACCTTGATCCATCTACTAAATGTTCTCCAAGCCTTTCCTTCTAAAACATTGTAGAAAAATAGTTATAGCAAAAATTCCAAGGTGTCTCAAATGTAGCAGTGAAACCCCAAGACCTTGAGCTCTGATACCATATGTTAAGAAACAAATATCAATATAGCATAGAAAAACCTCAGAAAAAGTACTCAATGCCTTGAAAAAGAGATAATTTCAGATAATAAGCCTCTTTGGGGGGGCAACCTCCTTTTACCCCACTTAAATGTTCAAGTACAATATGATTCAAAATGAAAATGTCTCCTTGGTATATATAGGAGACTAGGAGGTATAATTACAACTAACGGCTTAAAGCCGACATAAATAAAATAACATTACTACTATAATATGCCCCAATTAAGGGGTAATGAGCCAATATTAGGGCTTAACATTGGAGTCCCAGAATTAAGTTTGTAATTTGATTCTCCTACTCCCTTGATAGGGTACTAATAATCATCTCCAAGTGTAACTTTATGAGAAAACTTATTTTCTAAAAGGCAAGAGAGAATGTCTCTTTGACCTTTCATGTGCTTGGAAGCACCACTATAAATGAGCCACGTGTCCTCACCAGGTGATAGTGATTATGAGAGGGCTAAGATTAAGACATCATCTTCAATTCGTTCTTTTATCATCTTTGTGGGTGGCTCTTCTCTTCAACTGCATGGGCATGATACCTCTTGTTTTTATTCTTGTATTATTCTCGTCTAGTTGGACAATTTTTTGCAATATGTCCAATCTTGTCACAATGGTAACATTGGTAGGATGAGAAATATTTTCCTTTTCTTTGTCCTTTCTGAAAATTCTGGAATCTCCTTGGTTGAGATTCTTTATGTATGAATTTGTTTTGGGGTTGAGACTACTTATGAGTTTATTTTTGGAAGTAAGACTTATTTCTTCCTCCTTTAGTGTAAGTATCTAGGGCTTGATCTTCATCTCTTGATAGCAAAGCTTCTCGGTTAGCTACCTTTGATTCTTCTAAAATACATTCTTCTCAAAGACTGTCAAATTGTAGTTTCTCCTTTCTAGCACAAATAGTTTGGATGAATGCATCCCAAGGTCTTGTGATACCATTAAGGGTTGTCATTATGAGTTCATCTTTATCTATAGTATCTCCAATTGCTTATATATATTCTTTGAATTCTGATATTTTGGAGAAATATTCTTGGATTGATTCTCCTTTCTGCATCCTTGTATTCTTGAGTTGATTTCTTAGGTTCATCTTCTGATTTATGTTCTTTCCTTCATATAATCTGGTTAGGGCATCAAACATTTATTTTGCAGTCTTCTTTGAAGAAACTTGAGGAATCAAGTGATATTTTATAGAATCTGCAATGATTCGTTTGGCCCTAATGTGTCCTTTTGGTGTTTTGCTTTAGCTGGAGCATCGACGGGTTCTGTTACATATTCTTTAACGAATATTGCTAGGTCATTCTCTTCAAGAATCAGTCCAATCCTATACTTCCAGGCATGGAAGTTTTCCACACTTTCTATCTTGTCAACAAGCTTAGTGCTTGCAAACATCTTTTACCTAGAGCTTGGAAAATGACCAAAAAATGAAAATGCTCATAATTGAATTTTCAACTTACCAGGAGGTGCGCTTGGTTGAGGCGAGTAGCCTGGTGTGTTTATATTTCAAAAAATCCAAATTTTTCCCCTTCAAACTTGACCAGCGAATTTTTGGACTCGTGCTTCTGGTTTTCTGGTACTTCTTGTTTTATGGTACTTCTAGTGCTTCTGGTTTTCTGGTACTTATGGTTTTCTAGTACTTTTGTTTCTCTGGTACTTATGGTTTTCTGGTATTTATGGTACTAGTGAAAACTAGGGTTTCACTTTTTGAGATATCTAGCCACTGAAAAGGTGCGCTGAAGGTGCCAAAGAGTTCCTTGAGGTAGGGTTCACTTTTCCAGATGGCTCTTGGGCTAAAATTCTTCTTCAATAAAAATCCCTAAATTTCATGTATGACAAAAGTGACGTTTTTATTCTTCCTGTGAAAGATGCTCTCTTCATATTAGCCCTGATACCATGTTAGAGTTTAAGCTATTATTAAGTTTCTTTTCAATTCACTATATAACCATAGCATAGATAGGATCACTGAGAAATACACAATCACAAGAGACACATCATTTATCCTTGGAAACCCTCATGGGGGAGAAAACCCAGCAAAAAATTCCTTAATATAGATAGCCAATACAATGCCAAGAGAATAAACCAAACACTACAGAAATTCCTCTCCAAGTAATGTGCCTCTCTCTCTCTTCCTTCTTCTCCAACTGCAGCTCCAAAATTGTGCTCTGATGAACAAGTGAGTGAGTGAACAAATGAGGCGCTAGCCTCCTTTATTTATACAATATGGTAGGAGCTAAATGAAGTCTCTTTTCACTCGCAGGGCCGACTTCTCTTTCAGGGTGGATAGAACCACCTTAATTAATTCTGGGGGTTGAATTCTCATTCTTCTTATTACAATTAGGGTTTGACAAATCCGCAAAAGGGGATTTGGTCATTTACAATGCCCGACATGATCAATCCGCAAAAGGGGATTGATATAATGAATAATACATCAATAATAGATATAATACTCTTTGTAGTTACAATATTTCAACAGAATGTCCCGTAAGTGCGTAGCTTCATGGGTTTCGCGGAATACTATCGATGATTTGTTGAGGGTTTTTCGAATATAGAAAATCCGATTACGGAATTGCAGAAGAAGAACAAGAAGTTTGTTTGGACCGAGAAATGCGCAGAATCATTTCGGAGGCTCAAGGAGTTGTTGACAACAACACCGATACTAGAGGTCCCTGACATGGATGTGGACTTCTTGGTATGCACTGACGCATCCAAGGAAGGCTTGAGCGGAGTCTTGATGCAAGACGGTCGAGTGATCGCTTACATCTCAAGAAAGTTGAGAAGGCATGAGGAGAAATATGCAACACACGACTTGGAGTTGTTATCCATTGTTTATTCCTTGAGATTTTGGAGACACTACCTTATTGGATGTAAATTTGAACTAAAAACGGACCACTGTGGACTACAACACATCTTTGCACAAAGTGACTTGAACGCGCGACAACGACATTGGTCAGAATTGCTTAGAAAATATGATTTTGAGATTACTTACATAAAAGGCACAGTAAACAGAGTGGCAGATGCATTGAGTTGGAGACATGTATCTTTTTGGTGATGCCTCTTTAGAATAATATACGTGAAAAATTCTCACTTTACAGCGCGACAATGACTGGTACAAAGTGGTCAAGGATTTTATCGAAAAAGCACAATGATGGCACCAAAATTTGAAGGATTTACTATGGATAGCGACGAATTATTGAGATTTAAAATTCGAATTTATGTACAGACCAACGACGAGTTGAGGAGTTTGATCCTAAACGAGGCTCAAAGAGTAGTGTACATGGATCACTCGGGAGTCACGAAGATGATGGAAGACCTTAAACCCTTAATCTTCTGGAAAGGAATGAAGGTAGACATAGTCAACTACGTGGCAATATGTCTAGAATTTCAGCAGGTGAAGGTTGAATATAGACATCCGACAAGATTACTACAGCCACATGCTATTCCAGAATCGAAATGGGAAGTCATTTCGATGGATTTCATTGTTGGATTTCCATTGATGGCAAGGAGACACGAATCGATTTTTGTGGTAGTCGACACTCTGATGAAGAGTGCTCATTTTATTCCTATGCATACAACATATCAGGAACCTGACATAGCTAGAGTTTTAATCAGTGATATTATGAGGTTGCATGGCGTGCCTAAGAGGATTATATCCGATAGAGGATCGGTGTTTACCGGACGATTTTGGACTAGTTTCCAAGAGGCCTTGGGAACCCAACTTAACTTTAGTACCGCGTATCACCCAGAGACAGACGGGTAGTCCAAATGAACAAACCAAATCTTGGAATATATGTTGAGTATGTACGTTATGGACCAACAAAAGCATTGGGAGGAGTTCTTTTCACTGGTAGATTTTTTGTACAACAACAGTTATCAAAGCACCATTAAGATGGTGCCTTTCGAGTTTCTTTACGGGAGACCGTGTCAGACGCCTTTGAGTTAGGATCAGCTTGAGGATAGGATCCTGGTGGAACCAGAAGTGATCCAAGAAATGGAATATCAAATGCAAACAATAATACAAAGGATCAAGGAAGCGCAGGATCGACAGAAGAGTTATGTCGATATGCATCATGTCGAGCGTAGTTACGAAGTTGTCGATCGAGTCTTCTTGTGGGTGAAACCGCATACGAGTTTGATCAAGTTTTGCAAGGGTGATAAACTCTCTCCTAGGTTCATGGGACCTTTCTAGATTGTGGAAAGGAAGGGGCATGTGGCCTATCG
Organism: Picea mariana; assembly: GCA_032191745.1. Lineage (NCBI taxonomy): Eukaryota > Viridiplantae > Streptophyta > Pinopsida > Pinales > Pinaceae > Picea > Picea mariana. The sequence continues at coordinate 431,815 of JASDQU010737197.1, read as the reverse complement.
ACTAGCCTTGCCTGATTTTTTAAGGAGTATGCACGATTTTTTTCACGTATATGTTTTGAGGCATTATATTAGTGATCCTACACATGTTATTGACATGAATTCCTTGCAGGTATCTGACAAGGGTGCGCTCAAGGTGGATCCAATCTGCATCTTGGACCATCGCATTCGACATATATGGCGTCAAATAGTAGATCAGGTAAAGGTCTAGTTGGACAACTATAGTCCGTACTCAATGGCCTGGGAGGACGCATATGATATGCATCAGCAGTTTCCATTTTTATTGATAGCTAGACCTATGATATTCTGGTGCACTTTATTTCGGCACTTACATACTATGAAACTTCAGGACGAACTTTGAAACAAGAGGGGGTGTATGTAACATCTCACTCTTGCACGCACTGAGCGAACTTATTCTTTGAGAACACTTGTGTGCAAGTTATCCAGGTTATTATACTATTGGTCGTTTTTATTATGATTATGAGATATTGTGGATTTGATGATATGTTATTTTGTTGTATTTACATAGACATGTGCTATTGACGGAGTTCTACTGATGTTACACATTATTTTGGTCACTCTGATGATGACTTTACAAGCATGTAATCAGGCCCTCAAAATCATCTTTTGCCTGAGAAAAGTTGTTGCTTTCCACCCCTGCAAGACTACTTTTTAGAAGGATGTTGCAGGCTACCCATAGTGTACAGTGTGGAAAACCATGATTTCCACATGCTGCTCTATAGTTGACCTGTGGGATTTCCACAGGTTGTTATATAGGTAGGGTGCAGTGGTGTTTGAAAGCCAAAAGAGGAAAGAGGTTCAAGAAGTTTCTAGAAGGGGAATCTTATGGAATGTGAGGTGGCGTCCATTTGGTTACGATCCTATTGACTTCTCTGATATGGTGGGATCATCCTCATCCCTTTAACCACTTCATCTTCTCCTATATAATAATGGGCTTCTCATGGAAAATCTTAAGCACAGTTAAGCAAAGTTGAGAAAAGGATTGTTGGAAGAATAGACTGGAGATTGGGTGAATAATATTATTTCAGTTGATACTTGAGGTCTACATTTTCACATCAAGCTTCTTAAGATCATCTTCATGCAAATCTTAGAGCAAGTATATGTGTGTGATGGAACGAAGGATCACTAAAAGGGAACTTGCAACATCAAGGCATTTCGGTTGTATCTTCCACTTTTATTCAATATAATACAGTGGCATATTTATTTCCCATAAAATTATTCTCATTTTATTACATGACTCCTTGATCACATGTTTAAGTTTTCATTGAATCTATCATAGTTGCTTTCACTTTGGTTGGTTTGTGTCATTGCAGATCTAGTTTTACAAGAGCACCGGAGTGAAGCGGGAACAACAAAGATATAAGGAAGTGATCTCAAAGGTAAGTCATCAATTCCCTCTTTGACACTTAGATCAATGATTGTAACTTAGGGAAAGCGTCATGTCCTGTCCTGTTTTGTTCTAGATCCAGGTGGATCTAGGGAGATTAGTTTATGTCTACAGTTACCAATTTATCCTATAACAAAATTGGTAGCTCCACTGGGGATATGATTTGATTGTAGTTTTTTGTTGACCATTTTTTTTTCCTACTCTTTTTTATCTGAATTCCGTCTCTGAGTCTGTGGGAGATCCATTCAGACTCTCTGAGTTTGAAAGTTCACTGAGATTTTTTACCTTTTTTCTCATAATTTCTTGATTTTTAGACGTGTCCACACTGCATCCCATACCTAACCTGTGGAAACCTTTGATTTCCACACCCTAGCTATTTTCTTCAACGCGTACTTTCCGTACCCTTTCTATTTCTGGCCTGCGGAAACTCTAGATTTCTGCACTATAATGTGCTATTAGCTTGTGGCGGCGTCTGTGAAATTTTTGAGTGGGGTTTTGGCCTTTGTTCATGCCCAGTTTTTGCATTAGTCGGCTAAGGGGGACTTTTTTAGCCAGTATTTGACAGTTTTTCTCATGCTTAACACGTTGTTGATTGGTTTTTGGAGATCAAACACCTCTCTTAGTCATTTTCCAGTTTTAATTTTTTATTTTAACAACAAGGGTATAATCTCTGAGCTTGTATCTGAGTGCTTGTTCGATTAAAAATCTTGGATTGGATTTGAAGTTTTGGATTGATTACATATTCTAGATTGCTTGATGATTGAGAGTTTATTTCTTCATTTCCATTTGGGGAAATACTTTCTCATCATTTTTTACTTTTATCTTCATTGAAAGTTTGATTTGGGTGCTTGTTGAAGGTATAAATTTTCTTGGATTACTTGTCCTTTCTCTGCCATGCCCTTGGTCTGGTCTTAGAAAGGAAGAATTTTGAGTTATCCATTCTTTTGAATAATCATACATAAGAAAATTTATTTCATTTAAGAGAAGAGAACATTGAAGAACTTCATTGTTTATTGGTTGTTTGAAATTGTGTTCATTGAAAGAAAAAGGAAGTATATTTCATAGTTTACATCATTCCGGAAACACCTTCTCCCTACTGTAGATAGAATTCATTGACTAAAAATTTGCATCATTCATTTCTATTTTCATATTGTTGGTTCAAGGTCTTACACAACATCGGTTTCATTCACGTCTCCCTCTTGAGTAACAACAACCTTTAAAAATATTGTGAAAATCTAAAACTTAATTAGTAATTTTTCTAGGGCTCTTTTACACCAACATTAGCTAGGATAGAGCTTTGGAATAGGCAATGAGACACACTCTCCAAAGCACAAAACACACAATAGTGTATTTTGATAGGGAGTGTTAAATTCCATTTGCAACATTTTTTTCCTGGGAAGCCCTTCTCACACAAGGGTCAAACCTGAGGTTGCATTGACATTGGCAAAGTTACTCACCCTGCTTTGTTGATCTCGGTGTAGAGATTGCGTGAATTATGGGGTTCACTTGAAGGTATACCCACAATTATGAGTGGAATCCTTTCAAGTTGATTTCAGGCTAGATACCCTGCCCTTGCGCGTGGATCAGACTTTCGACTGTCTCCCCAGGCGTCATTGTTGTTTTTGGTAACCTTAGTTGCCTATACTTTTAGGGTCTTACATGAGGTGATTGTGGAGGGGCAAGTCTTCATGGTACCTTGAATCGACATTGTCCAGACTCACTCGGGCTACTTGGAGGGTATACCCACGATTATGTGTGGGATCTTGCACCAGGGTGTAAGTCCGTTAAGCAAGTCATCAACGTAACTTTTCCACCCTAGCCCAGCCCCTTCTTGTCTTGACTTCATGACGTTGGATTTCATCACCAAATAGCGACTTCAGAATAAGAAGGTTTTGGTTTCTTGGTTTTGATTCCTAGATTCTACTAGTGAGTGTTGTTTGTTTACATAGTTGGCCATATATTTTTTCCATAAAATTTTCGGTTCGGCTAACATTGACCCTCCACGTCGTTTATGTAGGATGCAAGGACTACCTCCGGAAGATACAGAATTTTCTCAACCCTTGCCTCCTAATCCACCAGAGGACTCTCCTCAACAAAGTGAGATCCAGTACCACATACCTTCACAAGAGGAAAGAATTGACTCTTTAGAAAGTTTTCGAATCGTTTCTGATTCTTTGGATGCTTTCCACTTACCTCCTGGATGCGAGAGATGTATTCTTTGACTAAACTCATCTGGAGAACTTGTTGTTGATACTTCTGGAATACCAACCGGAATCCTTATCGGCCTTGAAAATGAGGATCATTTTTGGACCACTGACATATCTGGAACTCCGACTTCTAGGTAGAACCTTCTTGGCTCAGAGGCACAAGTTGAGCTACCTATCATTTCTGAACCACCCGATACATCTACTACATTTACGATGCCTTTAGATCACTTTAACAGTACAACTTTCTATTTCTTCGTTGGTTCAGAGGCTGGTCCTAGCTCAACTATCCCTCTTCATCAAGCCCATTCCAAAATGGTCCCAAACACTACAATTATTCCCACCAGGAATTTGGTGGCTCACCAACCTCCTATTGGTACACCGCTTTTGTCTAGACAAATCTCGTCACTCCCTCTTGGGTATAACGCTTTGAATGCTTCTATCCCCATTCCTACCCAAGTTCCATCCGGAGCTTCTGGAGTCTTTACTCCTCCTGGGTATAATGTTGCTTCTGGTTCTATTCTGACACCATCCCAGTTCCTCTACGGAGGGTCTTATCCACCTTTTATAGGAGGATTTGGACCCAGTGGCTCTGCCACATTTGGAATTTCTACTATGTTATTCACTTATGGTTATCATATTGCTATTGGGGGACAGTATAACCCAGGGGGGAAAACTCAATTTGGAGGTCAAACCCAAATTGGGGCATCATCCTCACCTGGAGGAAAACCCCCACTCGGAGGATATAATCCACAATATGGACAGAACATCCTTGGATCACTAACCTAGTATTGGAATCTTCTTATTCAAGGAAATCCACAATCATCTTGGGGGAAACAAACTCAAGTTAGCTCTTTTATACCCCCTAGTTCGGGCCAGTCATACCTCAGTTCTTCCAATCCCATTTGGGGTTCGAACATTCAATCTAGTGTCCCTCTCCAAGGGAACATCCCCAATTAGTACAACCTTATGGGCTACATGCCTCTGCACACACATCTGAATCTATTAGGACCTTCGCCTCATATGAAGACTGCTTATGGTCCTACTGGTATACTGATAGGACTCCCTCCCCAAAGTCACCAGTATCCTCTTGTGAATAGACAATTACCCTTTTTAGCCACTTTGGATCTACCTGATTTGTCTAGAATCTTGAATGATCATATCCTACATTCTCCCCACTGGCCCGTTATACCGGCCAAATTACCGTCCGACATTCCAAAACTTGACGGTAAACCGGGAGAGGATCTGAACAACCATGTCATGACTTTCCACCTTTGGTGTTCATCCAAATATTTGATGGATGATTCCATTCGGTTACGACTCTTCCAACGAACTCTCACAGGTTCGGCTGCAAAGTGGTATATATAACTACCACGAGGTTTCTTCGTTGACTTTACTACCCTAGCCATGGCTTTCCTTACACACTACCAATTATCGATTCGTTATGAAACAGGAACCGAGATCCTGAGTTCCTTCAAGCAAACTAAGGCCACTCACATCTCTGATCACAATCATGAGTGGCGACGAAAATGACGTTTGATCAAACCCAATCTTCCCGATCAGTTATTAGCAAAGTGGTTCACGAAATCATTCGTGAATGAAATCTCTCACGATATTTCCAAGGGTGGAGTTTTCACCAAAGAACAAGCTATCAGTTGCACTCAGTACCTTGACCTCATTTATTCACAAATGGGTACTCTTTGTGACTTATTCACTGATGCACCTCGTCATTCCACTACCGCTACCTCAACTACCCATGTTGCCTCTCATGCGGCTTACGGTGTGATTGTCACTTTCCATGGTCAACCTCAAAATACGCAAGCCTCTCCCACCAACCCCAAGTCTAATGCTTCTAATGTTCAAAACGATTCGTCTCTTACTCCTCCCGCCAGCAAAACCTCTGAAGTTAACTCTGTTCAATCCACCCCTGCCAGAAAGAATAAATCTAAAAAAGGGAACGATAAGAATAACGAGGATAAAAATAACCCGCAGTCTGGGAAAGCCAAAACCCAACCTGTTGATGATAAGGATAAGTGCAAACCCCGATACCCTTGCCTTATCTATGGTAACGATCACTATACGAAATATTTTCCAAGATGGGCCAAGGTTACTAAGTTCCTCCAAGGGACCTCGAAACCTCCCACACCTGTCGTTTTGTCTCAGCCTTTCCCTTCTCAACAACAGGCCCAATTGTTCATCCATGACCAACCCTCTCCCTCCACTACATCTTATGTACTCATGTGTACTGGTGATTCTAGAAAGAATGATGTTACACTTACCACTCAGGTCGAAGGTTACTCTTCCTCAAAGGAGAAGGTTGACGATATACCACCTTCATTAGTTCAACAACCTCCCTAAACTTCACCTCCCAACGGTCCTCTTCATCTTGAACGACCGAGTCTCGATACGGTTCTTCGCCCTCCCCCAAAGGGTGTTGTTCGGAAGTCTGCCTTCAACCCTCATGCACGTGCTGCTCAGAACTACAGTATTGTAGAAGATCTGGTGCAAGCACCTTCTGCGATGTCGAATCTCGAAGTCCTTCAAAGTTTCCCTACTCAACAGAAGGAACTGCTAAAGGCTATCAGTGGAATTGATCCTATGGATATAAATTTGATAATTTTTTACCTCGAAGATCACATTTCGAGACTTCCCCCTCAATTAGCATTCTAAATACAAGTTGTTTTCTCTGACAAGAACATTTGTAGGACTATTATTGATGAGGGTGCCTCCATGTGTGTAATGTTTGTTGCCTGTTGGAAGGCCATCGGCTCTCCTCCTCTTACGGAATCACATAACACGCTTAAATCCTTCAATGTCTCTGGCTTTAAGCCCTACGTTGTACTTCCTTCGTTGTCTATTACATTGGAAGGAAAATCGATCAATGTTGAAGTTGAGGTCTTTGATGCACCTCTCGATTATAACCTCTTACTTGGTCGTAGCTGGATTGATGCAATGTGCACCATTGTGTCTACCCTTTTTCATGTTTTACATTTTCCACATCAGGGAAAGGTCATTACTGTCGACTAGCTAGCCTTTTTCAACCCTGACACCCATACTAGCAATGTACCTTTTATCATGAAGACATCGCCTAGGTATGAGAACATCGGTGTGGGCCTACTTAAGGATTCAACTCTGATGGGTACATTCCCAATCCCACCTCTCGATGCTCCACCTCCTTTGGATGCCTCGATCAACATGATTTCCACCTCCGTTCGCAAAACTCACACATCTTTTGACCCATGGGTAATACCCGAACTTGGTGATTATCCTCGCTACGAAAACCAAATGCCTTTAAGTCTGGTTGAATCCGCCTATCAAGCCACTCAATCGCCAACCCCTTCTACCCTATCTCTTGGTGATTTGTCTCCTAACCCGTTACACATTATTTTTCCCATGGATGAGATGATTGTGTCGGTTATGTTGATGGAAGACACCCCTTGGGATGATGGACATCATCATTCCATTCTCTTCCTCGAACAACACACCATCAAGAGTTACCAACAAATCTCGACTTCGTTGAACATTGTTGTCATTTCCTATGTTCTCGAGTTGTCACATGACGTGTTATATGAATGGAACTTAAGTAATATTTCGCCCACCATCCCCCTCGACATATCCATTAAACCTGGAGTTGTTGAAAATGTTCACATCGGAGCTTCGTGCTCCATTGATGAGGTTATCTTATATAAATCACTTTTCCAAGAGTTTCGTGACATCTTCGCTTGGATCTATGAAGAAATGTTGGGTATTGACCGTGATATTGTTGTACATGAAATTAAGATGTACCCGGGCACTATACTCGTCCAGAAGAGACTTCGTCTGGTCCACCCCCGTAAAGCAGTTGTTATTAAGCTTGAAGTTGAAAAACTTCTTAAAGATGGATTTATTTATCCTGTGGCTTTAATTGATTGGGTATCCAATCTCGTTCTGGTTAACAAGAAACAAGGTACAATCTATGTCTGTGTTGATTATAGGGATATCAATCAAGCTTGTCCTAAGGACAACTTTCCCACCCCCTTCGTTGACCAGATCATCGACGATTGCACCGAGAGTGAAATCTTCTCTTTAATGGACGGTTTCCGGCTATAATCAAATCAACATATTGCTTGTGGATCAACACAAAACCTCTTTTATTTGTCCTTGGGGCACCTTTGCCTACCGAAAACTACCCTTCGGTTTAAAGAACGTCAGTGTGACTTTTCAACGTGCCATGTCTTATTCTTTTCATGATATTAAGCACATTGTACAGCCATATCTAGATGACCTATCGGCACATTCCATGCATCGTAGTGACCATTCGACACACCTCCGAGCCATTCTCCTTCATTGTCGGTTCTATCGTATACGCTTAAACCCATAAAAATGTGTTTTCTATGTGGATTCCAGCTGACTTCTAGGTTTTATCGTTTCACGCTAGGGGATCAAGATCGATCCTTTGAATGTCGAGGTGATCCTCAATCTCTCTCCTCCTTCTTCACTTCGCCAGCTTCAAAGTTTGCAAGGGAAGGAAAACTTTTTACGTCGTTTCATCCCAAGCTATGCTCAATTAACGCTCGGATTTACTCAACTGCTAAAGAAATCTTCTGAGTTCGTATGGGATTCCACTACCAACAAAGCTTTCGAAGTTTTGAAATTGACTTTAACCCGTACCCCATTACTTTTCCCACCTGATTATAGTCAAGATTACTTCCTTTATCTAATTGCTTCGAACTCTACCATCGCCATGGTTCTAGTCCAAGAATGTGATTCACATGACGAACATGTCATCTATTATTTGAGTCGGAGTCTCACTACCACCGAAACCAAATATTTACATGTTGAAAAATTGGACCTGGCAGCTATTCAAGTTGTCCAACGTTTTCGTCACTACATCCTATTACACAAGACCACTGTAATTTTCGATTGCAACCCCATGCAGCACATTCTTACACGCCAATTGCTAGGGGGAAAGTACTCTAAATGGATAGTGATTCTCCAAGAATTTGACTTAGAATTCGAACGCGCTAAGTCTAAGAAATCTTTGGTGTTTGTCTAACTGATGTGTGACCTTCCCTGCACTGAGATAGAAAACGTAGCAGTAGATTCTTTACCCAACGAATCTCTTTTTATTATTAGTTCTGATGACCTTTGGTATGGAGATATCATTATATATCTCTAGACTCAAAATTTCCGCCCTAATCTATCTAGCGTTGACCGTCGTCGTATACGATATCAAGCTCTTCAATATATCATCCTCGGTGACACTCTTTATCGTCGTGAGGTTGACTCTGTTTTTCGACGATGTCTCGCCTATGACGAGGCTGAGAAGGCTTTGAATGATTGTCATTCTGGAGTATGTGGTGGTCACATGTCTGGGTATGATACTGCCCAAAAGATCTTACGAGCAGGGTATTTTTGGCCTTCTTTATTCAAGGACTATATTATAGCCGTCCAAAAATGACATGCTTGCCAAATGTACAATAATAAAATAAGATCACATCCTGCTCCCTTACACCCTGTAGTTTCCATCGGACCTTTCGCAAAATGGGGTATTGATTTCATAACCTGTAACCCTCACTCGGTCGAGGCGCATGGATACATTATCATAGTCATGGATTATTTCATGAAATGGGCCGAGGCGATGCCTACATTCGACAATACGGGGAAAATCACAACCCTTTTCATATTTAATCATATTATTACTCGATTCAGGATCCCACAAGCTATCATTACTGATCACATTAGCCATTTTTTAAACTTTATGATGTCTGAACTTACCGACAAGTTGGGTCTTCGGCACAAAAACTCAACCCCCTACTATCTATAGGCCAACGACCAAGTTGAAGCTGTTGGTCCCCGGTTTTGACTATGTTCTATGCCCATACTACATACCATTGACCTCCAACTCTATGCCAGTACCACCCTTTTTGACCTCCTTTTGATATAATCAACACCCTTTTACCACTCAAAAGGGTCACCTAAGGTATTTTTGAAATTCAAGTTATTATTATGCATTTTT
>JASDQU010737197.1:409388-421101 GCA_032191745.1 Picea mariana | reverse complement strand
CATTAGATTTGCTTTACTGTAGACAGCCTTAGCTTTGTTTTGGATGACCAGAATGATAGTACTCTGTGTGTCATGATTTAAATGATAGTGCTGGTGGTAGATGGTTAAACACAGAGTTAGAATGATTTTGTAGAACTGTGCTTTGAATAGAAATAGCAATCTTAGCCTTTGAGTAAGCTTCTGTTTATGATTTCGTAGGAAATGCTCAGCTTTGAATTAATCATCAGATTTCAAGTTTTCAGAATAGGTGCATGTTTCATTTTTAGAATAGCATTCAAATAAAGACTAGACACTTGCCTGCACATACTGTGTATCAGCTCGAAGTATACCAACCCTGGTTTGACAATTTAGTGATTCAGGACACTTAAAAGCTACAATTTAGCGGCCTGACAGAAGCAATAAATAAAATCCTTATCACTATGCTTCATTGGATAGTAGGAATCCATAAGAACAGTTGGCACACGATGTTGTTTTCAGAATTATGGGCCTATCAGACATCCGTGAAGTTTGCTATGTCCCTCAAGCAAACCAAGAAGGATAATAAATTATCACCAAAGTACTATGTCCCTTATAAGGTGTTGCAAAAGATTGGTACTAGGGCATACAAATTGGAGTTGCCTGCATCTTCATGAGTACACCCAGTTTTCCATGTTTCATGCTTAAAGAAGGTTATAGGCGACAAGATTCCAGTTCAAACTATATTGCCAGAACTTGACGAGGAAGGAAAAAGCATATTGGAGCTTGAAGCCATCACTGACACAAGAATTTGCCAACTGAGGAATAGATCCATTTCAGAGTATCTCATTAAATGGAGGAAACTACCGGCTGAAGATTCCACTTGGGAAGATGATTATTTTATACAGAAGCATCCAGAGTTACTCAAGGGAGGGGCATGTTAAGCCCTAATATTGGCTCATTACCCCTTAATTGGGGCATATTACATTAGTAATGTTATTTTATTTATGTTGGCTTTATTCCATTAGTTGTAATTATACCTCCTAGTCACCTATATATACCAAGGAGACATTTTCATTTGGAATCATCTTTTACTTGAACATTTAAGTGGGGTAAAAGGAGGTTGCCCCCTCGAAGAGGCTTATTATCCGAAATTATCTCTTTTTCAAGGCGTTGAGTACTTTTTCTGAGGTTTTTCTATGCTGTATTGATATTTGGTTCTTAACATCCCCTCTTCTTCACCACACTACACCATCATCATCAACAGTAGAGAAACGTCCACCGCAATGACTTGATCCACAAAGGGTGACGGGTCTTGCTTCATGAGGTAACTAGTTAATTTTCATGGTAAGTATCATTTAAATACTTGGGATATTTGGATAAGTTTCAAAGGTTTCTTTCTAATTATTAAATGTTTGCTCAAAAGTTATGTTTTTTACCATTTTTCACCTTGGTGGTTATCTTGGGGTTTCTAGTAATTTTTCCACCCCCAGGGAAAGGGGTGATACTGGGGTCCTTCTTGATGGGTCATCATGCCATTCCCAACCATATTTTATCACTTTTCATCTTTGTCCCTCTATGTATCCTCATATTTTAGGTTTTAGGGTTACATGTACCCCAAAAAAGCGTTTGTAACTCATTCTTTTATGGGAAGAAGGGGTTGAAGGCCCAGAGGTTGTTACAACTAGCATCAATAAACAAATAAAAAAGTTGCCACCATCAAAACCCAGTTGCAAGGATAGAAGGGACACAGAAGCCATAGTCCAAAAACTTGAGCTCTACCTTTCTAGGCACCCGCCCTAATTCCTAAGAGAGAAAGAACGCCTCACCTATTTGAAAAGGAATTACAAGTATCCCTCTTGAAAGAAAATGCATTTAATTCACAAAACCAAGAAACCTTGTAAAGGGGAATTGCAAACTATATAAAGAAAATAAATAAAAAGGAATGTATAGTTCTTGGAAAAGGTTACACCCCAAACAAAAGGTAACTCAATGATGCATCACACCCTCCACAAAGGAACCCATGGAAATAAGACCATATGAGACCCTTGCATGCCAATGACCCCATGCCCAAAAGTTTCTCCCTCATCCACCTCACATTCATCACATGGCCTAGATAGGGTTCTCCTAGGAAACACTCCTCTACTTGAGGAATTGGCCTACCCAATAGGACCTTTTGATAACCCTCCCATATCTAAATTTGGTAAATTGCATAAAGTATTTGAGAATGTGTTTGATTTGAGAGGGGGGATCTAATGTACTTGTTTGGGTGGCTCTTGTACTAAGATTGATTTACTTGGCATGATTCATATGCCTTGTGGACCCTTGGAGGGCTTACCTTGTTTGTCTTTGTAGGATCTTGCTTGGTGGAGTCATTCAAGGACGTATTAAGGCACCTTGGATCTTCATTGGGGCATGAAATCCCACAAGATGGATGTTTTTCCCCACATGTTGGAGGGAATTGATGATGAGCTTTGCACACCTTGATGATTTCATTGGCCCATGAAAGAGCCCTAGAATGATGAGACTAGCATGATGTCACCTTCCCATGCTAGAATGTTGCACTTCTAGAGCATGACGTCAATCTTAAAAGGTTTGATTTGACCTGGGTCTTGCACTTGGTGGAGTTGTGGGACATGTACCCCACACTTTTGTGGACTAGTGGGATGATGTGGCATGACGTCCTACCATTTGAAATCTATCTCACCCAACTTCCAACCTTGAAGAATATGTTGGAGGCTTATTTTATCATTTCTGGTCATTTTTTAGCATATGTGGGTAAAATTAAATCATTTTGGTAAGCCAATGTAAAAACAATAATTTGGACCTAAATTAGTGGATTAAATTGTAATTTGGGTAAAGTGAGCTTGGATTTTCTTCTATAAATAGAGGCAAGCCTCGCTTCATTTTTCACAATTCATCATTGAGACATTATTATCTCTCTCAAAGAAATTTCAGCCCTATTATTTTCTTGTGCAATGGATTGGTGTGATTTGACTATTGGTGTGATTTTCTCATGCGCTCTTGCTAGGAGGTGACTCACTCTCTTTGGAGGATTGGTTTCTGATCTAGGCTTACTCTTGATAAATAATTTTTGCAGGTTTTCTTTGGTTTGAGGGTAAATTTATGCAATTTCCTTTGATTATCTTGCTTGGAGAACCCTAGGAGTGTTAGGAGTGTTTATCCCCTCCTTCAAGCTAATTTTTTTATTTAAGTGAGGTAATTCAAGGGTATTTTCAATCATTATGATTTTCTATCCCCTTGAAAACATTATTGGCTAAGGTTTTAAAACTAGGGGTTAGGATGGTCTATCCCCCTAGGGTTTAAAAACTAGTTTCCCATTAATTTATTGAGCTATGTGAATTGGAAAGGTGATGGCTTCACACATAAGGGTTTGGGTCCAAGTTTCAAGTTTCTTTTCCATTTCCATCCTAAATTACTTATTAATGTTATGACTCCATTTACCCAATAGATAAGGTGTTAGTCTTTGCATTGAAAAAACATGAATATTGCTCTCTTGAAATCATTGGATTTGTGGGTGAATTACTCTCACTCTAAGATATATTTTCATGCTAAAATGCTTTCATTTATTAGAATTTTACTTGTTATAATAAAAATTTAGCTACATCCATTAAGGCTAAAGCAAAACCTCCCTCTCACTCAAGTGTTTACTTGTTTTTTCACCGCAGAAAATTGTGTTTGAATATTGCAAATTAATCTACTTGTTAAGGGCTACAAATTAGCGTATTTATTTTCTGATTTATGTGGTGGAAACTTGTTTTTGTAGAAAATGTTTTCTACAACCATCTAGGGATGTTATAAAATTATTGATAACACTTACGTTGCACCCTATTTAACCATCAAAATTGTGGCTCAATCATTGGAATACTGTCTATTGTTCATGAACTTTCATTTTCCATCATTTAAAGTTGATTTTGATGGTGATTTATTGCAATTGTTAACTTTCTTTCCTTACTGATATAATTTATAGTCTACTGCAATTTTTGGGACAACAAGGTTTCTTGTTGTTTTCCCTAGTGTTCTGGGGTTTAATTTCATGATTTTTGGTCTTGATATATTGGCTCTAACATTGGTTTTGCAAGTTATCAATCATCTTGCCTCTCTCCTATTCCAAAGACATCATTCTCCAAACCCTAAGGACTCTCATCTAGTGACCAAATGAGAGATATTTTACAAACCCTTGCCTTGCACTCTCGATCACCCCAAGGTCACTAAGAAAGCCTCCCTTGTGGTGGAATCATGCACCACTAGAGCAAGGGGAGTAATTTCTAAGGTGACAGTGGTTCTTACTCCTAATTGTGTCACATTAGTGACACTTGTGGTTGGCTTTACCCAAACGATAGTTTCTGTGATAACATGATGTTGCGAAAGAAATTTGCAATGATAAAGTGAAGTCCATCGCTTTTTTTGATTGGGTGTGATTTTTCTATTAGTATTTTCACATTAAAACCATTATAATATTAAAATATATGGAATGTTAAGATATAGAATGCATTGATCTATACAATGCAACAAAACCAAAATCATGCAATAGAAAAAAAAAATGATTTAGCATAATCAAGTAGTTGTATTCACTTTAACAATGATATAACATAAAACAATAAGGTGCATTGATTTCAGTGATAGTGATATAACATAAAACAATAGGGTGCAATGATTTCATTGATAATATTATTAAAAATGATTCAGTGCATTAATTAATTGAAGAAATGATACGAAGGAAATTAATCATCTATATTTATTTCAACTCTGAGATAAGCATATCATCAAGTGAAATGAATTTAGCAATAGCATAGTGAAAACAAATTTCAAAACAGATATTATAAGTTTAAGTCGTGTACTTTGTTTGGTTATCTATGATTTATCTATTAGTATTTGCACATTAAAACAATTATAATATTAAGATATATAAAGTGTGAAAAACATGATCAACATGGAGTTGACACGTGTCCATTCTAAAAGAATAATATAATATTAAGTAAATAAAAAAATGTGTGATGAAAACAATAGCATTAAATATTAAGTGAAGTATCCTAGTGATCCAGGAGGATCTAAGGAACGCTCATAGAGATTCAGGAGGATCTAGAACGCTCACAGAGGTCCCAGGGGATCCATAAATCCTCAAAATTTGACCATCTCAAATAATCTCAAAAATGGAATCATTGCATAGAGCTCATCATTATCTTTCCAATGGTGCAAACGACACCTGAAATAGAGTTCATGTGCAAACGTTATGAGCAGTCAAAGTTTGGGTCAAACAAGCAAAAGTCAAAGGTCAAAGGGAAAAAGAGGTGACACGTTTCACAACTACAAGGGTGACACATGGAACATGGTTATTGGTAGTTGACTAGGAATATTGTACCTCTAGGTGGATGAAGTGTAGGATGACAAGTGGGCAAAAGTGGTCCAATTATTCATTGACAAGTGGCATTGGAGAGCCAATGAGAGGCTACCACATGACAACCTCCCATTGGCCAATATTAGTAAGTGTTGTGTAAATGTTATGTAGTCAATGGGGATTGAATCTGCGACCTCCATAACCTCCCAAGGCTTATCATAACCCCCACAACCGGCACGCCATGCAATAGTTCTTAACCACTATATGGCAAACATTTTATTTGAATTTACATTAAGGTTTGTTTGGGCGGAAAAAGGGTCAAGGGCCTAAGCCCTCAACCCTGGCTCTTAGCTCTTGGTTGTATGCAATATAATATGACCAATACACATAAGTCCATGGGAGTTTTAAAATATATTCCAACAATGTATTAATATATGGTTTAAACCATATAAGAAATCCACCAAAAAATATAATCGCTACACCATATATTACATATGGTTATAACCATATGTAATAAAACTAACGGATATGCCAATGGTAGAGAGGATCACAGAGAATAGATGCCCTGGCCTCCTCTAAACTTAGCCACGGTTCTAACCAACACACCAAACCATCCACTTATTCTAGAATGCGGCCATAATTAGAATTAAGTTGCCTTAAATTGTAGTTGGGAGTTAAGGGTTGGGCCTATTTAATGAAACGGATCCCAAGATTTATACACACACATCCCAAGGTGCACACATCCCAAACTATGCATGGATTCCAAGGTATAATACAGTACGGACTGCATTGTTTTGTGTGCCAAATTTATGTGTTGCATGGAAAAATGTTCCATAGGATATATTGTCCACACCTAAGCAAGTTTATACTCGTTGGATTCATTTTTCCACGAGGATTATGAATATGAAGTTTTTTTTTGTGATCAGAGGTTATTTTTAAAAGTCTTGTCTCAGTTTTTCATGTATGAGACCCATGGTCTTGTTATATGTGTAAAAAGGGCTTTCTCAAACCCTGTTCAAAATTTGGCCAACTTTATACTCAAATTTCTCAAAATTTCGCAAGGATTTCAATGGTAAACTCCTTTTTCTAGGATTGAGTAGCGGAATTAAAGAGAGTTCAATAAATTGGCTTTTTACAAGCTCGTATTGTAATGTAATTTGGTATTTTGAGATGATGGAGAACATTCATTCTATCTAAAGGGAATTTGAAGATGAAGTGATATATGTCATATCTATATGTAATTTGAGTTCTTTTATTTTCTACTGTATTATCTCATTATTCTTCAAGTTATTCATCATTATTAATGAAGTCTATGGACAAATAAGCATATTCACATGTGTTTTTGCAAATAGTCAAGCGATCTTCATTTACCGAATTTGGTTGAATGTTTATGTGTATTTAAGAGTTATTTTTACATCTAGGGATTTTCGGATCAAGTTGGTATCAAAGTTGTTTTTGACGTTTATTATCAAGTGAATTCTTACGAGGTCCGAGTTTAAGCGAGGTGAAGGAAATCTTCCAAGTTATAACCTTGAAATTGGTTCAAGGAGCTTCACTCGAAGGAAAGAAATGGAGCATGAAGATGTTCTTTCTAAGGTTGATAAGGAGTTTCAAGGGATGTTTCTTGAGATGAAAAATATGGTTAAGGAATTGTGGGAAGACCTAGAAAGGAGAGAAACTCCTCATCAAAATGAAGGTGGTCCAATTGAAACAATGGTAAAAATTGAAGCAGTTGAAGGAGGAGGAGAAGGTGAAGAACCTCCAAGGTCTCCTTCATCCCCATCGTCATCATCGTCGTCGTCATCATCATTTTCCAATTGAAGTGAACATTCTTCTCATAAGAGGAAAAAGCATTCTAAGAAGTCTTCTCGTTCTCATGATCTACCTTTGTTAAAGCTAGATGTAAAGTTTGATTTCCTACTTCTGATGGAGAGTTGAATGTAGAGAAGTTGGATAATTGGGTCAAACAAATTGAAGTGTATTGCAGGGTACATAAAATCACATGGGACACTTCAAAGATACAGTTGTATACTCTTCACTTGAGTGGCACAGCCTTAGTATGGTGGGAGAGTCGGACACAAGCTGATCTTATTCAACATGCTAAAATCATTTCTTCCTGGACTGAGTTTATTGTTGAATTAAGAAAGCAATGTTATCCATTAGCTTATATGAAAACATCAACGATTGCTTGGAAAAATCTGAAACAATGAAAAGGGAAAAATGTTTAAGCTTATACACAGGAATTCAATAGGAAGGCATTATCTTTGGGAATTAAATTACATACTCATGAGACTCTTCTAAAGTATATTGGTGATATGCACTCATATCTTCACCATACTATATTGATGTTCAATCCTACTAATATTGACAAAGTATCAGTTCAAGCTACACATCTTGAAGCCAAAAAAGGAAAACATTTTATTGAGGATATGTCAGAGGAGCCACATGAATTCGAGGAGTAGTCAAAGGGAAGAGGGAAGAGTAAGAAGACAACTACAGTGAAGAAGGATGAAGAGAAGAAGTTGACATGTTCTCACTATGAGAATGAAGGACATGATGAGAAGCATTGTTGGAAGTTTCATCCATAATTGAAACCAAAGTGGGCTCGGCCTAGGAAGGGTAAACAGAATACCATGACCATGGTGCAAGATCTTGGATCGGATTCCAAGGATGAAACTAAGGTTATGGATATGGGCATCAAAGGTAAATCATTTGTTGCAAGTTTTAGTTCACATACTTCTTCTGCAAAGGCTAAAGTAATCCATGATGGAAGGAAAAGAAAATATATGTTTCATTTACGAGTTATCTCAAAGCACACAAGATCGATACACTTGTTGATAGTGGATCACAAGTGAATCTTATTTCAGAGCAATTTGTTTAGAAGTTAGGAGTAGAAACTAGGCCTCATCCGAGACCGTATGCTTTGGGTTGAATTTGTGATAATGCTCAGGTACAGGTAACTAAGTAGTGCAAGTTACAGTTCGTGATCACATCCAGTTTCATTGATGAGGTAGAGTTAGACGTTGTTCCACTTGACATTTGTAGGATGGTTTTGGAAATTCCATACTTGTATGATAGGAAGGCCATTTTCTACAGAGAATAGAATAAGTATCGTCTCTTCAAGGATGGGATTGAGTTCGTCGTGGGATCTCATCAGATGAAGACAAATTTGAAAGTTGTCACTATAGGGCACATGATAGTTAATGCTAATATCCAGGATCCAGATATACAACCTACAGTTGAAAGTAACACAATTCCTTTGTTTGATGTTGTTCATGTTATGAAGGGAAGATATGTTGATGGTTCATTCTCTTTCGCATCTGTATATTCATTTTTATTGATCAGTTTATTACTAATCAGTGGAATATGGTTGGTTACTACAACAATGAATGGGGGATCTTGTGAATTCATGGGAATGGTTAACTTGTTCAGCGATGTTGTTTCAGTCTTCATTATGGTTGTGATGAGTCGGGTGCTAGTTATCCAAGAAGGAAAGTTGGATGATACTATACAAGTGAGGCAAAATAATTCTCACTTCATTTATGAATAATCCATAATTTTGAAAGTCTAAAAGTCCTCCAGTAAGGAGGTGTGATCCAGGAAGATCCAAGGTACGCTCATAGAACTCCAGGAGGATCTGGAACACTCACAAAGGTCCCAGGGGATCCATAAATGCTCAAAATTTGACCATCTCAAATCATCTATAAAACAGCATCATCACGTAGAGCTTTTCGTTAGCTTTCCAATGGAATAAATGGCACCTCAAACAGAGTTCGTGTGAAAAAGTTATGAGAAGTCAAAGTTTGGGTCAAATAAGCAAAAGTCAAAGGTCAAACGGAAAAAAGAGGAGACACATGCCCCCACTGCAAGGGTGACACGTGGCACATGGTTATTGGTAGATGACTATGAATATTGTACCTCCAGGTGGATGAAGTGCAGGATGACAAGTGGGCACAAGTGGTCCAATCATTCATTGACAAGAGACATTGAAGAGCCAATGAGAGGTTGCCACGGGGCAACCTCCCATTGACCAATATTGGTTAGTGTTGTGTAAAATTTATGGAGTCGACGGGGGTCGAACCTGTGACCTCCATAACCTCCTAAGTCTTAGAAAATCCCCCACAACCAATGCGCCATGCAATAGTTCTTAACCACTTTATGGAAAAAAAATTATTTGAATTTACATTAAGGTTTGTTTGGGTGGAAAAAGGGTCGAGGGCCCCTAGCTCTTAGATCTTGGTTATATGCGATCTAATATGACCAATACACATAAGTCCGTAGGGGTTTTAAAACATATTCCAATGATGTATTAATATATGGTTTAAACCATATAACAAACCCACCAACAAATATAACCTCTACACTGTCATGTCCCCATTTTTTTATTCCCTTATTATGCGGTTAGAGTCACTTTAGGAGGCTTGAGTCATATAGGTCATAGGGGTGAGACTATGTCATCAATGAGTTTAGAGGGTTTGGATGAGTTTTATGGGGCCCAGCTTAGTTTATTTACCTTTATTCATCATTAGGATCATTTCCGCACAGCTTGTTCTTGGTTTCGTTGCATTCTGACGCTTCCTGTAAAACGAGGTTATTATTGGGCATATTTTAATTAATTACACTAAAGGTAATATTTGGATCTTGTCTCTTTGAGAAACACCTTGGTGTAATAGCTCATTGGAACTGGGGCGAAAATATTTACAGGATGGGATGATGAAAAGTGGCTTTCAGTGGCCGGAGAATTCATAAATGTGAATTAACCACTTTTCGAGGTTAAAATTTTGATTTAATTGATTAATTAAAAGAATAACCTTAGATGGTCACTTAAATAATTTAAGTGAATGAAGGAAAAATAAAAGTGGATCTATAAAATGGTATGAGAGCTCATTCTCTCAAGAGGTTGATGGTTATTTTGATATTTTGGCCTTTTGGCTTGGAGAGCTCTTGGAGCATAGGGTTTTTTAGGGTTTTACACAAAAAACCCCAAGATTAGTTTCGGTGGTGAAACCATCCACCCTAGTTGGTCATTTTGGAAGAGAATCACTCATATTTTCTCATTGTGCTTCATTTTTGGAAGGAAACATTGATCCTTGTGAAGATTTGAATAGGTATAGCAGTGTTTCCATTGTGGATAGATGAAGATTTATATGGTGGGATGAGTTCTTGTTGTGGCTGATTTTGGGGGAGCGACTTCACCATTTTCAGTGGACGGTTTACTCCAAATATGGGCACCATCCCTCCCATAATAGAGGGTGACTTACTGTTGTCACTTGGAAGTGATTTATTGAGAGTTGGCAGGGTATATTACTGAAGAAAAAGGGGACTCATGGTTGTTACAGTTTTGGGTGCATTTCCTCTCCAAAGCTACATTGGTATGGCTATGTTCCATTGTTAAAGGAGAAGAGGATCCAAGGTCTCCATCATACCTATGTTATGGGTGCATTTGTACCACAAATATGCATCCATACCTGTCATATCTCTTTTTTCTACGATTGAGGATGATTTCTGGAGTTGAGATCAAGTTAGAGAGGGGTTGATTCACCATTCCAAGGCATAATATTGTTGTTGCAAAGGTGTACTCACAATATAGGATAAATAGCATCCAAGAGGAGCGCCCACCTTTAATATATCAGCTTGCAGATTTATAGATATGTTGCTTCTATAGAATTGTATTTCTATCCACCCATTACCACAGCTTCTACTATCAGTCACATCGTTCAAGTTCTTCTTTATATTGTGTTGCTAAAGTATGTTATGGCTATAATTTGTGAATCAATGGTAGTAATGATATGTGGAATAAAACTAAGATTTACTTTCACTGCCAGGTATTATGTATTTATGGGTTATTATAGTTGTAGCAGTCTTTACATTGGGGTTCTATTTCACTGTTGTTATCTCAGTAGAGGACTATAGATATTGTATGTGGATTGTCATCTTCTTCATGTTGAGTAATGATAGTTGAAGTACATGGTAACCAAATTTTATGTATCCTCTCTGTTAACTCCCAAAATGAAACCGTCCTTTCGGTCGAATTTTGGTGGGATATCATAGTTTTCAGTAGTAGCTTCAAGTCATTTTTGAGTTTTTTCAGTTCAGAAAAATTTTGGTTTCTTGGTGTGTCCTAGGAAATAATCAAGAATAAAGTCTTCTATTTCGAAAATGTGACTGTTTGCTTTCAACAGCTAACCTTATGAAAAACAACCTATTGTGTGTTGTGGAAAGCACTAGCTTTCAACAGCTAACATCGTTGTTTCGTCAGTTCAAGGTGCTGTGGAAAGTAACGAGGCGCGAGAAGCTCGATAGACAGTTGGCACGTGGCACGATACGGAGAGTATTGACTTTCGCGCTAAGAAATGTTTTTAAATGATTTGGCACGTGGTTTTTCTTTCAGCAACTAAA
>JASDQU010737197.1:384379-395273 GCA_032191745.1 Picea mariana | reverse complement strand
AAATGACACTGCAACTAGTGTTTAATGAGTGCTACAACTGACACTACAACTGGTGCGAAGGAACTGGCACTGAAACTTCAAAAATTGCAGATCTGATCTAGGGGAAAGATGCACCCTACTTAGGAAATATTCTTAATGGGTTTAGTAAGTTCTCAATGAGCTTGACAATGGGGGAAACTGAGGATGTTCCTTCTAGACGTTAGACTATTACAAAGGAAACCATTTCTGATACCATGTTAAAATTTTGGTATGCTCTTTTAACCATAGACAATGTCACATCATTGTCACCCAACCATAGGAATTCACATATGCCAACCTCGAGCACACTAACCTTTACTTAGAAAAATTCCAGGAAGTCTACAATAGAACCAACATATAAACCTTAGCCACAATAATGCTGCAAAAAAATCACAATAACCATATAAATATAGTGTACCTTAACCAAGAGAAGCACAAAAGAGATACCAGAAATACTACTACACCATTCCTCCATACTTGCGCCCTCTCCAGCTGCAACTGCATCTCTCCAAACTTGCGCCCTAGCTACCAGTGCAGTTCCTCCTTAGACTTGCACATTGGCTAAGTGAGTGAGTGTACAAATGAGCTAAGGTGTCACCTTATTTATACTTATTCTGCCGGTGAAATTTTCCCATAGGGAAGACTTGTCTTTTCTGGAAAATATAATTTACTTTGACTTTTCTGGCAGGGTCGATTTCTCTTTCTAGGTTTCTTATTTCTTTATTATTATTCTCCTTGGGCCTACTTCTATTCTAGGGTTTCCACACATCTGTTTAATGGTTCTCTCACTTCCGTAATATTCTAATCTAATTAAAAAGGTTACACTTGGAGGTTAATACCTCCCATAGCTACCAAAACATCAACAGACCCTAATAAAAGAATCTAAGGTTGATTAAAGCTAAGCACAATATTGTTCTAGGAGTTAAATGAAACAAAAGAAAATACAACTAATCTAAGAAATTAAATGTTTTGTGGTGTTTAGGTTTATTTTAGGTTTACTTTAACTTTCTAAAATAAAAAGGAACACATGCAAAAGACAAAACGCAAAAAATGAGACAATCCCCCCGGGGGTGGGGTGATGAGAGGTCTAGTGAGTGATCCCACTATTGATTTTGAGTTACAATCATTTTAGAATAATTTTTTATGGTATTTTATATATTTAAGACCATGCAAACTTACAAATAGAGATAAATAATATTGGAAGAAGGTTAGGTGCCTTGGGTGATCCCGGATACTCTGGATCCTCGAAAATTGGGTAGAGTTTCCCCTTGGATGTTCATCAACCATGAAAAAGAATCAAGCTAGAGTGGATAATATATTCCGAAAAGTGATTTTGGACAACCTGCAAAAGGTGCTAGTTTTTTTCACAAAAAATACCAAGTGAAAGCTATGTGAAACATTAGCAAAATCAACCAAGAAAGCAAGCAGAATGCTATCTTTCTTAGTGGCTTTTGTTTGTTGTTCGGGACAACAAATAATAAGGCATTAGGATTGCAAAATATATAATTTAGAGCTCTTAAATTTGAAACTATCTTATGGCCTTAAGATTTAACTATAAATTACTTGCTAAGATGAAACTTCTATTCTAGATCTACTTGGATTAATGAAAACTTGTAATTGCAAACTAGATCTACCATGCATGCAATGCAAAAGTAAGATCTACTTCTGATTTACGATTAAAATAAATATCTACTTATGCATGCCAAATTAAAGTATCAAGAAAGTATTTGATTTTTTTGAGAAGGAGAGATATAGAAGCTTGGTAATGTGGAATCCTTGGGCTATGGAGTCTTCTGACGAAAAGCTAAGGGACCTTGTTCTCAATAGGCTTGAATCTTGTGGAATATTCAACTCAAATCAACCACTTCTCCAAGTATGAGGACGACTTGTAAAACTTGTAAAACTTGCAAACGATCCATTAAATATTGGTGCTCCCTACACATGAAATCTAGATAGCATGTTAATTAACCAAAATTTGCATGCAAATCCTTAATCACATATGTAAAAAGAAAAAAAAATCTAAAAAACAAACTAGCTTAGAAAATATTTTCCTATTGGGTGAAAACACTCCTTCAAAGGCCAACTTACGGAATTATAATGCAAATAACTAAGCTACGGTTACCTCATAAAGTTAAACATGAACATCAAGCATCCACACAAGTAATGCAATCCACCATATTGACCTCCAAAGTATTCTTTATTCCAAAACTATAACAATACAATACAATCAACAAGCTAGATCCCAACTCTCATTAACCAAAGAGAGGAGAGGAAGGATGCTTAAATAACAAAGAGGGGTGCACTTCCCAAGGGGGAGGGTACTAATCCCAAGATGGATGAGCCATATGGATGCATAGATCTTCACCACAAGTCAAGTGACTCAAGCAAGGCGCCACCACTCAAGTGAATAAGGGTAGAGAGGGAGCCACCTCTCAAGAGATAGGCATATCTCTCCTTGGGATTGGCACCCTCAAGGAGAATGCACAACCTCTTGAGAGGGATGACGCACCACACATAGGGATATCCATCAAATCAAGAGAACTTACCACTTAACTCTCCCTTACTTGCATCCAACTCTCACTAACAACCAGTGAGGCTAAGTGAACTGAAGAAAAGTCAAAAACATGTTCTGGACATGTTTCCTTAATAATAGGGAGCTGATTTATTTGTCTTTTATTCACCTTTTTCGAGTAAAAATGATTTTCGATGAGAAAAAGTCAATTATTTTTCTCGAAAATGGGGTATTATGGGTTAGAAAACGATACCCACCAAGGCATATAACACTTCCTAGTACAACTTTTTTTCAATTACACCAATTCACAAGGTAAAAATCTCGTTTGACGAGAAATTTTACGACTTATTAAAACAATTAAAAAATCCTAGGGGGACCTAATCCATGTCCATAAGAATCTAAAATAATGATTAGCATGGTAATATACATTATACACTAGACTTAGAAAAAACACACTAAGGCCTAACCATTAGTACACACTCTAGCTTTAGAGGAATAAGTGAAAAAACTTAGAAAATTATAAATTGCTAAAAAGCAAGATATAATTGACCAAGTGAAAAAATACACTCTAGAGTATGCACTAATGACCAATTCTTAGGGAGATGAGTCTTTTAGATAATAAATGCCTTGTGCTAACTCATTTTATTGCAATTCCCCCATGGGGGTATGGAACATACATAACAAAAGAAGAAGAACAAAATTTAAGGGGCCATAATGACAGGTTGGACTTCTGAACTCTGATTTTGAACAAGTGCCTTGTTCAATCTTTGCAGATCATCGTCAATCCTACATGGTGCAAGTAATGAGGTAAAAGGGTGGAATTTCTATTACATATTTGGATGATTCGAAATGAAATTTCATTTAAGTGTGAGAAGCAAGAGATTTCCTTTAACTACTATAACAAAGTGTGAATTATGGTCAATCTGACCCTACAAATTCAAGTGTAGGTAGAGATATGCTCTCTATATTTTCAGCAACTAAGGTAGCTATTAGAGCGTTAGGATCAAGGTCCCCTATATCACGAGTTGTGTATTGTTGAAACCAATGTTTCTAGAGCGCAACATGAGATCAGGAGCAAGATCTTTTGGTGCACCATTTCTCAAAAACCATAGGAGAAAAGCATCCCAAGAGCATTTTGTATATTGTTTATAAATTATAAGCCTTGTATATTCGAAAAAACCATTCAGAATGCCAAATTAGTTGCAAAAAAGATGAAAACATACATGTTTGTGTTACTTGTAGAAAACAAGTACATTATTATGAATTCACAAATGTCATCATAGTAATCATTGGAGCATCAACCACTTAGTACTACACATATAGCATCAACCATTTAGTACTATACAAATAACATCAACCATCTAACATTTACAAACTTGCAAAGTTTTAAACAAGAAACGAAGAATAGGAAGTATACAACAAATTTATGAAATGAAATAGGCCATATTGACCAAAGAAATTGAAGTTTGTTTTCGTCCTAATACACACCTACAAATGTGGAGAAGTCTCCAACCCACTCGGTGTGTCCTTGGAGGCACAAACCTGAATCCAGACCCACTGTCACCTCAATCTAGATTCCTTCTGTCTAGGCTCACTCCTAGGGAAGCCAAGGGGGGTAGACCCTATTAAACTATGTGAAGGTTTTTTTAAATTTCTAGGAGTTAATTAAGTTATCAATTAGGGAGACCCAACCCAATGACAAGCAATCGTGCAGATGCAATATTTCAATGAAAAGAAAACCTTTTACTTAACAAAACAAGAATTAGACCGGTGCTTAAAGATTATCCAATCCCAATTATTCCAACATACAAAACAGAAATATATATATATATATATATATATATATATATATATATATATATATATATATACACACACAAAGCAAGATACTTCTACAAAATGGAAACAAATTTACAAGATACCTACACAATGAAGCGAAGGACAACTTTATATTCTAAAGAATTATGTTCAAATGAATAAAGAGTACTTGAAATGAAAGATACTTTGAAAATAGTTATTCACATGAAATAAAATTTCTTGAAAAGTAAAGGAATGGTGGAAAATCTTGAAATGTAGAAAATGTGAGTTGAAAGTGTTGCAAGATGTGTAGGTTAATTTTAATAATTTTTTAGGTCTCTCTTTGAATTAGGGGAAATTAGAGGTGAAAGTTGCAAGCCTAAGCTATGTTACTACCCCAAATCCTTATCCCTTCAACCAAGAGGAAGTGTTGGGTGCTCAAGAAGGGAACAAAAAGGTTCCCCTCTAGCTCCATAGGTCAAATCCAAGATGCTTGGGCACTCAACAAAGAGGACACATAGTGCCATGAAACTGTCCCCGGCTTCAACCCCTTCTAGCCTCCAAAGTCACCCCTTTTTAATGGTTTTAGCAATAATAAAACTAGGTGTTTAATTAGAGTATCCACACATTCCTTTGCCCTTTCTTGTTACCCAAGATCCACAAAGTGGAAAGAGGAGGGAATACGAGGCAAGAAGTTTGATTACTTTGCAAAAGGAAATTCTAACTAGCCGTCATGATATTGCAAGGGTGGATAAGCCACTCACATGCAAGGTGTGGGCACAAATGAATAATTGAAATAACTTGAAATAAATTAAATGAACAATCTAGCCACACAATGTTTCCTTAAGGACAAAGGTGGGCAGAAAATAAAATTAATTTGCAAATCTCACAACTATGGCACAATGTGGAGGGAAAGCCTATCAATTTTGTGCCAAGGTGGGTAAATAATTTGGAAATAAAATAGAGCAAGCTAACAATAGCCACTCAAACTTATCTTTGTGGGAGAAGTGGGGCAAACAAATTAAGCAAAACATAAAATTCAATACCTAACTAGCCAACACGATTTTGCAATGGTGGCAAAGCCACTCACATGCAAGGTGTGGGCATAAACAAAACTTGCAAATAATTTACAATTTACAACTTATGAAAATGATAAAAGAATGCAAGCCCAAGAGACTCTCTTGGTTTCTTACAATGATTTGGAAAGCAAGGAGAGGGAGAGGTTTTGCACCAAAGCATTTGGATGCTTCCTTGAGCTCCTTATGGCCAAAATTGGGCATCACCTCCCCTTGGATTGGAAAAAACCTGCAAAAAACAACAAGTATAGTGTGCTGGAAATTGCTAGAAATCACTTCAAATATGTTAGTCGTTGTTAGCATCTAAAACAGAAAATTTTATACTACATAAAACTTGATTAGATTGAAAGATTTAGAAGAGAAATAAATGCAAAAATTATGTAAAAGAATGCTGAAATAATATCAGAAATATTAGTGAAGAGAAATGAAGCTATTGGAGTCCTCGATTCCAAGATTTGGTAACCTGCAAAGTTGTAAATGATTGCTACACAATAAGGCAAGAAAGTGAGTCCTTTAAAATGGTTTACAAACTACTTTGCAAACTCAAAGAAAAACAACTCACATAGATCTACAACAATACTACTATAGATATATCCCCAGCAAAATACTTTGCTTGGGGTTTTTCAAGTAAAACAATGTGTGCAAAATAACTACAAACTGAAAAAATATTACCTCATAAGAATACCACACAAGAACACCAAGAGTACTCCAAGAGTTACTCCAAAGCTTCACTTCTATTACTGAGAAGAGTGGTTGCAATATGGCAACAATATTACAAGAGAGAAAATGGGGGAAGAACAAGAGAGAGTGAGGGGAAAATTGGGAAGCATGGAGTTGCTATGAAATTTTATCCCTAAAATGAGGAGAGGAGGGTTTGTTTTAAGGGATAGAGGGAGAGGAGACCCCCCTTGCATGATCTCCAAGTGTCATTTCCAAAAGACGGAGGCTCACTCAAGGGGGTGGGCACCATGAGAGAGGGGAAATCCCATTAGGAGAGGAAACTCAAAAATCTGGGAAGAAACACCCTCTCCTAAGTTTAAACCTCTCTCTAAATCCCCAATGGGTCACCCAAGGTGTGGAATAGGCCCCCCATGTGGTCCCCATCACCAAATGGCTAATCCAATGGAGATGGTGAGCCCCGCAAGAGACAACTTCTCCCCCCTCTCTAAATCTAAGTTGTATGAGAGGTAGGAAAGGGGGTATTTGATTTAATTGACCCCATACTACATAGAAATGACTTAGGAAACAAATTTTCCCCTTTTTCTCATGTTTTACAACTTTTGGCAATATTTGACATTTTTAATTTAGTTAATTATTTGCTGATTTTTTACTGACTTAGACTCCTCGTGGACATTGACCTAACAAAACTTGACCAAATGAATTGAAACTTGATCCAAGGGTGTAGGGGGTCATAATACATTTTATTTGAGTACCCATAACCCTATACAAAATCACCAAGGACCAAATTTTTACATTTTACATAAAAAATAATTAAAAATTTCTCAATTTACAGAATTTTTAATTATAAAAAAATCCTATCAAAACTTAACAAAATTCCACACGAATATAGGAGATGCCTATCATGGTCATATACAACAATTTAATCCCTTAGTCACCTATTGGGCTCAATCATTAAAACACCTTCTACCACTTTGGAGGAAATTTGAGTGAAAAACTCAAGTAATTAAAATTGCTTAAAAAGAAAAATTAATTACCCAAGGGAAAAAACACTCTATGAAAGAACTTCCCTAATGATAAATTCCTAGGCCACTAAATTACAAAATTTGACCCATGCTAACATGTTACATTACAAAATTTTCCCATGCAGGGGAGCAGTCATTCTGTGGAGAGAGAAAGAAGTTCTAGGGGAAGAATTGCCCTGCTGAGCTAAAGGTCTTCAAACTTGTTGCTCCACAAGGTACATATTTTCATGGTACATGATGTTGATAACTAGTTGAAATAGGTGGTCAAAAAATTCTATAATCTATACACTAAAAGTTTGATAAGACAAGAAAAGAAGTGAAAAAATACAAATATTTATTCTAATCTACTATCTACTTTTTCATCCTCTTGGAACCACCACGACCCCCATGTAGTTGTGGTTATGGAGTTAACTGTGAAGATGAACCTAAGCCTAAATATATTGTTGTTAGAGTCCTCTCTAGGGACCATCGTAGTGGATTGGGGTGGCATATCAACTTGATCATCATCATCAAAAAGAGAAATCTCCAAGTTCTCCAAAACCAAGCTCCATCCTCCAAATTGTCCTCTAGATAGTTGTCCCAAGTCTTACATGTTTTATCCATCTATGCCTATTCACAATAAAGTGACAACAACCACAATTTTTAAGGCACATAAACTAAGCTCTCTTCCCAAATTACATTCAAATTGTTTATTTTGACATTGTGTATGAAATTGTAGGTGCTCCAAAACATCCCCATGGAAGAAGGTTCACAACATGTGAAAGCACCTATGTCACCAAATGCTAAAATTGTTGGGTAGAACCACCATGCATGTTCCACCATTGGAGAGAAGTCATATTTTCTCTATCTCCATTTGCGTGGATATAACCAAACATTTCTTGCTCATAAATGTAGTTTCTTAATTTTTGTTAATCGATATCACACTACTCATCTAAGACAAGTTTGTCTAATGGTTGCATATAACCACTATGAACCTTTGTATCCATGTGTGGTATTCTCTTCAACCCACGAACAAGCTTCGATGCTTCCAACCAATATATAGAATAGTATTTAGGTGTATGGACATATACTAAGGCATGGGGTGGAATATTTATCTTTTCCCATCATTTTTCCACCTCTACATGAATATGGTTATACAAGTTCACATCTCTAGGCTCAATAATGTCCTTAATTGATCATAAACAAGGGACTTATAGCCCACTCATTTCACCAACATAGATCCTCTGCAAAATTTATTTTTGATCATTTTTCCTTTGTATTGTACAAGGATATTTGTCCACTGTTACATTTGAAATGAAAGAATGACTATGTCATTGTGATGGGTTATCATGGTGGTTACTTGCCCATGGTAACCAACAAGTCTTCTCTATCTTTAGGTTATGTTTCAAGACTTCACCGGTTTGAGTTCTATGGAAAGCGAAGGCCAATTCTCAACAGTGGAGAAAATTTATCTTTGCAACCAACAACCTTTAATGCTCAAAGAAAACAACTCACAATGAAGTAATGATCAAATAATCAAAGAAACATGAAAGACATCCTATCACTTCAAGAAGAGCCCACAAAATTGTAATTTCCAGTGCTATTTTTTTGTGAAAATACAAGCATCAAATGAGTATACTCCTTCAACCTATTGAGATCTTAGCTACACCAAGATAGCCAATTGTTCCTTTGTCCAACCTATGTACAATTCCTAGACACACTACATACTCAACATTGATAGAAGTATTAGAGGGGCTTGAGGCATGTTATAGAGGATAGATTTGAATCTCAGTATCACTATCATCTTCTGTCAAGGATAGGTTGAGGTACCAACCCTTCTATTGCATGAATCCATCAATGGTGTCAAAAAAAATTAAGGGAGGAATCTTTCACTTCAAATCCACCTCCACATAGACCCATGGATTTGATCTAAAAGAGTTATGTCCTCCATCTGGAATAAGAACTTTACCAAATATGCAAGCAATCAAATAAAAAAATGACCAAATATCAACCAATACGCTTGGAAACTCCAGCCACAACAAATAGTTATCCTACCCATGGTACTTTGGATTAAAATCCACCCTCCATGACTGAACATGAGCGATGGACCAAACAATATTCCAAGTGTTGGAAATTATTTTTGGATAACATTGTGTATGAAATTTTGAAACATCCAATGTTTTGAGTGGACACTCCATCCATCATTACGGACACAAAAATATCATATGTTGGAGAAGAGTGTCGAGGTTTGAATATAAAGTGTTGGGGAGGTAAGTGACCGTTGAATGAGAATTATGAAAACAATTAAGAAACAAATTCAAAATATTTGTTGAGATTAAATATTGGGGAAAAATAAGTTGTTGAGAATAGAGAAATATTAAAGAATTCAAATGAAATATTGAGATGAAATAATGAGTTATTGAAAATAATAATAATAATAATAAGATTTCTTAAACTAGAGCTCTGATCAATTGTCCTTCCAAACCATAGAAGGAAATTTTTTTTGCTAAAAAAAGTGTCTGCAACTTTCAACCCTAATCTGTCTCCCGAAAAGGGATGATTTTAGGGGCTAAATTTCTCTCATGGGATAATTTTCCATGGTTTTTCCCAAAAAAAGATTCGTTATTCTAAAAATGATTCGCCCAAATTCTATATGATAAAATTATTTTACCTTAAAAATCACCAAAATTTTATACAAACTATATAAAATCCTTAGCAATTTGAATATTTTTACAAAAATATCACCAAACATTTTATAGTTGGCATATGAAGGATTAGTGAGATTCACCAAGGTTTCTACATTTTAAAATAAATTTCCATCCTTAAAATCATCCCTGTGGAGTCCTGAACTAGCAATGGCGCTCCCCGCTCAAGGAGGAGTCCCCCCCTCTTTCTGAAATGTAGTTGTTGGCAGTAGTCGACCGCCCCAGACCCCTACCCTCATTCCTGACACCTAAATTTTTCCCATCCCAATGGAAACAGAACAAACAAAAGAAGCTAAGAAAACCCCGACAAGCTAAGAATCACTCCTAGCTCAGAACCCAAAAGATGACAAGAAAAACCCATCGACCTGCATCCTGGAAGCAGAGGAAATTTTGTAGTACGAAATCTTGTCGCCCCTCCTGGGGGAGGATAGCCAATACATGCAAGATCACTCGCTCATATGCAAATGCATGGGCCTTTGGCCATCAAATAAATACCTCATGTGGTGGATCAAAACCAGATGGAATCCCAAAGGGGATGTCTCCCTCAAATTGGGATCCAAAGGATTCTTTACGACTATCTTCAACCTAGATGAAGACCAAGAAAGAGTCTTCCAAGGAGGCCCATACTTATTCAACTCTGTTGCTCTAAATATGTGGATTTGGAAAGAGAACTTCAGCCTAAAAAAGGAAGATTTCATTTCATCTCCAGTATGGATGAGATTGTACTCACTCCCACATGAGTACTAGCGCACAAAAATTCTAGAGGGTATTCAAAACACTCTTGGATCCTTTGTCAATATTGTAGAGGCCACCCTTCAAGGTCACTATACCTCATATGCCTAGATTTGTGTCTACATCAATGTATCCAAATCTCTTCCAGCATAAATATGCCTCAGATATAGGGATGTAGACTAGCTCCAGACCCTTGATTATGAACACATTCCCCTTCGGTGCAAAAAATGCCATGCTCATGGGCACCCTTTATAGGAATTTCCACTCAATAAGAAAACAAAGGCCCCAATCCCCAATCAAAAAAGGACAAGACATGTTTCAAAAAATTCCAAGCAAAGAGCAAATCCTAAAATAAAATACCTACCTATCCCA
>JASDQU010737197.1:314338-381212 GCA_032191745.1 Picea mariana | reverse complement strand
TCTGGATTGCGAGGACAATGGAAAGAGATAGTTTCTCTTCATGTTTGTACTTCAAGGGTGGTCTTGAGAGGTTCTTACTGACGTAGTAAATGATGTGTTCACGATTGTCATCTCCGAGTTGGACGAGGACGCCGGCTACTGATACAGCTGATGCTGATACGCAGAGGATGTAGTCGCGATTTTAGTGAGGTGCACTAATTAGAGGTGCATTTGAAAGTGCTACTTTAAGATCGTCAAACGACTATTGGGCATAGTCGTCCCAATGAAAAGGGATGTCGTGATGTAGTAAGCGAAGAAAACCATGTGCGCGTATAGCGTAATCAGGAACAAAGCATATAAGAAAGTTCGCTTTGCCCTGTAGACTCTAAAGTTGTCGTAAATTCCAAGGAGGTGGAATTTCGGTGATGGCTTTGACTTTAAGGGGGTCCACAGTGATACCACTTTGTGAAACAATGAAACCGAGGAGGCGCCCTGTGGTGACGCAGAACACACACTTGAGAGGGTTCAAGCGGATGTTGTACTGACGACACCGTTGAAATATGATTCGTAAATCATCGAGATGTTGGGTGCGTTTCTTAGATCGAGTGA
This sequence comes from Picea mariana, assembly GCA_032191745.1. Classification (NCBI taxonomy): domain Eukaryota; kingdom Viridiplantae; phylum Streptophyta; class Pinopsida; order Pinales; family Pinaceae; genus Picea; species Picea mariana. The sequence goes on along the minus strand of JASDQU010737197.1, from coordinate 380,624 downwards.
TGAGGTCGTCCAAGTAGGTGAGGATGATTGCAGCTAGATTGTGAAAGATGTATGTCATGGCCCGCTGGAAAGTTGCGCCGGCATTCTTTAAGCCGAAAGGCATGACATGATATGCAAAAGTACCCCACGGGGTAATGAATGCGATTTTGTATTGATCGGCTGGGTGGATTTGAATTTGGTTATAGCCTTAGAATCCGTCCATAAAGGAGAGAGCCTCGTGGCCGGTGCATTCATCGATAATCTGATCAATGAAAGGCGTTGGGAAGTTGTCTTTGGGACATGCGTTATTGAGATCGCGAAAATCGGTGCAGACACGAATAGAGCCTTGTTTTTTGTTGATGGGTATAGGGTTGGAAACCCATGAAGTATAAGCGATGGGGTAAATGAATCTGGGCGTACGCAATTTGTCAATTTCGGCTTTGATAGCCGCGGCCTAAGATGGGTGTAGCGGTCGCAGTTTCTGGCGAACTAGTGTGATGTCAGGCCAGGTGTCAATGCGATGTTCGACGATAGATGGGTCAAGGCCAGGCATCTCCGTGTATGACCAGGTGAAAATATCCCTATATTCCTGGAAGAGGGTTTTATACGCGGCGATTTATTGAGGAGTGCAAGCAGCTCCAATGATGATTTCTTCGACGATGCCTTGTTTATTGCAAATGTCGATTTTGATGGTGGGGGAAATGTTGGCCAAATTACCTTCTTCAAAAGCGTCGGGTGCAGGAATGGGATTGTTGAACCAATCGATTGGTCCAGATGGGATAAAATCTTTGGTTTCAACCGCGTAAATGGGATTGTGGCTAGGAGGCATGAGGGCTTCCTGCGGAAGGAAGAGAGCACGATGATGTAGTGCATCCCAGGGAGAGTCCGGGCATTGTAGCTCTTCCAGTATTTCTTTGTCGCATTGGAAACAATAGAAATATAATGGATCATGAGGAGTGATCTCAGTGATAATGTGATTTCCCCCTGCTGAAGAATCAAAGGGGGTATCGCTAGGAGATGGTGAGGGTTCACTCGACATAAACCATATATTGAGGTACTGAGGGGTACCCGTGGTGGTGGGATGGAGAGTCTCCGCAGGGGAATGAGCAGGAGAGTTGGGTGGGTTATGGGGTAAATCCTCAGATATGTCATCTAAGAACCATGGAGGTGTATGGAGTGCCTCGAGCTCGGGAGAAATGATGTGGAGATCTGCCAGTGGCAAAGTAAGGTCAATTACTGCCTCTGCGGGTCGATGTAGCAGGGCCAATTGACGTTGCCTATATTCTATGATCATAGGACACTGGTATGTAAAATGAGCCAATGAATCGCAAAGAGAGCAAGGGAATCTCATGCGTTCATTGACTGAAGTAGTGACATAGCGAATGTCGGTGAGAGTTGTTTTGGAGGATGTAGCAGGGCGTGGGTTGTTCTGAAAGTCCTGGCGTATGATAGCTAATTCCTGCCGGAAACGAGGCAGTGCTGGACAATGATGGGTGTAATGGCCATACTCAGAATAGATGGCACACGCGAATTTGGTCCTCAACCCTTTACTACTGGAAGGTTGAGGGGTAGCAGTAGTAATGGGTGATGTGGGGGTTAGAGTGGGGGGAATCAAATTCTGTAATTCCGGTAGTGATGGGCAGTTGTTGGTTTGTGTGACCCTCTTTCTCACATAATGCGCAAGGTGGTGGGATGCACGGAGGAAGTGGAGCTGTGGGTTCCTTCTTCTTTCTCCTGGCCCCAGCTGTAGCAGGGGGGGTAGGGAGTATGGGGGTAGTGGGGGTAGTGGGAGTGAGGATAGGAATCGTCATGGGGAGTCCTTCCTGTGGGCGAGGGACCATCTCAGGTGGATGTAAGTACCACACTGGGATTGCTAACACCATATTGGGTAGTGTGAGCGTTGCGGCTACCTGGAAAGGTTCTATACTAGGTGGAGGGTAAAAGAAGGGAATTTGAGTGAGGGGTCAGGGAACTGTCTCTCAAATGGGACTAGGCCCTTGAGGGGATGTGGATTCGTGGACCGTAGGGGTCGACGAGTGCGCAAGAGACTCCTGTTGGAGTGGTGCTGCGACTGTTGAAACGTCGGGAATGACTGAAGCCTCCTGAGGAGGATGAGCATCCTCCTGGTGAGTTTCGTTAGATGAGATGATGCATACTTGACTAGGGGGAAGGAGTGGTGGTGCTCCATGGTACGTCCCTAACAAGGATGGATCCTTGAAAATCCCAGGACCCATCTCGACGAGTGGATATACGTCTTTGTTGGTATGAATGAGAGGAAGAATGTTATCGAGATTGGCAGATGGGTTTGGCTCGTAGTGAGAAACTTAGTCAATGGTTACAATCTTCCCATTGTGGGGGAACATGATTGTCCGAAAGACGGAAGATGCCACTGCCTTCATAGCATACATGTAGCTACGTCCAAGCAAGATATTGTAATCGAGCTGAGCATCGATAACTTCGATGTCAATGAGAATAGTTTTTCCCCCGAGTTCCACGGGGACATTTTGGAAGAGCCCTTCAGGAGAGGATGGTCGTCTGTCATAAGCTCGTAATGTGATGGTGGAGGGTATGAGTTCCGGGGAACCGAGTTTCTGCCATACTATTTTGGACATGATGCATGTAGATGCCCCCTCATCGATGATACACCAATGGACGGTGATGTTCCGTATTTTTACTAGTATTTGAATAGCAACTGCGGAGGGAAGACGCGGTTCGCAGCTATCAAGGTCAAAGGTGATGAGTCGAGTATTGGCCGGGTCGACTGTGCCCAGGGCGGAAAGTAGTGATTTCCGCTGAGTAGGACAAGTCTGGAGGACTTCCAAAACTGACATGGCAGCCGGTGATTGTGCTAAGTCATCTACTAAGCTGTAGTTATGAGCTGCCCTAGCCTGTGGGTTGTGGACATTCCTGTGCAATGGGATGCAAGGGATGCGTAGTGGTGGTTCGGCGGAAGGGTGAGGGATCACCAACAGAGGTCCCTTCGGTGTAGGGTTTGTCTCGGGTGATATAGGAGTAGACTCAGCTGTTGTAGGATACTGACGATTGCGTGTTTGTAGAAGGATTTCTTCCTCAGTGGTGAGGAGAATCGTTCAGTCTGCTGGATTGTTGGGGCTGTGGCATTGACCCACCTGAGGTGGGGGATGCTGCATGTCCTGTTGGGTGTTTATCACACCTTGATGTGGGATAGGATTTTGTAGCACGGCGGGAGGGGGTTGTTGCGCATATTGTTGTTGTGCCTTCTGCAGGGCAGGTTGCGCAGGAGAAGGGGGGAGGTTTCCAGAGTCTTTCAACCTTTTGAAATCAGCGATCTGGGGGCAATGGTGAGTGTAATGACCGAACACACCACAAAGAGAACAAGGGTGGATGGTTTTAACATTATTCCGCCCTTGGCGTTTGTTGTTATTGTCCCCTTGGGGTTTTGGTTCCCTTGGTTCTGGGTGCCCCCAGTGGGTTGATGCTCAGGGGGTTGATTCCCACCTTGACTAGGGTTATTGTTATTCATGTTCCTTCCTTTCCTCTTGGTGTTGTTTGATGGATGAGTTGGATTGGCTGTGTTCAACTGTTCAAAATTTTGGTATTGTTGAGCAGCAGAGGGTTGAACACAATTTACCCTCGTATGAGGATGTGGGTGAGCCATGGGTTGGGGAGGACCAGGAAAGGGAAAGTAGGGATTTTGTGGTGGTACCACTCCATAAGGTACATAGGAAGGTGAGTGCTTTCACTAGTACTATAAGCTGATGTGGAGGGAGTACTACTGGTGGTTGGAGGAGGTGGATGTATGGGGGGTGCCGGTGGTGGTCCACTGATGGGTGGAGGTATAGCAACAGGATACGGCTGTTGATAAGGGGGTGGGGGGTAATAAGAAGTGCCCCCGTATGCTGGTGGGTATTGAGGCATTCCATACATCGGTGGTGGTTGGGGTTGTGGACTATGGTGTGTGGTGGCACCTATTAGTCCATCTGCTGAGTGAGACATCCCAGGTTTGTCTTGACCAAATGGCACAGGTTTTGGTAGATCAGGCAGTACCGTGTATAAGTACCCTGACTGTGCGTAGATGAAGTCATATTGTTGGGCTTTACTGATGGATTCTTCTTCAGATTGAGGGAAGGTGGAAGCGACATCCTTTCCAAGGAGAGCGACAAGTGATCTAAGAAACCAGTCAAGGCATTGCTGCTTGGTGGTTTCTGCTTTACACAAACTATGTCGCCTACGCCACTCATGAATGTGGTCACCGATGTGGGTGGCTGAGGTCTGTTTGAAGTTGGACAGTAGTTCTAGACCATTGTCATGGCGGATGGGTAATTGGAAGAAAGTTAAGAACTCTTTGGCCAATGACTCAAAGGTTGTGTGGGGCCCTGATTTTTCTTCGACATACCATTTGGCCAATGGGCCAGTAAGTGTGCGTTGAAATAGTCACATTCTGATAGATTCATCCATGATGCTATTGGAAGAACACCATAGATGAAAGGTCATGACGTGATTGGCAGGGTCATCCCCTACCTTCCCTTAAAAATTTGGTATGTCTGAAGGAAGTTTGGTTGGCATTGCAGGCCATGTGGCGTCATGCAATATAGGATCATTAGTGAGCTTGGTGAGATCCAGAATGTTGAGAGAGGCCAAGTATGGCATCTGTAGTGGGGGTGGAGGATTAGCTCCAGCCATGGTGTGTTGTGAACCTGACCCTTGATGGGGACTAGGTGGGTTGGTGCTCCCTCCTTGAGTGGAAGTGGGTCCCCTGCTTCCGTGCAAAGGAGAGCGAGTGTATGTATGACCTTGGGAAGTGGACCCAAGTAATTTAGAACCAAGCAAAGCTGATCCTAAGATAGTGGCACTCACATGAGTGTGTGAAGGAGGTACCGATGAGCGGGCACGACCAAATACTCCCCCTAAGATAGGAGGAAGATTGAGCAAGCATCGTGAACGACGGGGGTTCTGTGGTTCCCCTATGATGTCAGACTAGTTGTGTGAAATGTGTGCAACAAGTGGTGAGAGAAATATAGGAACAAAAGTCTTTGCTGTGACTGTTTACACAATATACATATCCAAATCAAACTGTAATCAGATGTGCATCATACATAAATGAGAAAGAAGAATATATGGGTAAGAGGGTTTTGTCCGCGTGGGGGAATCAAAAAGAAAGAAAATGCTCGTGTCCTAGAAGACGTAATGTCCTTCCTCTCAAATAGCACTGGACCTTCCAATAGTACTCAACAGTGGGGTCTGAAGTCATCGGAAGAGCCACTAGTGAAGGATGAAATAATTGGTTATAATGAGGGGTAGAGGGGGAAATATCCCGAAAGATCTGGCGATACTTCCCAATAGCCACACAAAATCCAATCAAGGTGCGATTGCAGCCCACAATCACCACCTGGGTAGATGTCCTAAAGTTGGTCACTAGGTACCTCGGTCCAAGTGCGGCATTTAGATTTTCGGCCTAAGAAATGGGTCACGGGATGGATCCTGTCCAAGAGGTGGGTGCCTCAAGGGGGGACGCACATAACAACCAAACCTCGGCCTTCGACCCTTCACAGGTATCTCCCTGCCTTATGGTGATTGGAACACTGGAATTGGAGGATTTGAAGTTCCCTATTTGTCAACTTCTATGTTTGAAAATGAGAGAACCAGATAACGGGGGGTTATTTAGATGCCTACCCCCGAAATCCTACCTAAACTAAAATTTTCTTTTGGCACCTCCTGTGGAGGACAACTTAGTGATTTGTTAGAAATATTTTAGATGAAGTTGTTTTTTGAGGCTGGGGGTGAAAACCAACCTCGTTTGATTAAAAGTGGGAGTGGATAGTCTTATCAAGAAAAGATGGGGTGTTTTCATAATCCCTTTGGAGGAAACCTACTTATACCACCACGTTTCGAGACGAGGCTATGTGAGTGAGAAAGTGACTTTTGTGTGTGAGTGAAAGTGTACCAAATTTTAGTTATTTAGATGTCACCTTGCAGCATGTGGACGTCACTTGGTCCTTTACAAGAGTGTGATTACCTAATTAGCTAGATGTCATTGGTACAACCTTGTGGAATTTTAAAAGCCCTAGGAAACTAGCATGTGGACATGTGGTCCGTTACTATCCTTTATCTCCCTATGTGTGATTTAATCTAGAAAAAGCATGAAACTATCCTAGATTGAACATGTGGGAATGTGTGGGCCCATTACAAACCTTTAACTCTCCTAGTTTTTTGATCTAAGAAAGTAAAATTCCAAGCACTATCCTACTTTTGTGACATGGGGGCATGTATGGGCCCATTACAAATTTAAGATATGTTTGAAAAATGAAACTAAGAGGGGTCCCAAAAGGGCCTTTGTCCTCTCCTGAAGGTTTTGAAATTTTTTGTTAAGGGAGATGAGATCGTTTTTTCAATCCTTTTCTGGTTCTCAAGATCGCTTGATGGCTCAAGAGAAGAGCATACTCAAGATTGTTACTTGCAACTTCTAGTCCCAAAATGTGAGTTTAGATGTGATTAAAATTTGATGTTCAACTTAGATTTATAAACCAAAGCAAGCCATCCATGTGGCAAAAAGCAAATAAGGAAAATTGATTTTTATCCACCTAAGTGCCTATGTTTGTTTGATTATCCCCTTTATAAGTTGAGGGGTCTAAGTGGTGCAGTATTTAGAGAATGCACATCATCATTCGTAAGAAGGAAAATGATTTCCCCCACATCCAAGACCTTACAATGTAATTTTTAGTTCAGATGCACGGCCTCTAGTGTGGATAGAGGCGCATATGGCGCCTGCATGCTGACAGGACTGATAGATAAAGCACATGCGCGCAGGGATAAACTGTCACACAGGCGCATGCGTGCACAATGCGCGCCTGTGGGGTGGAATAGCCGTGCGCCTATGACAAACGGCTGAGAAGAAAAATCTGGATGGATTTCTCTTACTCCTCTTGTGAATTGACTGGTTAGCAGGTCGGGAGAGGTCGGTTTGTGAACCTGCAAGTTAATGAAATCAAAAGGAAAGCAAAATGAACCCAAATGAGGGAGGAATTTATACCTTCTCCCCAGTATGGTCGCCAATCTGTTTGCACCCAATTAGTCACTTGGTGAGAAAATAAAGGGTTCTTACATGCCCAGTTGGGTCTTGCTAGGCATGACAACTGTAGAGGAAAGAGTTAGAAAAAGAACAAAAAAACTATAAACAAGAAGTAAATTAAAACAAACTAAAACTATGAGCATATGGAAAAAGAAATAACAAAGACAACAAGACCAATATCACCAATGTTTTTGAGCTGGTCTATTGATGAAATCCAAAGCAAAATGAAGAAAGGGAACTGTGGTTCCTTCTTCCTCCAAAGGAAGGCTCTTGAGGCCCTCACAAACTTGCTCTCCTTACAATGAGAAAATGAGAATGATGGTGAAAGAACTCCTAGCTCATCCACTCAAGAGAGAGGTGGATAGCTCAATGAAATGGTGCTAATGTGTTATTGTCAAGGAGTGAGTCCTTAAAACAATCTAAGAAGCATAACATTACATGAAATTCCTTGAGAAAATGATGTTTCTTCATGGCTTTTTATAGCATGGCATTGGGTGATTATGTAACTCCTTTGAGGTGTGAAAAGGGGCTCTTTAGGGCTCAATTAGGTCTTTGACCAGCCTACCATGCGGATTCAGTTCAGATTTGATGTCAAATCAGCTTGGGAGCTGATCCATTAGTGGTTGGGAGGCCGACCAATTTCAATAAATGTGTCGTTTAGCAGGTGCGCGGGTTTTTCATCCAACAGTCATGCATCTTGCGCGTATGCGCGCATTGTACGTTGCTGTTCCAAGCATATGCGCGTGCACCTAGATTTTGTAAAGCGCCCTTCAATTTTTGGTTACTTTGTATAGTTTTTGACCCTTTTGCAATGCTGTGGAATTAATCCTGTGCCATGAATGACTTCATTCCTGTTTTGACGATGCAGAGTTCTTGTCGGCATGTGCGGACGAAATTTCAGTGATAACACCGACCCTCCAAATATTGGGCAATTCTACCAACACAACCTTTACTTAGCCTTTAAAGCTATGATACCAAAATGTAACATCCTCGTGTTGTCAACCAACGCCAGGAGTAATGCTACTGCGGAATAATACTTATATAATATGCATTTTAATGAATTCAAATGCATTAACATAGAGTAAGCACATAATTACTACTAGCATACATAATCAATGACATTAAAAATAATTCATTTGCGCAACAGAACACATGATAATCATACAAGCATCACATACATACATAACATACTATTATGTGCAAATTGATACTTATCTTTGAAACTATATGATGGTAACATACCAACTACGTGCAGACCTTCCACGAACCTCCCAACCTTAGACCATGTTGCTCATCACTCTCAACAGTAGGTCACCCCCGATTTGGGACTAAGCTCCACCCGACAAGAGATTTTTAGGCTAGGCAAGGTAAATAGGGTAGTCACACAGTTACAGAGGAAGGTTTTTTTCCCAAGAGACACTTATGCCCACTTCTCACAGACTCTCATTCCCCACCTGCCTGTCCCACCCCAGGAGTATACACCTTCACTATCACCTGAATAGTCCTTCGACTACTAAACTTCCCTTGCCTTGGGATTCAACAACAGACCAGATTAGAAGTCTCCGAGCTCTATGGCAGCTACGGGACCCCTTCCAGGAGTTCTCACTTCCTTTGCGTGCTCTCTCGCCTAGAGAGAGTTGCTCAAAGGCTTGGCAACCTGTTTTCCTCAACTCGATTTCCAACATATTCGGGAAACCACGAGGCTTAGCATGGACATACATTGTCCAGCAAGCCACACACAGTCAAGAACTGCACAACTGCAATAGCCAACTAGGAACACAAACATGGTATTACCAAACTGGTGACAAACAAACGCTACAACATAGCAAGGCTTAGCAATTGTGGAACATTTGGGTTTCCCAACCGGCAATAAAGGATAGACTCACAGATCTAGTTTCAGAGATGCATAAGGTTTACAAAGATTCCACGTAGAGACTTCTACAGTTCAGGTGAAGGATCCAGCACAAAACACCAAAAACAGAGGTCGATGATGGACACCCATGAGTTCAAACGAAGGATGGAGAATGGGAGGTCGAACCCCAAGACGGTTCATTTCCTAGGTTAAATTGCATGTGCCTGGGAAGACACATGTCTCCCATGAAGCATGCTCCTCCTCCTTGGGAGTCACATGTCCTTCCAAGGACTTAGGATATAACATAATTTTCACATGGTTTTGGAATAATAATAAAATATTATTCTTAAGGAATTAAGATCCTAATCTTATCCTTTCTCCCAACCTTTCAACCTCCTCTCCCTTATCTAGACTTTGTAGAAGCTTAGTTCCCCATCACTCATTCATCGTGTTTGGTCCACACACAGAGGTGTTTTTATATTAATAATGTGCATCATTACATGTACACAAATCAGGCTCTTGGCCTTCAACACTTAGGATCTTTGGCCTAATAACACATAAGCCCACCAGCTTATATAAACTTGGCTCAGCATCCTATAAAACATAATTACAATTTATAATGAAATTGGGGCACTTCCTTGGGGTATTACAAGCGGGGTCTCATCACAAGGAGAGTGATGTGTTGATGCATTCCTTTGACAGGGTTTCTGAACAATCAAGTGTTCTATCAGACTCCTGCCATCCACTGTAATGACCTTGATTTTTTGTTGCGTTCTCATCTGCTGGGGTGTGTTCATGGAAAGTGACTATTTCTTTTCATTGTCGTTACCAAAATGGAAAAACTGTTTAAGGGTGACACACTTTTCAAAACTGACGAAATATGTGTTGCGTTTGAGAATACAAAAACAGACCCAGTTAATCATGTTTCTTCTGTGTGCTGGAAAAAGCTACACGAACTTTTTCCCTGGCCGCTTCAACTTCTCTGAAGTGCTTCGCATTCCTTTCCTCCAACGTCCTCTTTGCTTCGCGCAACTGAATGATTGTATCCTACGCTTCCCTGAGTTGTCTCTTCAGCCACACCACATTTCCTTCATGACCTTGTGATGTTGACACCTCAAGTGTCTTTGCTGCTAACTATTGCCTTAGTTCCATGTTTTCCTAGTAAATCTTGACGATATAAAGTTGTGCTTGTTTCAACTACTGAGACGAATCACGAAAATTTGCGCTTTCAGCATCTATCCTCCTCATTCTTCTCTATCCTTATCGATTTGTACCTTCGATAGGTTCCATCCAAATTGCGTGCATAAGTAATTCTTCGGTGATTGACTTTGCACGCGGTTCTCTTGTGACTCGCGTTTCCCCAGCTTCCTTGTTCTTCTTTGGCCTACCCCTCCTCCAGGGCAGTTTCTCTTGGGGGGATAGGGCTTTCAATGCCTCTCCTTTGTGAACAGCCTCTCCCTTTTCAACCTCCACGTGGTGTAATATTACCCTTTCTATGAGTAGAGGGAAATCTCCTTTTGGGTCTTTGGGGATGCCTGTTGTGAGCAAGAATGAATCCCAGTCACTTCCCAACAGTTTTAGTTCCTCAACTACCAACAATTTAATTATCAAKACATGAGAGAGTTTCCTTTTCAATTGATTTGCTTCATCCTAGGAAATGTCCGCCATCTCTTGGAGGTTCTGGTGTAATAAAAAGGGTAGGTTTAATGGTCTCCTTGCATCAATAATCTAAAGTGATGCGAATGTACTTTGTMGAATCTCCTCTCACAAGTGAAATATTTCCTAATTACTCCAAGGAGTTTCTGAAAAGGTCATTGTAAATKCTTACTCGGAATGCCCGTCTCGACCTTCCCATCTAAATATTCTCATTTGATGAAGTCTTCATAGCACCCTGTGTCCAAGGACATGCCTTTGAACCACCTTTCGCCATGCAGAGGGATCTTTGTTGCAGTTGACAAAGTTTCTTCTATTACATGGATAGTGACACCCGCAATCACCACGTGGAATCCATTGAAACTAAGTGCAAACTGCTCATCCAATCTCATATTGAATCCTTGGATTTTTCTCTAAAAGGTCGTGCATCCAAACTACTCAAAGGATGCTTTGACTTTCATATCTTCATTTATAAATGTTAAACTTTGGGGCTCGGGCCCGACACTTGTGTCACTTCACGCACCTTTACTTATGCTCTAGGAGGATACCATGGCGCAACTCGTACTTGTTTTGAGCGCGATGAATCCGCTACGGGCCTGAGGCAGGAATCTCAATCAACCTGGGCTTGCAAGAAGAAACTACAAACAATGCATAAGCTCAACTGGTGAATATAATGCATGTCGAACATCTGGATTTTATAATAGAGCGGGTGAGAGGTGGAAACATGCCAGGGAACACCGAATTCATGGCGATTGGATGTTTCAAAGCGAACTGAATATTTTCCACAGCACATCCACGCAACGAGTACATTTCGGGGCATGTAAAGTACAACTGATAAGGGTTGCAGAGGATATGTGATACGAGCGCCGTGATTTTTCAATCTTTCAGCCCTCATAATTATTTGATGATGGTTCTTGCACTTGTTGATGTGAATTCTTTTTAACAACTTGCCTCAACCCTCATCATGTAAAACTTCCTTTATGATAGGACCCGACTCTTTGGGAACATACTCGTACCATTTACACATGTTTTGACTCTAACACCCCTTCTCGACTCCAAGGGCCAAACAACCACTTTCTAAACTCGACTCCTCTATTGTTTAGTACCTGGCCTCACATGCTTTGCCATGTGGAGCCTGATTTGACTAAGATTGAACCTTACTAAAAACAAATGATGGTGTTAATAGCTGGCTCCAATGGGGATGCTATCCTCCTAGTGAGGTAGCAAAGAACAATAGAATGAGTTCCTGACAATTAGGTTTTATTCGAATTTCAGACACTGAAACATGAAAAACAAAACACATCCTAACTTATTTGCACAACTTCTAACTGACTGAAAATTAACTCAGGGCCTTCACTTCAGGCTTCAATTTTCTGTTGACATACTAACTAGAAAATGCCTAACTTGAGAAACAAAATAAAATGACTATTTACAGTGACATGTGACTTAAGCAGACTTTATTGCACCAGATAGTGTTTGATTAACCTACTGTTTACAGGACCCCAACGAACGCATTCTCCATCAAGATCTTCTAGAAAATAAGCATTATTGCCATGATATGCATTGATTCTGAATGGACCCGTCCCGAGATGATCGAATTTTTCATGCTTACCTTTGTCTTCATTCTTCGTGTCTCATTTCAACACCAAGTCCACCATCTGAAAATCCTCCTGCTTAGAGTTATTTTTGAAGGTTTTCATTATCCTTTCTTGGTGGAGCTTTGATCAATTGTACACCTGCTCCCTCATCTGTTGTGTGTGAATTAGTTGATTTATCCTCCTATGGGTGTCATCTGGCTCGGCCTCCTACTCCTGCAACAACTTTTTGACAGGTAACCCCAGTGAGATGGGGAAAACCGCATCTGCACTGTATACGATATGGAATGGAGAGGTCGAGATGGACTTCTTGGTAGTGACCCTGTCCACCCACAACGCGTAAATAATATTTTTATGCCAGGCCTTCTTGTTGTCTTGTAAGAGTCTTTTGATGATCCTAGTCAAGATTTTATTCGATGATTCTGCTAACCTGTTTCCATGTGGGTAATATGTTGTAGAATGTCTCAGGGTTATGTTGTAATCCTGAAAAAACTTCTCCATCTTCTTGGACTTGAATGTGATCGCGTTATCTGTTATGATCTTGATAGGCATCCAAATCTCAACAGGATGTTTGTCTCCAGAAATTGAATGATGACTGTGTTAGTAGCTTGCTTCATTGGGATCGCTTCTATCCATTTCATAAAGTAATATGTGGCCATGAGTATCCATTTGTGCTACGCCGAGGATGGTGGATGGATCTCCCCTATAAAATCCAAGCCCCATTGCATGAAAGGTGCTTCAACCGAGGTCAGTTTCAGGGGAAGGGGTTGTATCTTTCTCCTCCCATCGAAAATCTGACACTCATGGAAACTGAAAACTTCTTTGTAAATGTCTACGAAGATGCTAGGCCAATAGTATCTCGCTCTTAGGATTTTATGCGTAGTGGTTTTCTAGTAATGATTTCCTCCATAGTCACCTTTGTGGAACTCTATGATAGCTCGTTTTGCGTCATTTTCTAGCAAACAGCTCAACAATATCCCTCCAGAATCTTTCCAATATAGTGAGTTATCCAAGATGCAGAACTTAACAACTTTGATTTTTAATAATGTAGCCTTGGTCTTACTTAAACCCGGAGGGGATTGCAGATTTCTCAACACATACATGATGTCTGTATACCAGGGTGAATCAACTAACTCTTGAGAAACCTGCATAGTTGTTTCTTATTGAGGGTTCTCTGATAGATGAACGATGAATTTTATTCCCATGACATCATATTCTGATGGAACTATCAACTTTGCAAGGCCCTGACCTTTGATCAGCTTCATGGGCTTGATTTCCAAGTCGTATTCCAACATGGACACTATCCACTTACCTCTTCTTCCCTCAAGGTCAGGTTGAGTCAGGATATCCTTGACTGAGTTCTTGGGAACGTAAGTGATAACACGGGAGTGTAATATGTACGTTCTGAAATCCTTCAAGGATTTTACTAAGGCATGTGCTTGTTTCTCCATGATTTTGTACCTTAGTGGAGATTCCCTCATCATCCTGCTGAAATAGGTTATATGCTTCTCAAAGTTTTTCTCGTCTTTTTGTAACAGCACACCGACAATGGTATGCTCCGAGGTGAATGAAAACAAGATGAAGTCTTTTGTGAAGTCTGGGTTGGCTAGCACGAGAGCTTTAGTTAGTGCTACCTTGATGTCTTCAAATGATTTTCTGGCTTCAGGGTTCCACTTAATCTCATTCCCCTTTCTGATCATCCAGGTGATATGTTTTATAATTTCCGCCAGGTTTGGGATGAATCTTCTCAAGAAATGTACCTTTTCCAGGAAGGATTGCACCTCTTTCTTATTGCGCGGAGTGTCAATTTTCATAATTCCTTCAACCCTATTGGGGTCTATCTTAATACCCTCCTTTGAGATGACGTGCCCCAACAAATTCCCTTATTGCATCCCAAAATGTGACTTTTGTGGATTCAATGAAATGTCGAATTTCTTGCATTTATGGAACACCTTATTCAGATGCTCGAGGTGTTTTTTGTCACACTCAGAGTACACCATGATGTCATCCATATAGATAACGATAAACTTGTCCTTTTCGTCAGCAAATGTTATGTCCATTTCCCTCTGGAAGGTAGCTCCAACGTTCATCAAGCCGAAAGGAATCTTAGCATACATGAATGTCCCCCATGGAGTGGTAAAAATTGTATTTTCCCTGTCATCTGGGTGTACCAGGATCTGATTGTAACCCGAAAAACCATCCAACATGGACATCTTCTGGGACCTCGCCACCTTCTGCAAAATATAGTCCATTTTATGGAGCGGGTAGTGGTCCTTGAAGGACACTTTGTTTAGGTTTCAAAAGTCCACACACAATCTTATTTTGCTGCTTTGTTTTCTTACAGGCACCAGGTTTGCCACCCACTTCGAAAATCTTAAAGAAACAATAATTTTAGCTTTGAAGAGTTTCTTTAACTCCTTTTCAATTAGCAGCAACAACAAGGTATTTATCTGTCTTAGCTTTTGTTTGAAGGGCCTCTGGTCTTCTTTGAGAGGAATGACGTGCTGAATCACTTTGGTGTCATAAACCTTCAAATTGTCATAGCTCCAAGCGAAAACATAGGGGAAATCCTTTATGAGCTTGATATAGTCTTGTTTGACCTTTAGACTAAGAGTTTTCGACAATTTGATTATTTTCGGGTTCTCTTGAGTCCCGATGTTGCAATCCTCAAAATCTTCATCATTTGTAGTGATCTTAGGGTTCCTGGCCACATCGTTTTCATCAAACAACTTTTCCAATAGAACCAACCCTTTTGGGATGACATTATTCTTTAGTTGTATTATGTCCCTCCCAGCTACCGGGTTCTGTATAGGGTCGTCGTTACTACGTGCATATGCACTCCCATATTCATCGTAGTAGCATTCCTCATCAATGTTCGTGTTAGCGAACTTGTCGCTCATTTGGAGAAATATCTCCACCTGTTTTTTTTCCTCAAACACTTACCAATATTTGATATTATCGGGCACTATTGGCATGTGTTTGACTTCGATATCATACTTTTTGTTTGGAAAAATGGGGATTTTAAAAAATGAGGCTGAGGTAGCCAAGGAATCCACATTATGATTTTTCCCCCTCGGGATGGCTGACAAATTATATTTCGGGAATTCTTCGAGGAGGTCTAGCACTAGGTTCCTATATTCTCTTAGCTTAGGGTGCTTGGATTGATATATGCCATTTACTTTGTTTATAACTAGCTTAGAGTCTCCATGAACCAATATCCTTTTTGCACACAATTCTTTCAAAACTTTTAGACCATCAACGCATCATACTCAGCCATGTTATTTGTATAGTCGAAAGAAAGCTTTTATGAGTAGAGTTTTGAACCTACCTTAGGAGGACATATCCACATGCTGACCCCTACTCCTTCCTTGTTGATGGATCTGTCTAAACTCATGTTCCATATCTCTTTCTCCACGCAGTTCCTTGGGTCTGCGCACTCTATTTCACTTTGTACAGTTTTGTCATCAATGGTCATGACAATTGTCGATTCTTCCTCTTCAAAACTCAGGTCATCGTAGAAAATGGAAGAGTCAATGTCAGTATCAACGGAGTAGATGGGGTGGTTATTTGGCTGCGTCTTACTGGTTACCATGTACTTCAGTAATACTTCTCTATATAACTGTCTCTCTTGGCCAAAGATAGGAATGGTAGTGTACAACATGTCCATTTGTAGAGTTCCCTTTAATTTCGCAACCCACGACCTGGATAACAACATGCAAAAATTAGGGGGTATATCGGCCATGACCATGTTCTTTGAAGGGATTTGGGCCAGTGATATGACTAGGTCTTTTATGAGACCCAAACATTTGACTTTCCTCGAATCGAAAGAGAAGAGGTCCTTATAGGGCCTAATGAAGTCCAAACCCAACTCTTCCATGATTACTTTTTGCATGAGGTTTTGTGACGTGATTGAATCTAGCATGGTGTTATGCAGGGTCATGTCATGGACCTTTAGAATAACATAGAATGGGGGAACTTCCTCAATGTCATTTGTCTCCTCTACCCATGGACCAAATAAAATAGTAGGGTAATTGTCCTGGACATTCAAAGTGTCGGGGGTTTCTCCCATTTTTAGCATTTTAATAATCTGCACCCAATACTCACCCTTTTTGATAAGTTCGTTGAATGGGATAGAGATTTTGATCTTGGCCATTTCACTCTCAAAGTTAAAAGGGGAAGAGACCCTTTCTATCCCTCAACCATGCGTTTCCCAGCTTGTCTCCGACGTTTTCTTTGGGGCTTCCTCCCTTGACTTCACCTTTTCAACCACATCCTTGGTCGGGTTGTTTGAATTCGGGTGACTTGTGGAAGGGGTATCCACCAGAGGTTTCCTTATGGGATTTGTCTGTTGAGGCTCCCAGATGGGATTTGGCTGTTGAGCCTCTCTAATGGGATTTGACTGCTGAGACTCTGCAGGAACCTTTTTTCTTCTGAGGTTGTATTTCTTTTGGAACTGCATAATGGTGTTGTGATAACATTTCCCAAATTCTTCCATTTCCCAAGACAACGCATCATTCGTTTCCAGCATAAAATCATTGTTTTCACTCATATATCAATCGTGTTCCCTCTTTGTCAAAAAAAATCATTTGTCTTTGTCATCATAGCAGCGCATTTGATCTTTGAACATTTGATCGAAATCTTCATCCACTTAATTGTTTTGAAACAGGGGGCCTTATTGGTTTGTCTCCCTGATCCATTTGTTCTCTCTTCTTGATCTGCGGGACCGGACCTCTTCTAAAATTTCGATTCCTGGGCTGGGGGTCATGCTGTTCTCAGGCAACAGTTTTGTTTTCCATGGACATTCTTTCCATCAATTTCTCCATCGTCTTCATCATCAAGTCAAATTTTTCGTTCGAGGAACGAGATGTCGATGGTTGTACATCCCCTTGGGGTTTCTTATCGCCTCTGTTGAATCTCTGTTTGATCTTCCCTGACGCCATCAGGTTTACCTTGACTTCGATTGCGTCGCTCATCATGGCATCTAGATTTTCTGATCTTCTTTCTCTCAACATCAAGGATAAATCACTGTCAAAGGAATCGACGTATTGTAGCTGTGCAGCGCCGAAAGGTGGCTGGATTTCTGTGTGAATTGAGTTATAAAACCTCATGAAACGAGCTGAGAATTCTTGCACCATATCCTCCGGCACCTTCTTCATATTATTGTATTGCATCAATAGATGCAAGGGGTTCTTGTTGTCTCCCCATATAGTAATGAAAGATGTTTTGAATGCGGCAAAGTCCGGAATGATTGCTACTAGGAGGGCTTTGAACCACTTCCTCACCTCCCCCGAAAGACTCTGTGCGAACAATCTCATTTTCGCGTCTGCGTAGTCTACCTCATCTAGGTCGACAAAATCATTGAACCATTCTAGATGCTTTTGGGATGAAACGTTTCCTTCAACATCGTAGAGCTTGATCCTCTTGTTGTAATTCTGGGGTAAGTCATGCAGTTGGGCTGGCAGAACGAGGGGGGAGAATCTGGCAGCCATGGCTCTAGGAGGATTATATTTTTGGGGGAAATGGTACTTGATATCAATATGCTTGGACCTATCATGACACATTGGGTTCTCTAACAACCTTATGCAACTCTGGTTGTCACGAAGGATACGGGTCACCTTCAACTCGAGATCAAACAATCCTATAATCATCTTCCGAATCCACACTGCTTCGCCACAAGATGAACACATTTCTACATACTCTTCCTCTGTAGAACTAAGTGCCACACAAGTATGCTTCCTACTGAGCCATGAGATCACAAATAATCCCAAACTAAATCAACATCTGAATGTACTCTTTCGATCTATGACACTGTCTACCCAATATGAATCTGTATATCCCTATAGTCTTATCTCATGATCCAAGATACATTTGATTCCATAATCAATTAAACCCTTTAGGTACCTCATCACATGTTTTTTCTACAATCAGGTGAATATGTTTAGGCTCAATCATGTACTGAATCAATGTGTTCACCGCAAAACATATATCTAGCCTCGTGTTCGTCAAGTACATCAATGTACCAATCATCTATCCATACATGGTAGTATACACTATCTTTGAATATGTATCACGCAATAACTTTAGATTCATCACCATCAATGTAGGCATGGTTTTATAATCCATCATTATGAATTTATTGAGAATCTCTACAACATATTTTCCTTGGAATAGGAAAATCTCATCAGGTTTCTTTCACACTTCTATACCTAAGAAGTAATGCATCATGCCTAGGCATTTCATCTCTAAATTTTATGAAATCTTCGTCTTACTCTTAGTGATGCTCTTCTCATCTCCTGTTAGAAACAGGTCATCCACATATAACAATAATATCACTAGTCCACCATCCACAATCTTGTAGTAAAGGTTGGAATCTACTTTACTCTTGGTAAATCCCAAGCTCATCAAGAAACTGTCTGATCTGGCATATCATGTCTTGGGTTCTTGGTTAGGCCCATACACATATTTCTTCAATCTATATACATGAGACTCCTTCTTATGTATCTTGTGTTTTCTCTATGTATATTTCTTCTGACTACTAGAGAAAGTGTCTCATCATAGTCTTATCCCTCTTGTTGGGAGAATCCTTTGGACACAAATCAAGATTTGTACATTTCTATGGTGCCATCAGTAACATGTTTGATATTTTAGATCAATTTGGAAATCATCGCTGACTTCCCTTCTGGTATCAAGGAAAAAAATACATATCCCAGTCCTTATGTTTTGCTTCCTCTTCTATCACTGAAACTAGGGAATCTTCCCAAGAGGTCTCATATCTCCTCAAAGCCTCTGAAGCTTTGACATAACCTCCTCAACTCATGGCACTTATCTCTCAATCTTGGAAGACGTCTCTCTCTCCCATATGAATGAAATTCTCTAAGCCACTGACTCTTGCTGAGATCAAGCTCACTCTGAGTCTCTATAATATTCAGATCCATATACTCCCCTGTATGTGATGATTTCCTCTGAAATCTCTTATGAATGGTCTTGGGGAGGTTGCTCCTCTTTACTGGATCATGAGGGATGACTCCATATGAACTCTATCTTCTTCTAAGGTGTTACTTGGTGGGCTCGCCTGCCTCACCATTAGTGGAGCCATATGCTCCTCATGATATGGCTCGTCAACGCTATATGGATTTGCATCCTGCAAAGTGTCACAGGACCATGTTGGTCTCTTCCTGGTTACTACAATGATTCTTGGTAGGCCCTTCTGGCTCTACTAACTTTTCTAGATGATCTAAAGAGTGATCAACTACACTAGAGGGATTTATTCAGTAATATTTGGATCCTTCTGCTCCTTACAATCAATCTCCATATGAGATACTATGTATCTCACAAAAGTACTCTTCTTCATCTTCTTTTTCTTTGGTACATGGATGTATACAGTCATGTATACAACTTCTTATCTCGATAGTCTACTCCATGTATCAAACTATATACCATATAATATGTTATCTCCTACAACCGTCACTATATCTTCCCTCGGAGTTATCACCTATGACCTTCCCGAAACAAGGACAACAAAGGGGAAAACAATAGACAAGAATAATACTCTTATAATAATAAAAACAAGAACGAGAACAAATAATCACAATAGCTCCTTCTCAGAGCTATTGCTTGTGACCTGCCTGGAACAAGAGCCAAAATATAAATACAATAATAAGAAGTAGGAACAACACTCTTCTAGTGTTCTGATCAATCATTCCTTCATGGTAACTTCCATGGAATTTATAAAATAACATTCCCGAGACAAGAGCAACAAGAGAAAAATGTATATTATCATTTTCATAAGAACATATCTATGTCAAAAAGAATTAAAGATAAACTTATGGTAATCATCATATTATTACCAAGGTGACCTTCCTGGAAGTAAAACAAGAACTATCTCCTAGCAGTAATAGAACCTTTCAAGGATTGTTGTCACAACTAGTATTGTAGAAATTATCAAACTTGATATGTGCAAATTGGAAACTTATTAATTTAATCAATCAAACGTGGAACCTGGAGTCTTATCTTCAAGAATGAGTGTTTTTGATTTTATTCTGAGTCTCCTTCACTTAAGATGACAAGTATTCTCTTCAACCTATCCCCTGTACTCAAGACAATATGCTTTCTTGACAGAAATCTAAGTTAGATAATATAATGCAAATACACTCTAAAATCTCAACCTTAATCAATATAATACTTTGAATAAAGTTGGTTTATAACTTTAACTTTGAACATAGGTTAGTATGATAATCATAACTTCGATAGAAAAAAATACAACTAGATGTTCATAAGATCACAATAATTCCATAACA
This sequence comes from Picea mariana, assembly GCA_032191745.1. Taxonomy (NCBI): domain Eukaryota; kingdom Viridiplantae; phylum Streptophyta; class Pinopsida; order Pinales; family Pinaceae; genus Picea; species Picea mariana. The sequence goes on along the minus strand of JASDQU010737197.1, from coordinate 360,200 downwards.
ACTAGAGGCATATAAAAACAATCAAACCTGGAGTGCGTTGTTTCTTTGAATATGTTGGATTTCAGATCCCTCTGGATCTACAATTATTTCTTAGACAAGATATCCCTTCTCCTGCAATCACACTCAGAATAGTGATACATTTTAAACATATATAAGTACATACTTATGGCAACATCGATAGGCAGTGGAACCATCTAGCAGGAGCGACAAGAAATCATGAACCTTAAAACTTCAAAGGTGCTCCAAATTGTAATCTAAAGGTAGTTGGATATGCTCTAGGGTAAGGTGCACTAGGAAAACCAAAAATTAGGCCCAACGTTTCACATAAACCTTTACTTCGACTGGTATTCCAAATGGCACTGCAACTGGCACTGCAAATAGTGTTTAACTAGTGCTACAACTAACATTGCAACTGGTGCGAAGGAACTGGCACTGCAACTTCAGAAATTGCAGATCTGATCCAAGGGAAAGATGCACCCTACTTAGGAAATATTCTTAATGGGTTTAGTAAGTGCTCAATGAGCTTGACAATCGGGGAAACTGAGGATGTTCCTTCTAGAGGTTAGACTATTATGAAGGAAACCATTTCTGATACCATGTTAAAATTTTGGTATGCTCGTTTAACCATAGACAATGTCACATCATTGTCACCCAACCATAGGAATTCACATATGCCAACCTCAAGCACACTAACCTTTACTTAGAATAATTCCAGAAAGTCTACACTAGAACCAACATATAAACCTTAGCCACAATAATGATGCAACAAAATCACAATAACCATTCAAAGATAGTGTACCTTACACCAAGAGAAGAACAAAAGAGATACCAGAAATACTACTACACCATTCCTCCATACTTGCGCCCTCTCCAGCTCCAATTTCATCTCTCAAAACTTGTGCCCTAGCTACCAGTGCAGTTCCTCCTTAGACTTGTGCACTGGCTAAGTGAGTGAGTGTACAAATGAGCTAAGGTGTCACCTTATTTATACTTATTCTTCCAGTGAAATTTTCCCACAGGGAAGACTTGTCTTTTCTAGAAAATATAATTTACTTTGACTTTTCTGGCAAGGTCGATTTCTCTTTCCTGGTTTCTTATTTCTTTATTATTATTCTCCTTGGGCCTACTTCTCTTCTAGGGTTTCCACACTCTGTTTAATGGTTCTCTCACTTCCATAATACTCTAATCTAATTACAAAGGTTACACTTGGAGGTTAATACCTTCCATAGCTACCAAAACATCAGCAGTCCCTAATAAAAGAATCTAAGGTTGATTAAAGATAAGCACAATATTATTCTAGGAGTTAAATCAAAGAAAATAAAATACAACTAATCTAAGATTTTTTTTTTTTTCAGTGTTTAGGTTTATTTTAGGTTTACTTTAACTTTCTAAAATAAAAAGGAACACATGCAAAAGACAAAACGCAAAAAATGAGACAATCCCCTCGAGGGTGGGGTGATGAGAGGTCTAGTGAGTGATCCCACTATTTCTTTTGAGTTACAATCATTTTAGAATATTTTTTTATGGTATTTTATATATTTAAGACCATGCAAACTTACAAATAGAGAGAAATAATATTGGAAGAAGGTTAGGTGGCTTGGGTGATCCCGGATACTCTGGATCCTCGAAAACCGGGTAGAGTTTCCCCTTGGATGACCATCAACCATGAAAAAAAAGCAAGCTAAAGTGGATAATATATTCTGAAAAGTGATTTTGGACAACCTACAAAAGGTGTTAGTTTTTTTCACAAACAATACCAAGTGAAAGCTATGTGAAACATTATCAAAATCAACCAAGAAAGCAAGTAGAATGCTAGCTTTCTTAGTGGCTTTTGTTTTTTGTTTGAGACAACAAAGAATAAGGCATTAAGATTGCAAAATATATAATTTAGAGCTTTTAAAATTGAAACTATCTTATGGCCTTAAGATTTAACTATAAATTACTTGCTAAGAAGAAACTTCTATTCTAGATCTACTTGGATTAATGAAAACTTGTAATTGCAAACTAGATCTACCATGCATGCAATGCAAAAGTAAGATCTACTTCTGATTTACGATTCAAATAAATATCTACTTATGCATGCCAAATTAAAGTATCAAGAAATTATTTGATTTTTTTGAGAAGGAGAGAGAGAGAGAAGCTTGGTAATGTGGAATCCTTGGGCTATGGAGTCTTCTGACGAAAAGCTGAGGGACTTTGTTCTCAATAGGCTTGAATCTTGTGGAATATCAAACTCAAATAAACCACTTCTCCAAGTATGAGGACGACTTGTAAAACTTGTAAAACTTGCAAACAATCCATTAAATATTGGTGCTCCCTACACATGAAATGTAGATAGCATGTTAATTAACCAAAATTTGCATGCAAATCCTTAATCACATATGTAAAAAGAAAAAAACATCTAAAAAACAAACTAGCTTAGAAAATATTTTTCTATTGGGTGACAACACCCCTTCAAAGGCCAACTTATGAAATTATAATGCAAATAACTAAATTATGGTTACCTCATAAATTTAAACATGAACATCAAGCATCCACACAAGTAATGCAATCCACCATATTGATCTCCAAAGTATTCTTTATTCCAAAAGTATAACAATACAATACAATCAACAAGTTAGATCCCAACTCTCATTAACCAAAGAGAGGAGAGGAAGGATGCTTAAATAGAAAAGAGGGGTGCACTTCCCAAGGGGGAGGGTGCTAATCCCAAGATGGATGAGCCATATGGATGCATAGATCTTTGCCACAAGTCAAGTAACTCAAGCAAGGCATCGCCACTCAAGTGAATAAGGGTAGAGATGGAGCCACCTCTCAAGAGATAGGGATATCTCTCCTTGGGATTGGCACCCTCAAGGAGAATGCACCACCTCTTAAGAGGGATGAAACACCACACATAGGGATATCCATCAAATCAAGAGAACTCACCACTTAACTCTCCCTTGCATCCAACTCTCACTAACATCCAGTGAGGCTAAGTGAACGAAAGACAAGTCAAAAACATGTCCTGGACATGTTTCCTTAATAATAGGGAGCTGATTTATTTGTCTTTTATTCACCTTTTTCGAGTAAAAATGATTTTTGATGAGAAAAAGTCAATTATTTTTATCTAAAATGGGGTATTATGGGTTAGAAAATGATACCCACCAAGGCATATAACACTTCCTAGTACCACTTTTTTAAAATTACACCAATTCACAAGGTAAAAATCTCGTTTGACAGGAAATTTTACGACTTAATAAAACAATTAAAAAATCCTAGAGGGACCTAATCCATGTCCATAAGACTCTAAAATAATGATTAGCACGGTAATATACATTAGACACTAGACTTAGAAAAAACACACTAAGGCCTAACCATTAGTACACACTCTAGCTTTAGAGGAATGAGTGAAAAAACTTAGAAAATTATAAATTGCTAAAAAGCAAGATATAATTGACCAAGTGAAAAAAAACACTCTAGAGTATGCACTAATGACCAATTCTTAGGGAGATGAGTCTTCTAGATAAGAAATTCCTCGTTCTAACTCATTTTATTGCAATTCCCCCATGGGGGTATGGAACATACATAACAAAAGAAGAAGAACAAAATTTAAGGGGCCATAATGACAGGTTGGACTTCTGAACTCTGATTTTGAAAAAGTGCCTTGTTCAATCTTTGCGGATCATCATTAATCCTGCATGGTACAAGTAATGAGGTAAAAGGGTGGAATTTCTATTACATATTTGGATGATTCGAAATGAAATTTCATTTAAGTGTGAGAAGCAAGAGATTTCCTTTAACTACTATGACAAAGTGTGTATTATGGTCAATCTGACCCTACAAATTCAAGTGTAGGTAGAGATATGCTCTCTAGATTTTCAGCAACTAAGGTAGCTATTAGAGCGTTAGGATCAAGGTCCTCTATACCACGAGTTCTGTATTGTTGAAAGTTGAAACCAATGTTTCTAGAGCGCAACATGAGATCGGGAGCAAGATCTTTTGGTGCACCATTTCTCAAAAACCATAGGAGAAAAGCATCCCAAAAGAATTTTGTATATTGTTTATATTTTTATAAATTATAAGCCTTGTATATTCGAAAAAACCATTCAGATTGCCAAATTAGTTGCAAAAAAGATGAAAACATACATGTTTGTGTTACTTGTAGAAAACAAGTACATTATTATGAATTCACAAATGTCATCATAGTAATCATTGGAGCATCAACCACTTAGTACTACACATATAGCATCAACCATTTAGTACTATACAAATAACATCATCCATCTAACATTTACAAACTTGCAAAGTTTTAAACAAGAACCGAAGAATATGAAGTATACTACAAATTTATGAAATGAAATAGGCCATATTGACCAAAGAATTATGTTTACAAAATAGGTATTTCATATTAGAAAATAGAAATTGAAGTTTGTTGTCGTCCTAATACACACCTACAAATGTGGAGAAGTCTCCAACCCACTCGGTGTGTCCTTGGAGGCACAAACCTAAATCCAAACCCACTGTCACCTCAATATAGATTCCTTTTGTCTAGGCTCACTCCTAGGGAAGCCAAGGGGGGTAGACCCTATTAAACTATGTGAAGGTTTTTTAAAGTTCTAGGAGTTAATTAAGTTATCAATTAGGGAGACCCAACCCAATGACAAGCAATCGTGCAGATGCAATATTTCAATGACAAGAAAACCTTTTACTTAACAAAACAAGAATTAGACCAGTGCTTAAAGATTATCCAATCCCAATTATTCCAATATACAAAACATATATATATATATATATATATATATATATATATATATATATATATATATATACATATACAAAGCAAGATACTTCTACAAAAATGAAACAAATTTACAAGATATCTACACAATGAAGTGAAGGACAACTTTATACTCTAAAGAATTATGTTCAAATGAATAAAGAGTTCTTGAAATGAAAGATACTTTGAAAATAGTTATTCACATGAAATAAAATTGCTTGAAAAGTAAAGGAATGGTGGAAAATCTTAAAATGTAAAAAATGTGAGTTGAAAGTGTTGCAATATGTGTAGGTTACTTTTAATAGATTTTTAGGTCTCTCTTTGAATTAGGGGCAATTAGAGGTGAAAGTTGCAAGCCTAAGATATGTTACTACCCCAAATCCTTATCCCTTCAACCAAGAGGAAGTGTTGGGTGCTCAAGAAGGGAACAACAAGGTTCCCCTCTAGCTCCATAGGTCAAATCCAAGATGCTTGGGCACTCAACAAGGAGGACACATAGTGTCGTGAAATCGTCCCCGACTTCAACCCCTTCTAGCCTCCAAAGTCACCCCATTTTAATGGTTTTAGCAATAATAAAACTAGGTGTTTAATTAGAGTAGCCACACAATCCTTTGCCCTTTCTTGGTACCCAAGATCCACAAAGTTGAAAGGGGATGGAATACAAGGCAAGAAGTTTGATTACTTTGCAAAAGGAAATTCTAACTAGCCGTCATGATATTGCAAGGGTGGCTAAGCCACTCACGTGCAAGGTGTGGGCACAAATGAATAATTGAAATAACTTGAAATAAATTAAATAAACAATCTAGCCACACAATGTTTCCTTAAGGAAAAAGGTGGGAAGAAAATAAAATGAATTTGCAAACCTCACAACAATGGCACAATGTGGAGGGAAAGCCTATCGATTTTGTTCCAAGGTGGGTAAATAATTTGGAAATAAAATAGAGCAAGCTAACACTAGCCACTCAAACTTCTCTTTGTGGGAGAGGTGGGGCAAACAAATTAAGCAAAACAAAAAATTAAATACCTTACTAGACAACACGATTTTGCAAGGGTGGCAAAGCCACTCACATGCAAGGTGTGGGCATAAACAAAACTTGCAAATAATTTACAATTTACAACTTATGAAAATGATAAAAGAATGCAATCCCAAGAGACTCTGTTGGGTTTCTTACAATGATTTGGAAAGCAAGGAGAGGGATAGGTTTTGCACCAAAGCATTTGGATGCTTCCTTGAGCTCCTTATGGCCAAAATTGTGCATCACCTCCCCTTCGATTGACGAAAACCTGTAAAAAACAACAAGTATAGTGTGCTGGAAATTGTTAGAAATCACTTCAAATATGTTAGTAGTTGTTAGCATCTAAAAAATAAAATTTTATACTACAAAAAACTTGATTAGATTGAAATATTTAGAAGAGAAATAAATGCAAAAATTATGTAAAAGAATGCTGAAATAATATCAGAAATATTAGTGAAGAGAAATGAAGCTATTGGAGTCCTCGATTCCAAGATTTTGTAACCTGCAAAGTTGTAAATGCTTGCTACACAATAAGGAAAGAAAGTGAGTCCTTTAAAATGGTTTACAAACTACTTTGCAAACTCAAAGAAAATAAACTCACATAGATCTACAACAATACTACTATAGATATATCCCCAGCAAAATACTTTGCTTGGGGTTTTTCAAGTAAAACAATGTGTGCAAAATAACTACAAACTGAAGAAATATTACCTCACAAGAAAACCACACAAGAACACCAAGAGTACTCCAATGCAACACCACAAGGACACCAAGAGTTACTCCAAAGCTTCACTTTTATTACTGAGAAGACTGGTTGCAATATGGCAACAACATTACAAGAGAGAAAATGGGGGAAGAACAAGAGAGAGTGAGGGGAAAATTGGGAAGCCTGGAGTTTCTATGACATTTTATCCCTAAAATTAAGAGAGGGGGGTTTTTTTTAAGGGAGAGGAGACCCCCCTTGCATCCTCTCCAAGTGTCATTTCCAAAAGAGGGAGGCTCACTCAAGGGGGTGGGCACCATGAGAGAGGGGAACTCCCATTAGGAGAGGAAACTCAAAAATCAGGGAAGAAACACCCTCTCCTAAGTTTAAACCTGTCTCTAAAGCCCCAATGGGTCACCCAAGGTGTGGAATAGGCCCCCCATGTGGTCCCCATCACCAAATGGATAATCCAATGGAGATGGTGAGCCCCGCAAGAGACAAATTCGCCCCCCTCTCTAAATTTAAGTTGTATGAGAGGTAGGAAAGGGGGTATTTGATTTATTTGACCCCCTGATACATAGAAATTACTTAGCAAACAACTTTTCCCCTTTTTCTCATGTTTTACAACTTTTGGCAATATTTGGCATTTTTAATTTAGTCAATTATTTGCTGATTTTTGACTGACTTAGACTCGTCATGGACATTGACCTAACAAAACTTGACCAAATGAATTGAAACTTGATCCAAGGGTGTAGTGGGTCTTAATAAATTTTATTTGAATACCCATACCTGTATAAAAAATCACCAAGGACCAAATTTTTACATTTTACATCAAAAATAATTAAAAATTTCTCAATTTATAGAATTTTTAATTATTAAAAAATCCTATCAAAACTTAACGAAATTCCAAAAGAATATAGGAGATTCCTATAATGGTCATATATAACAATTTAATCCCTTAGTCACCTATTGGTCTCGATCATTAGAACACCTTTCACCACTTTGGAGGAAATTTGAGTGAAAAACTCAAGTAATTAAAATTGCTCAAAAAGAAAAATTAATTACCCAAGGGAAAAAACACTCTATGAAAGAACTTCCCTAATGATAAATTCCTAGGCCACTAAATTACAAAATTTGACCCATGCTAACATGTTACATTACAAATTTTTCCCATGTAGGGGAGCGGTCATTCTGTAGAGAGAGAAAGAAGTTCTAGGGGAAGAATTGCCCTTCTGAGCTAAAGGTCTTCAAACTTGTTGCACGACAAGGTACATATCTTCATGGTACATGATGTTGACAACTAGTCGAAATAGGTGGTCAACAAAGTCTATACTCTATACACTAAAAGTTTGATACGACAAGAAAAGAAGTGAAAAAATACAAATATTTATTCTAATCTACTCTCTACTTTTTCGTCCTCTTGGAACCACCATGACCCCCATGTAGTTGTGGTTGTGGAGTTAACTGTGAACATGAACCTAAGCCTAAATCTATTTTTGTTAGATTCCTCTCTAGGGATACCATCGTAGTGGATTGGGGTGGCATATCAACGTGATCATCATCATAAAAAAAAATATATATCCAAGTTCTCCAAAACCAAGCTCCATCCTCCAAATTGTCCTCTAGACAGTTGTCCCAAGTCTTACATGTTTTATCCATCTATTCCTATTCACAATAAAGTGACAACAACCACAAGTTTAAAGGAACATAAACTAAGCTCTCTACCCAAATTACGTTCAACTTGTTTCTTTTGACATTGTGTATGAAATTGTAGGTGCTCCAAAACATCCCCATGGAAGAAGGTTCACAACATGTGAAAGAACCTATGTCACCAAATGCTAAAAATGTTGGGTAGAACCCCCATGCATGTTCCACCATTGGAGAGAAATCATATTTTCTCTCTCTCCATTTGCATGGATATAACCAAACATTTCTTGCTCATAAATGTATTTTCTTAATTATTGTTAATCGATATCACACTACTCATCTAAGACAAGTTTGTCTAATGGTTGCATATAACCACTATGAACCTTTGTATCCATGTGTAGTATTATCTTCAACCCACCAACAAGCTTCTATGCTTCCAACCAATATGTAGAATAGTATTTAGGTGTATGGACATATGCTAAGGCATGCCGCATGGGGTGGAATATTTATCTTTTCCCATCATTTTTCCACCTCTACATGAATATGGTTATACAAGTTCACATCTCTAGGCTCAATAATGTCCTTAATTGATCGTAAACAAGGGACTTATAGCCCACTCATTTCACCAACACAAATCCTCTACAAAATTTATTTTTGATCATTTTTCCTCTGTACTGTACAAGGATATTTGACCACTTTTCCATTTGAAATGAAAGAATGACTATGTCATTGTGATGGGTTACCATGGTGGTTACTTTCCCATGGTAACCAACAAGTCTTCTCTATCTTTAGGTCAGGTTTCAAGACTTCACCGGTTTGAGTTCTATGGAAAGCGAAGGCCAATTCTCAACAGTGGAGAAAATTTATCTTTGCAACCATCAATGTTTAATGCTCAAAGAAAACAACTCACAATGAAGTAATGATCCAAATAATCAAAGAAACGTGAAATACATCCTATCACTTCAAGAAGAGCCCACAAAATTGTAATTTCCAGTGCTATTTTTTTGTGAAAAGACAAGCATCAAATGAGTATACTCCTTCAACCTCTTGAGATCTTAGCTACACCAAGATAACCAATTGTTCCTTTGTCCAACCTATGTACAATTCCTAGACACACTACATACTCAACATTGATAGAAGTATTAGAGGGGCTTGAGGCATGTTATAGAGGATAGATTTGAATCTCATTATCACTATCATCTTTTGTCAAGGATAGGTTGAGGTACCAAACCTTCTGTTGCATGAATCCATCAATGGTGTCAACAAAAATTAAGGGAGGAATCTTTCACTTCAAATCCACCTCCACACAGACCCATGGATTTGATCTAAAAGCGTTATGTCATCCATCTGGAATAAGAACTTTACCAAATATGCAAGCAATCAAATAAAAAAATGACCAAATATCAACCAATAGGCTTGGAAACTCCAGCCACAACAAATAGTTAGCCTACCCATGGTACTCTAGATTAAAATCCACCCTCCATGACTGAGCATGAGAGATGGAGCAAATAATATTCCAAGTGTTGGAAATTATTTTTCGATAACATTGTGTATGAAACTTTGAAATGTCCAATGTTTCGAGTGGGCACTCCATCCATCATTAGGGACACAAAAAGATCATATGTTGGAGAAGAGTGTTGAGGTTTGAATATAAAGTGTTGGGGAGGTAAGTGACTGTTGAATGAGAATTATGAAAACAGTTAAGAAACAAATTCAAAATATTTGTTGAGATTAAATATTGGGGAAAAATAAGTTGTTGAGAATAGAGAAATATTAAAGAATTCAAATTAACTATTGAGATGAAATAATGAGTTGTTGAAAATAATAATAATAATAGTAAGATTTCTTAAACTAGAGCTCTGATCAATTGTCCTTCCAAACCATAGAAATAAATTTTTTTTGCTAAAGAAAGTGTCTGCAACTTTCAACCCTAATCTGATCCCTCGAAAAGGGATGATTTTAGGGGTTAAATTTCTCTCATGGGATAATTTTCCATGGTTTTTCCCAAAAAAATATTTGTTATTCTAAAAATGATTTGCCCAAATTCTATATGATAAAATTATTTTACCTTAAAAATCACCAAAAATTTATACAAACTATACAAAATCCTTAGCAATTTGAATATTTTTACAAAAATATCGCCAAACATTTTATAGTTGGCATATGAAGGATTAGTGAGATTCACCAAGGTTTCTACATTTTAAAATAAATTTCCATCCTTAAAATCATCCCTGCAGGGTTCTGAACTAGCAATGGCGCTCCCCACTCAAGGAGGAGTCCCCCCCCTCTTTCCGAAATGTAGTCGTTGGAAGCAGTCGACTRCCCCAGACCCCTACCCTYATTCCTGACACCTAAATTTTCCCCATCTAATGGAAACAGAACAAACAAAAGAAGCTAAGAAAACCCTGACAATCTTAGAATCACTCCTAGCTTAGAACCCAAAAGATGACAAGAAAAACCCATCGAATTGCATCATGCAAGCAGAGGAAATTTTGCAGTACGAAATCTTGTTGCCCCTCCTGGGGGAGGACAACCAATACATGCAAGATCATTCGCTCATATGAAAATTCATGGGCCTTTGGCCATCAAATAAAGACCTCATGTGGTGGATCAAAACTAGATGGAAGCCCAAAGGGGATGTCTCCCTCAAATTGGGATCCAAAAGATTCTTTACAACTATCTTCAACCTAGATGAAGACCGAGAAAGAGTCTTCCAAGGAGGCTCGTACTTATTCAACTCTGTTGGTCTATATATGCAGATTTGGAAAGAGAACTTCAGCCTGAAAAAGGAAGATTTCACTTCATCTCCAGTATGGATGAGATTGTATGCACTCCTGCATGAGTACTAGCTCACAAAAATTCTAGAGGGTATTCGAAACACTCTTGGATCCTTTGTTAGGATTGTAGAGGCCACCCTTCAAGGTTGCTATACCTCCTATGCATGGATTTGTGTCTACATCAATGTATCCGGATTTCTTCCAGCATAAATATGCCTTAGATATAGGGATGTAGACTAGCTCCAGACCCTTGATTATGAACACATTCCCTTTCAGTGCAAAAGATTCCATGCTCATGGGAACCCTTTATAGGAATTTCTGCTCAATAAGAAAACAAAGGCCCCAATCCCCAATCAGAAAAGGACAAGACAGGTTTCAAAAAATTCCAAGCAAAGTGCAAATCCCAAAATAAAATACCTACCTATCCCAACCCCAAAGGCCCCTGCACCAATAATAGTTTCGACTCGCTAGAAAACCTCTTAGAGAAAGAAGTACCCGACCCAATCCCCTCAATCGATACCCAACCATGTGCCCAACCTAAACAAGAAAAGAACCCTACGGCCACTCTTTTCCCTTCTTCCCATAAGTATGACCCCCATATATAGGACCAAGATGATCCAATGGTCCCCACTGAACCCCTAAAGGTGAAGCAGGACAAACTGGAAGACATGGATCTAGAAGATCGAGATCTGAAAGGCATAACAACAACATGTGAACATAAAGAGGAACACTCGATACTAGATCAACAAATCAGACTATTCCAAAGTTTCTTGATCAAATCAAGGAATAAAGAGAAAGGAGCAGTGACCCAAAAAGGTAAGAACCATGTACCTACATATTTAGTAATCAAGAACACTTCAAGCAAAGAAATTATCAAGGTGCCAAAAGATGATAAAAAAAGAGGAAGGTCATCCAACAAGTAACTCTTACAATAATTAGGGGAGCTTCTTTTACATTCCAAAAGGATTAAGAGCATGGAGGAAAAATTCTCTGCACACCCCCAACCTTCCCAATGAAATACATCTTATGGAATGTAAGAGGCCTTAACAACTCGAGTAAGAAAATATGCTTAAAGACCTTGATATCTGATGAAAAACCTTCTATAATGTTGTTACAAGAAACCAAGTGCACATCCATAACTATGGAAAAAATGGCCATTAGATGCTGGAGAAGTTGCAATGTCATAGAAGTATATGCCAAAGGGGAATTAGGTGGTTTGGCATCTTACGGAACCCTAGTGAAATCTCCCTCTTCTCATTCTTCACCACCTGACGTATTATATCATCCAAATTCCAACCAATAGGATCTAACCAACCTGGCTAAATCACCAATGTCTACGGACCTCAAATTGCAAGATAAATTAACCCTTATGCAGTCTTTCTCTCTTACAGATCCTCTCTAAGAAAGCCAACCTTGGATCATAGGGGGAGACATAAAAATTGTACCTTCTCTCCTAGAGAAAAGCAGAATTTTAAACCGACTAGATCAAGACTCTTAAATATTTAGAGAAACCATTTGTGACCTGGGCCTAGTAGTCTAGGAAACCACTAATGGAACCTTTACTTGGAGAAACCATCGATTTGGCCAACACCATATAGCCTCCCGTATGGATCGCTTCCTCATATGAAAATCTCTTCTTCATAGAAACTATGCCATAGAATCCACCATTCTCCCCTATCATGGATTGGACCATTGGCCCATCAACCTCCTCATCGACATCCCAGCAAGCCACAAGAACCAACCCTTTTGCATCGAATCCTTTTCACTGATGGACCCGTCCTTCCACTCTAAATTTCCATCTTGGTGGAAGATAGTGGAAATCAACTCAAGCTCCTCAATTTTTAGATTCCAGTAACAACTAAAGAACCTGAAACAACAAATCAAGATATGGAATAAATCAGAATTTGGCAATATATTTCAGGCCAAAAACAACTACAAGAAAGAACGAAACAAAACCAACATCAGATGATCACTTCAAGGAACTCCAAGGAGCTAGTAGAAGAATAAGTCTCACTCATGGCCCAGATAGAAACCAGAGATAAGAACGAGGAAATACTCTGGAGATATAAATCAAGATTCATATGGCTATAGGAAGGGGAGAGAAACTCAAAAATTTTCCACAATTTGATGATCCAACAAATAAATCAGAACACAATTATCTCTAAAATACCAAGAAGGAAATAAATTAAGGAACCAATAGGATATCTGATCAGAACTTCTTCAATACTACAAAACTCTAATGTAAGAACCTCAGTTGATTCGAAAGGAAGCAATCTAAAAGATTACCCTGCAAATTCCAAAAATGATAAATGAAAATCATAATGAAGCCCTGATGAGGCAAACCACCATGGAGGAGGTGGATCAAGCGATCTAGGATATGCCAAAAGGGAAATCTCCTGGACCTGGTGGATTCACAGTGGACTTCTACCAAGCCTATTGGTCGGTAATAAAGAAAAAAGTCTGGGAAGTAGTGGAAGACTCCAGAAAATACAAAAAAGTCCTCCCAACTTTCAACGCTACCTTCCTCACTCTCATTCCTAAAGAAGATAAAGTAGAAAAACCCAACAAATTTCTCCCTATATCTATCTACAATTTTATCTACAAGCTCATATCCAAAATCATTGTGAACAGACTAAAATCCCTCCTCCCCTCCCTAATCTACCCAAAGCAGACGGGTTTTATGGAAGGAAGACACCTCCTAGAAAGAATAATCCCAATGCATGACCTAATCCACTCCCTTCATTCCTCCAAGAAACCTGAAATGATCATCAAATTAGACCTTTCAAAATCATTTGATAGCTTGAACTCGAACTATATCTTTAGCATCCTGGCTTCATTTGGCATCAGTGAAACTTGCTTACAATGGGTTAACTCACTGATCTATATGACCTTCTTTTCTATCTTGGCTAATGGTTCCCCCTCCCCTACCCTCTCCCCAACTAGGGGCATCCTTTAGGGAGACCCTGTCTCTCCCTTCCTCTTTATCCCGATGGAAAAAGGCTTGGTAAGGGCTGTCAAGGCAGAAGTGGCACTAGGAAACTAGAAGGGGATCTCTCTCCATGGAGAAGAATTTCTAGCCATGCATCAACAATTTGTGGATGACATAGTGTTAATGGATACTCCAACTTTGAATAAATCCCTCACAATTAAGAAAGTCCTCCATGACTTCTTAGAAGACTCAGGGATGTTTGTCAACGAAGAGAATTCCAACATCTTCTTCTTCAACATCCCTCAGCGAATCCAACGTCATATAACACGTATTTTAGGGTTCCAACTAAGCAATCTTCCTTCAAAATACCTAGGATTTCCCCTAACTGAGAACTCCTTAAAAAAAAAAATTCGGTAGGACCTCCTAGACAATATGGAAAAAAAAGTGGGAAATTGGTCCTTTTGTTCACTCAATGCAACTAGCAGACTCATCCTCATCAAGTCAGTCTTTCAAGAAATTCCCATCTACCATATCTTAGTCATAGAAGATCCAAAATATATTCTCAGAGTGATAATAAATATACAAAGATACTTCTTATGGGGCAACTCGAAAAAAAAATAAAAAATGGGCATTAGTGGCGTGGGAAACAATTTGTCTTCCAAAACTGAAAGAACTTCTAGGATTGAGGGATCCAGAAACTCTTAGCCAAACCCTAGGGACTAAGATATGGTGGAGTTGGATAAATAATCCCCAAACTCAATGGGCCAGTCTCTGGAAAACTAAATACACCCAAAATCAACAAACCAAGAAGATCATCAGAATAAATAATGCCCCTCCGAGTTTGCACCTCTGGGACCTAGCATGCCATAACCATCACTTAGTTCAAGAAAATTTATTTTAGGAAATTGGCATTGGAAAGAATTCTCTTTTCTGGGAGGATGCTTGGAAACAACTCCCCATACTGGTAGACCAACCATTTCTTCCCAAACTACAAGCTGGAATGATAGCCCATAATAAGTCGAGGGTTTCTCAATACTTGATGGTAGAAACAAACCCCAGTCACTAGAGGAAATGGATCCCTTACCACAACTGGACTAGAGAAATAGAAAACAACATCATAGAGGGTTTCCTAGAGGTACTCAGCAAAAGGAGGATTCATAGCTCTGAAAAATAAGACCGGCTTCGATGGGGAAACAACTCTTTTGGAACCTTCACAATTAAATAAGAATATGAGATATCTACCTAGAACAAGCTTCCTCAAGCCCATATCTGGCTCGACATTTGGAAAAAAAACCTTTGGTTGAAAGTTTCTACCTTCCTTTGGATGATTTTCCTAAACAGAGCTCTCACTTGGGACAATTTATGAAAACGGGGTTTCTCGGGCCCCTCTCGATAGCCTCTTTCCCAGGAGCAAGAGGAAACAACAGAGCACCTCTTAAATACATGCATTTACATAGAAAACCTCTGGAACCTCCTAGCCTTCTCTTTTAATGCTCTGGTCGCAACAGGAACTCCATAAGAGACACCATGGAACAATGGCCAACAACAATAACTTAGAACCCTATAGTCAACAAAGCTTGGAACCTCTTACTTGGATTTCTTACCTGGGAAGCTTGGAAAGAGCACAACCGTAGGGTCTTCTGTTGAAATATTGTAACTTCAAAGAATATTCTACCTCAAAGAGAGATGAATAGTATTATTATAGTATATTTAATTAGGCCCTATTGTGCCTTAGTAAAAGTCGACCCTATTGTTCCTTGACAGTTAATTGTAAATTAAGAGGGTAAAGTGTTAGGTCGGCCCAAACCTAATTATAGGTTGGCTAGAACACTATTTATAAGAGAGGCAAGTGCCTCATTTGGACACTCATCACACTAGATATACAACTATGAATAAGTGTGCAAGTCTTGGAGGAGTAGTTGTTGCAACTAGAGGTGACATCAAGGAGGAATCTTGGTCTATCTCTTGGTATTTCTTGGTTAAATGGTGCACTACTCTTCCTAGTGAAGGAGTAGAGGAGGATATTTTGTTCAGTATTTGGTCTATCTATATTAAGGATTTTTTTTCTGGGTTTTATCCCCCATGAGGGTTTCCCAGGATAATCTGTGTGTCTCTATTGTTTATGTGATTGCCTCTCTTTTAGTGATCTTATTTATGCTGCTAATGTGCTAAATTATTATAATATTAAAAAAAGAACTGCAACTGCTAGTTGTATAAGTAAAAACTTCAACATGGTATTAGAGCAAGACTGAAAGAGACCAACTCATAGTTTATAAGAAGTGAATAGCCTCAATGCACCCCCTCCAAAATCCAGTTTTTAGTATTGCAACTGCTGCAGAATTAGGGTTTCTGCATAAACCTTAAGTGTGACGTTTTCCTTGTTTGAGGAGGATGTTGGAGAAAGTAACCACACCTAGGAACTCACCCTAGGAGGGTGCATATAGTGCCTGGACCATAATTCTGAAAATTGAAGTATGAGAATATAGATTTTCCTCATAAAACCCTAAGTTGTAGTTGCAGTATCAGTTGCAGTTGCGGTGCCATTTCCTTCATACTAGTCGCAGTGCCAACACCAGTTGTAGTGAAATTTTTGTGAAGTGTTGGGACTGATTTTTTATTTTCCTAGTGCGCCTTACCCTAGCAAATATCCAACTAATTTTAAGTTACAAGTTGAAGCACCTTTGAAGTTTTAAATGTTCATGATTTCTTGTCACTGCTTCTGGATGGTGCCACTACCTGTCGATGCTATCAGAGGTATGCAATTACATATGTTCACACTTTATCATTATTATAAAGGGTATTTGAAGGAGAAAGGATTATTTGTATAAACAACAATCGTAGATCTAGAAGGATCTCAGATCCAACACATTCAGAGGAACAATGCACCCCAAGTTTGATTAACTTGATATGCCTCTATTTTTTATGGAATTATTGTGATCTTATGAACATCTAGGTTGTATTTTGATCTATTGAAGTTATCATACTAACCATTGGTCAAAATTAAAGTCAAATTATTAGTTTGATTAAAGTTGAGATTATAGAGTTTATTCCCTAACTCATATTTCTGTCAAGATAGAATATTGTCTTAGTATAGAGGATATGTTGAAGAAAGTACTTGTCATATTGAGTGAAGGAGACACAGAAGAAAATATACCTCCAGTTTCATATGAAGTTATTTCCATGATAGAATAGAGGAGCTACTCTCAAAGTTCAACAAATACAGTGAGAATAGAGCAGTCATTCTCATCTTTAGAAAAAGTAGCTGCAGGTGTAGAGTCCCAGTTCCAGAAGGAATAGTTGCAGAAAAAGTAGAGGACATACTCTTAGGCAGTGAGACAAATAGTTATTTTCATAAAGCACACAGAACCAACACATGATTATGCATATTAAGTTGTAGCTGAGCAAGTGTACCAGGTTGTTACAATGTGATGTGAAAATTTTGTTTCAAAGTATAGGATAGGAAGATTTGTGTCTGGAAGTTGAAGAAGGCTCTGTATGGTTTGAAGCAAGCTCCAAGAGCTTGGTATGGTAGGATTGATAGTTTTCTAATGAGCTTGGGATTTACCAAGAGGAAATTTGATGCCAACCTTTACTTCAAGATTGTGGATGATGGACTTGTTATCCCCTATCCTAGGGATAACTAAGGAGATTATGTCTCGAGGACCACAGGTCCTAGACATGGAGTACCGAAAGCCATACAACTTGAGCTTGGCCTTGGAGGGCTCATATTTTCTTCAATTCATCCTATCTATCAGTAGTATCAACATCCATCCCACTGACCTAATCCTGAAGTAGTAGTGGGTCCTGCTCCATGAGGTAATGAGTCTGGGTATCATGGATGGTATGTGTCACTCTGATTTTTGAATCATTTGAATATGTGCACTAAACTCTCCTTTGTTTCATAACGTTTTCTTGGAAATTATGCTCCTTGCTCATACCTGGGGGGGTGACAAAGTGCCATAGTAACTTGTTCCCTTAGGGATGAGTTTCCACTAGGTGGGTCTATGAAAGCTCATCATCCATTCCTTCCATACTTACCACTTTTTCATCATTGTCCCTCTCATCTTCCTGTACCTTGGTTCAGGCATTGGTTTTGCCACACTAGTGAGGGTTGTAACTTGCCTTGTCGGAAGAAGGGGATAAAGGCCCAAAGGGTAAAATTGGATGGCAAAATTTAAAATCCAAAATTAAACCTTTGAGTTGCTTTGCCTAGGGATTCCCGAGAAAGAAATAAAAGGATTCTTAGTAAGAAAAGGGGACCCATAAGATAAAATAAAACTCAAGGTCTAGTTGGTGGATAGTAGGTCTCATCATGAGACAACCTATTATGTCCATGGGCATGTAGTGGTATGACACTACCATCTATCTGGTCACAAAACCAGGGTAGTGGCTCTTGGTGGCATAGCAAAAATAAATGGGGTCTTTTCACGAGCCAACCTTCTCATTTCCGTGAAGTGCTTATGGGTAACATTGTCACCACTGGTCATCACACTAGGACATCATCCCCCAACTACTTTCCTGAAAATAAAAAGCAATAAGACAAAGAATAAAAGGCATTGAATGGGCTAGGAAACAATGGCATCCATGATAAGGTGCATCTAGACCTCTATAGAGGTACCCATAGGCAAGACCTACATTTCCCTGTTATCACTGCACCCCTTACCCAAACATTCCCCTACACCATTTCATACACTTACATGACTTAGATTGGTCCTCACCTGGTAAACACCCCAAAATTGAGGAGGATTATCCCAATAGGACTTCYTGAGACCCTCTCCAAACCTGGCTTGTTAAACTTCATAACGTATTTGAGCATTTTTTTGGGTAAAGGGGGATTTGATGCACATGTTTGGGTAATTTGATTATTGGATGTGATTGAAATTGCTATTATCTCTGTGAATTATGATCCCATGGAGGGCATACTTGTTTTTATTGTAGGACCATGCCCAGTGGAAAGGAACATATGGGGAGATGATTAGCTCAGGCCTCCATGGGGCTAAAATCCCACCAGATGGATGTTGTGACCCCAACCAAGGGCAGAGAGACACCAGAGGATGGAACTTGGAAAGAAGAAGGACTTTTCCCCCGAGACACTCTAGCAGGACTAGAACCAGGGGGGTCTTTCCCTTCCACCATGACAGTGGCCCTTGAAGGCCCCTGACGTCATCATATTAACCCTTGATGTCATCCAATTAGGGTTTGGCATGAGGACGGTTTGGTGCTAGTTGGCACGTGTGGCAACATTTGAGGCCTTTTGAGCCCTAACGTTCAACATTTGAGGCCTAGTGTTCCATGATGAAGGCCTAACATCACCCTAGAGGGGCATGATGTCATCCCTAAAGTGAAATTAGGGTTTTAATTGATAATTGTATGTCAAAACCGGATTTTTGATGTAAATTGTGCATGTTGGCCTTTGTGACCTAAAAGAAAATTAAAGGTCATTGTCATTGTATAAATAAGAGATAAAATTCTTGTATTTTTTCATGATTCATTCATCACTCAAGTGTAGGTCTGAAATTCGGCCTTCCTTAAGTGTTCTTGGCTTAAACTAGTGGTGCACACTTCTTGAAGGATGCAATTTTTGGTGTATTTTGGGTATTTTCATGTGGAGGGTCTTCAAATAGGGTGATTTGCTTGATTATTCTTGGTGAAGTAAGTGGAAAATATGCATTTCTTTATTGTGAATGAATGCTTATGGTTATTTTTACTTGTTTCATGTCTAAGATCAAGATATTTCTTGCTTGAAACCCTAGGGGAAAGCCTTATGTTATTATATTTTTCCCTATAATCTTCCATACGCTAAAATTTCTTGAAAGGCACCTAATTTGAAGTAGATACTAGAGCTCTATCATTGTAGCACTCTAGTAACCCTACTTACATTGCCCAATTGCATATTTTATTACATTTTGTTCAAGGAAAGACAAAATCGCTAGGGCCTAACCCTTGTTACTTTCTAGCAATTTTTTCTTGGAAGTGGATTTTTGAGGCCTTGGGATACCAACACCTCTCTTATCCCCTCCACCCCTTTAAAATATCATTAAACAAGTGGTGATTGATCAAAAAAACACTTATACTCTTATCCTTGAACCCTATACTGACATTTTCTAACCCTAAGTTAGACTAACTCCTAAGCCAACTTTCTGTTGTAGAAAAAAATTGCTACAGCCATATAAACATACATTAATTTGGCACATTTACCTACATAACTTGCACTAGAACCATTCAAAATTCAATTGTGATAATTGTTAGTGAATATACTAGGTAAGTGTTAGTTTTGTGTGTGGTTTTCTTGCACTTTTGACCATTTAAATTTGTTGTTGTTGAAAAAGATAGCTACAGCCATATAACTGCAGAAAAATCTCTGTAAAAGTGACATTAAAATCTAGCTAAACATTGCCAACTTTGCTTGTGACAATTTATTATCAATTCGCCTAGCCAAAGTCACTTTTTCTTGTCTTTTTCAAGCAATTTCAAGGAATAAATCTTGTGGCTGTTATAAAATATTAATTGTTGTTATAAATTGTTGCATTGCTACAAATTCACAATCATCTAGCTTACTTTATGAAGGTTTATTGTCTTATGAAGTACTAACAATCATTTGGTACTTGGAAAGTGCCTCGTTTGCGTTGTTGTCTTGTTTTGGGCAGGTACACAATAATATCCATTTGCTTCATCCTTTAAGACATAAAAGAAACCTTTGATTTGAGTGATCTATAAGAGGGGAAGGGTTTCCTTATGGTTACTTGCCTTAGCCTTCTCAAACCCCCCAGGTCACCGAGGACGTCTCTCCTGAGGTAGTCTTGACATACTCCTAGATAGAAAGGGATATCCTATTAAGGTGAAAATGATAGGTTATTCCTAGTTATGCAATTTTGTATCCACTTGCCTTGGGATTTTGGGAAAGTACAAATTGTGCGATAACAAGACCAATTATATTGTTTCTTTATGTACATGTGAAGAAAATCTCATCACAGATTGTAAGAATAAAGCTTTCTATTGAATTTGAAATGAAGGACCTAGGCCCGATGCACTATTTCTTAGGTATTGAAGTATGGTAGAGCCTGACATATATTTTCCTTAATCAAGGAAAGTATGTTGTGGAAATTATGAAGAGATTCGACATGATGGAATGTAGATCCATGTACACTCCTATGGAGATGAATCTGAAGTTATTGGTTGATAATTTTTCATAGTTAGTTGATGTTACTCTATACAAATAGATGATTGGCTCATTGATGTATCTGACAAATACCAGGCCAGATATATGCTTTGCTGTGAACACCTTGAGTCGGTATTTGGTGGAGCCCATACATGTTCACCTTGTAGATGCAAATCATGTGATGAGATACCTTAAGGGTAGATTGGATTATGATCTCTATTATACTAGAGATCATGACTTCATATTGTATGGTTATACTGATTTAGATTGGGCTGGAAGTGATTTAGATAGAAAGAGCACTTCAATATGTTGTTTCAATTTGGGGTTAGCCATGACTTTGTGGAAAAGCAGGAAGCAATCTAGTATTTCTCTTAGCATGACAGAAGAGGAGTACATTACATCATGTTCTGCCAGTTCTAAATCCATATGGATTCAAAATCTATTTACAAGTCTGTTCAATCTAGAGATGGAAGCTACCATGATTCTATGTGATAACTAGAGTTGCATAAAGATGACAGAGAACCCAGTGTTCCATGATAGGATGAAGCAAATAGAGATATGGTATCACTACATTCGTGATATGGTGCAGAAGGGAGCTGTAAAGCTCCAATATGTTGGTACAGATGCACATGTTGCAGATGTGTTGACTAAGCCTATGTTTCATGTGAAGTTGGAGTACTTCTGAGACAAGATTGGTGTAGTCCAAAAGGACCTCCCTTGAAAGGGGGAGTGATTTTGTTGATATTATGGTATCCTGACCAACAACGGGTAGCTCTATTAGGATTTTTATCCAATGGGATTGATCATCCGCGGGAAAATATCGAAGGTCCTATAAGGGAGATCTGTCAGAGTACTTGTACATGTATATGCCAGCTGTGGTCAGTTGTGGTAGTTCAATTAGGATTTTATATCCTAGGGAATCTTATGATTCCTGGGTAGATCCCGAAGGTCCAGTAAGGATGGTCTGTTAGAGTACCACGTGGTAGCTTGTTAGGATTTTATATCCTAGGGAATATTAGGATTCCTGGGTAGATCCTGAAGGTTTGGTAAGGACGACCTATCAGAGTACCTGTGCATGTATATGTCAGCTGTGGTTAGTAGTGGT
Organism: Picea mariana; assembly: GCA_032191745.1. NCBI lineage: Eukaryota > Viridiplantae > Streptophyta > Pinopsida > Pinales > Pinaceae > Picea > Picea mariana. The sequence continues at coordinate 338,105 of JASDQU010737197.1, read as the reverse complement.
AGCTCAGTTAGGATTTTATATCCTAGGGAATCTTATGATTCCTGGCCAGATCCCAAAGTTCCAGTGAGGATGGTCTGTCAAAGTACCACATGGTAGCTTGTTAGGATTTTATATCCTAGGGAATCTTATGATTCTTGGGAAGATCTTAAAGGTATGGTAAGGACGGTCTATCAGAGTACCACAAATGTTGTTGTTGATGCACTTGCCTCATTTTGTTTCCACATATAAATGTTGATGTTCCAGCTTCATGTTGTTGATGATGTTATTCCAACTTCGTGTTGTTGATGCTTTTATTCTAGCTTCGTGTTGTTGATGATGTTTTTATTCCATATTCATGTTGTTGATGTTGATGTTCCAACTTCGCGTTTTTGATGATGTTATTCCAACTTCGTGTTGTTGATGATGTTGTTGTTCCAACTTCGTGTTGTTGATGTTGATGTTCCAACTTCATGTTGTTGATGATGTTGTTCCAGCTCTGTGTTATTGATGTTGTTGTTCCAACTTCTTGCTATTGATGTTGATGTTCCAAATTCATGTTTATGTTGATGATGATGTTACTCTAGCTCCATGTTGTAGATGATGATGATGATGTTCAGTTTCTACTAATGTTGATGATGATAAAAACTTATGATGACCTATAGATATGACCGAAATTGTTCTTGATGTTGATGGTTATGTCCCCTCCTCTTGATTATGTATTGAGTCCAGTCAGTTGTTATTAATGTTGTCAATAGAATACCCTTCTTTTTAAGGGGGAGCGTTGAAATATTGCAACTTAAAGAATTTTCTACCTCAGAGAGATTGAATAATATTATTATATTATATTTAATTAGGCCCTATTGTGCCTTGACAGTTAATTGTAAATTAAGAGGGTAAATTGACAGGTCGGCCCAGACCTAATTATAGGTTGGCCAGACCACTATTTATAAGAGAGGTCAGTGCCTTATTTGGACAATCATCACACTAACTCTTTAGCTATGAAGAACTTTGCAAGTCTTGGAGGAGTAGTTGTTGCAACTGGGGGCGACGTCAAGGAGGGATCTTGGTCTATGTCTTGGTATTTCTTGGGTAAATGGTGTGCTACTCTTCCTAGTGAAGGATTAGAGGAGGAAATTATGTTCGGTCTTTGGTCTATCTATATTGAGGAAGTTTTTACTGGTTTTTCTCCCCCATGATGGTTTCCCAGGATAATTTGTGTCTCTATTGTTTCTGTGATTGCCCCTCTTTCAATGATCTTATTTATGTAGCTAATGTGATAAATGATTATAATAATAAGTAATAACCATAACTTCTAGTTGTATAAGTAAAAAATTCAACATCTTCAAGCTCCAAGACTTTCCCCTAGAAGAACTATGGAACAAGGTTCTCACCTTAATCTCGTAAATAATTCTATCCCAACCCTGGGAGGAAAAAGACTGGCAAGTTAGCCCATTCGAGCTATCAATAGTCCAAGGCCTCAACCTCATATATATCTTTGATTCCCTCAAGAAGTGTCCAAAAACAACCCCTATCACTTCAACATCTCAGTGGAACCCCCCTAGAAAGGTTTGTCAAGATGAACTTCGACGGGGCCTCAAAAGGAAATTAGGGTGAGGCAAGGTATGGCGGAGTCTTTAGAAATAGAAAAGGAAATATCTTGAAGATGTATTGGGTCAAATGGGGATAAATAAAAAGAATGTCATGGAACTCTAGGCACTATAATAAGGTCTCCACATAGCAGCGACCCAGGGTTATGACAAGCTAATCATAGAAGGTGACTCCTAGACCATAATCAATATGTTCAAAGGCTTGCAACATGGCTCCCTGACATCGAAAGTCACAAAAATTTGGAGTCTAGAGGCGATTATAGAAGACATTCAAAAAATGTTGGCCTCCTTGCCAATAATCATAACCAGACATGTGAAGTTCTCGGCCAACAAGCTAGAAGACTAGTTAACTAATGAAAGACTAAGGATCAAGGAGGATTTATGGGAGAATCCCTGAAACCCCTAAGAGGACGAGGGTTTCACCCAGGCCTGTGCCACAATCTCAAGAAAAAACCTTTCCACCTAGGAGCATGAGGAAGGGGATTGAACAAGAGAGCGACAATCCTCATAGGAACCCAGAAGGAGCAACAACATCAAAATCACCTCCGAGGTAAGGATGGATCGAGAGAAGGATAAATTGGGCAGAAGGCCAAATTTTGCAAGGCAAGAATTGAATTTGCAAGCGATCGAGCGCCAGGATGACAGACGTGACGTGCCTCGTATCCACATTAGTACCTTCCACCTAAGAGACTCCCATAATAGTCAAACAATACTGACTCCACCCCATGAATAGGAAAACAAGACTGACTGCCAGAATAGGAAAACAAGACTGACTCCACCCCAAGGATTTTCTTGGATTGGTATGGTTATTTACTTTGTTATTATAATTGGTAATTCAAGTTAAGGTTGTTTTTTCTAAGGCTAGATAGGGATTATAAGGACATACACCCCTATCCTAGTTTCCACCATAATTGTTAAGCTTTAAAATTATTTGCAAAGGTTTTGGTTAGGGAAGTATAAGGATATACACCCCTCAATTTCAAACCCTAGATAGGTTACTTGCCTTGGGGAATAAGAGAATTTATAACCCCAAGGATCCAGTAGCCCTAAATATTTCTCTAAGACCCCATTAACCCATAATTAAAGGCACTAATCGTTGCCTTGGAGATATAAATGATTGCATTGGTAAACATGAAATTTCAATATTTTGGTTTTCTCTCACTTGAGATTTGTTCCCCTAGCCTTGGGATAACTTGCCTCATTGAGGCATCCCATTTCAACCAACATTTCTTCCTACTGTAGTAAAACTAACTTACAGCCACTAGGGCTGCACCAACCCTAGATAACTAACCCTAGAGTAGCTCTAAAAATCTTCCCTAACCTCCTACTAACCTAGGCACACTTATTGAGCTAACTAGGTGCTGATTTGATTGGATGCATTTTATGTTAAAGAACTTGGTTTGATACAGCCATAAATCTGGTACATTTACTGCAGAAACCCTGAAGATAAATTCACTCATAAATTACCTTTCTACCGTCACTATTTTCTAAAAGTTTGCCACTTTATTCTACTTGTTTAAATACAATTTTTCAGTGGATTCTTTTTGGATTTTGGTGGCTAGATTCACTCTTGTCACAACAAGTCTTCTACAGCTATAAGGATGTAAAATAATTCTTCATACATCTTTTATGACAACCATAACTCATTGCTAAAGTCTCATGCTATAGATCGTGAAATTCTCTAGTGTTTATCTACTTTGTTTCAAGCACATTTCATTGGACTTTTAACAACTTGTTAGCAACAATAATACTTGTTTCTTCCCTGATATATATTGTTATTTGTTGCTGAAAATTAGGGATAGCAAGACTAACTTTTTGATCCAACTAACATATTATACTGCACAATGGTTTTTCATTGTGTCTCGGGCAAGTACTAATTTCTCGGCAATTCATCCAAGGCTTTGGCAACCCCTTGAACCTTCCCAAGACCTTCATACCAATTATAATAGACCTCTAGGGACATCCTCTTCATATTCATCCTTTTCCATCTCATTCCCCATAGGGTCATCGGGATTCCCCCCTTGAGGTGACTACCTCACCTATAAAGTGATGGGGACACCTGCCTAAGGTGACAGTAAGTAAAGAGAAGCTAGGTAAAACCTATGCTATGAATTCCTTCAATGATTACAAAGACTATTGATTAAGCACATTACAATATTTTTCTTAAATTTTTCATTTTACACAGTGATAGATTGTATAGGATGGAAAACTATGTTCAATAATATTATAACACTCGATTGGTATCGATCCATGAGATGGAATCGTCATTAGGAGTTTATAAGCTCAAATATATTAGATCTCAAATACAATGGATAAATATGAATATACCACAATGGGTGGGCTACCTTCATTCATTCATTAGTCAATATGTCTTTGTAGTTTCTTAACCACTAAATCACTGGCCTGTATATTTCTCTAATTTTAATACCCTCATCCCTTTTAATATTGTTTTGGTTTATCTCAATTTCAAGGGCCTCAAGAACCTTTCTTTTACAATTATGGTCCATCTTAATGATATTTTTTTTTTCCTATATGCAAATGATATGGTCAATGTCTTGAGAGTTCTCTATCAGGGTTGATCTTATAACATGATTATATTTAATATCAACACAACACTCTAAAATTCTAACATGCAGAGATATCTCTATCTCATCAATATAATTCTTTCCACATAAGTAGGGAATGGTATAAACATCCTTTTGATGTTTTAGATCAATGGTATCTTTAGTGTAATACAACATGTTCTTTAGAATTTTAGGAGGGGTGAAGGTCACTCTAATGATACCTTTCTTAAAAAAAATTGAAATTTTGTTTGTGGTTCCTTTGATATAAGGAAATATGATCATATTTCCTTCTTGAATTTCACAAATATTATGGTGTCCCCTCCTAGATTTTAAGAATTTTTTTTTGAATTGGTATTCCTTATAGCCATTGTTTTTGAAAACTTTAACCAAGTGTCTCAATTCTTTCTCTATGTGATCATTATATAAAACTCTAATAGCTTGAGCCACCAGCGTGTTGATGACACCAAATTTTTGAATGGGGTGGTGATGAGAATTAGCATGAAGATACATGTTCATATGAGTTTTCTTTTGGTATACTTGATGGGAAAGAGGACCACCATTTCTCTTAAATATCATAAGGATATCAACGAATGGGATGCTATTGTTTTCTTCTATTTCCATTATGACTCTTATGCTCTTAGCTTGATCGTTCAAATGTCATATCTTTAAAATTGTCTAAGGTTTCTTTTCCATGTTGCCAAATTATGTAGGTGTCATCTACAAATGTTTTCCTTAGTTAAGGCTTGAGAGGAAAGGAATCAATAGATTGTTTTTTAAGTCATTTCATGTACAAATCAATGACTATCGATGAAAATTTGGATCTTGTTTCTATGCCTTCGAGTTGTTCATAAGTATAGCCATGAAACCTGAAATACATTGATTTCAGGCAAATTTTAATAATATTTGCAATTTCCTCATCTGTGATATCCTTGATTACCTTGATAGCATCATTTAGTATGAGAGTTTTGGTAGATAGTGATACTACATTGAAGTTGACCATAGGATCGCGTTCTTCAACCTTTATATTTATTATTTCTTTGATCACATGAGTAGAGTCTTTGACAAAGGAGTGTGTTTTCCCAACCATAATCATGAGTTTCTTTGCAAGGTATTTCACTAATTTGTTTGTGGGGGAGCCATAGTATTAACTATGGGTATGAGTGGATAATTTTCTTTGTGAATTTTAGGTAACTGATAGCATGGAGAAACCACATTGTTTTTTGGAGTTAGCTTAGATTAAAATTATTCATTGAGAGAATTCTTGATGGCCACTATCACCTCTTTTGTGATTTTACTGTGGAGTCTCTATTGAGTTTTCTATAGCTTTTCTTGATGGCTTAGGGATTGAAGCTAAATTGTTTTCTATTTGCAATTTGGATTATAGTTGATAACACATATACATAAATGGATGGAAACTTGAGTATCATTTAAATGATTTATAGAAAGACATATAAAAGACTTGTCATCTCCTTAAACATTGGTGTGGTGGTTCTTCCTCATACTAGGGTTCTTTCTACAATCATTGTGCATATTTAAGCAATAAATAAAATATAGGAATGACGATTTTTTTCCCCTCGACACACCTCATAGCATCCACTTCATTACATTTGTTATCCTTATTGTTGTGAAAATGTTTGTTACCATTGCATTGATTCAATTATACCTAGAAGTGGAGGACCATGAACTATGGTGGTCGAACTGACTCTAGGATCCCAAACTAACGAGAAAGGAGAGAATGACTCCCTATTTTACATCAATTACGAGACAAAACACACTGACATGACATAGTAAAGAGAAGTTAACTAAAATATATGTTATGGATTCCTTCAATGTTTACAAAGACCACTAGTTAAGAACATTTCCAAGATTTTCTTGTGAGCATGTGCTAAGTGATAATGCTTGCAATATGAAGCTTCATCCATTCCCTATTTTAGTTTTCAATAAATGGTAATGGTGATGGAAATTTTCTTAGGTGGAGAGGTTCTTAACATTGTTAAGGGGGTCCCTTATCCCACAAACAAGGGGGTCTCATACATCAATTTTGTATTTATCTAGGACGTAACTGTAAGGTACCAGGTTTAATATATTAGAAGAAAAGAGAAATAATGCAGAGAATAACACTGAGATAGAAACAAAATACGGAAATACTGCATAGATAACAACGGAACAAAAAATTACATGGAACCACAACACCATAATTATACCTTTATTGATAGGAAGCAATGTTCACTTGCCTCTTCGTGGGGGAAACCTCTAGCAGAGAAGAGGTCTATTACAAAATTTATTCAATAAAAAACTTATCATACCCTCTACTCCTATTTATACTAAATCTATCTATCCAAAATAGAAATCTAGAGGAAGATCCATCTAGAAGAGAAATCTTCTATTAGGTCTTCTTACATTTGACGTGTTCCTCCTTATTGCTAGGCCTTATTAATATTGACCTTTATTACATGAAAATATATTATTCTACTTACTTGAGGGGTTAGGGAGGTTAGGTCCATAACATGCCCCCCCCCTTAAAATAAACCTTGTCCTCAAGGCTGGAGATGAGGAAATTGCTACAGAATGGTATTTGGATCCCAAGTGGCATATGTTGGAGTTGTATATTTCYAGTGGACTAACATTTCCTTGATGGTGCATTGACGAAGATGATGCTCATGCTAGTCCAAAAATTATTGTGGCTGCAACCATATGGATCCTTCTTCATCCAACTCGAGAAGTTTGGTTTGAGATTGGAACTTATTTCCAATCACTTTCTTTAAGAAGGAGACATGRAAAATAGGATGGATCCTAGAAGGACTGGGAAAATCTAATAGATAGGCCACCCATCCCACGTGCTTGAGAACTGTATAAGGACCATAAAATTTGGGCACCAATTTCTGACAATGTTCAGCCTTGAGTGAAGTTTGCTTATAAGGTTGTAGTTGAAGAAATACATGGTCTCCTTCAACAAATTGACATTTTGAGCGACCTTGATTTGCTTGTTTCTTCATGCGATTATGAGCCATGACCAAATTTTCTTTGAGGGTACAAAGAATAACCTTTCAAATTGTAAGCATTTGGTAAACCGCCTGGACCTTTGAGACGCTTGGCATGTAGGAGATAACATAAGGTAGATTTTGTCCATATACTGCTTCAAAAGCAGTCATGCAAGTAGCTGTATGGCAAAAAGTGTTATACCACCATTCATATAATGGTAACCACTTAGCCCATTGATATTTCCTTTCAGAGGAAAAACACCTCAAATATGTCTCCAAACACTTGTTGACAACTTCAGTTTCACCATCAGTCTAGGGATGATAGGCGATGTTAAAATGCAATTGGGTTCCCTGTAGCCTGAGCAATTCTTGCCAAAAATTGTTGGTGAAAGTGGGATCTCGATAAAAAAAAATAGAATCAGGCATGCCATGAAGCTTGAAGACATGATCCATGAAACTTTGAGCCACAATGGATGTGGTAAATAGGTGTTGAAGAGCACATAAATGAGCATACTTGGAAAGACTATCAACGACCGCCATGATGACTGACTTATTTCCTGATTTATGTAGTCCCAAAATAAAATCCATAGATATTTTCCTCCATATAGTGGGTGGAATTGGAAGTGGTTGTAGTGTTCCATTAGCTTTGATTGTTTCTCCCTTGTTGTGTTGACAAATATCTCATTCTTCCACAAAAGTGCGAACGTCCTTTTTCAGAACATCCTAGAAAAATGAATGTTTGACCCGGTCATAGGTTTTGGTAAACCCTAAGTGTCCAAATGTGGGTGTAGCATGAAGCTCAGAAAGCACCATGGCTTTAAGTTGTGATTGTTTACTTAAATACAAATGGATTTTACAATGAATCTCATCATTGTGCCAAGAGTACCTTGATGAAACTGGAGAGTTGGCTTGCAATTGTTGGATTAGATGTGAAATTTTAGGATCTTGTAGCCATTCCTAGTGAATATCTTGGAGACAATATGGTACAATGAAGGAGAGGGATAAAAGGGACCCTTCATCTTCATATTTTTCGTGAAAGAGCATAAACAACCACATTTTATTTTCCTTTCTTTTAAATGATTTCATAATCATATCCAAAGAGCTTAGTAACCCATTTTTGTTTCTCTGGGAAGGAAGGTCGTTGCTCTAGAAAATAATTGAGGATTTGATGATCTGTCTTAATTTGGAAGTCTTTCCCCAAGAGATAAGGGAGACAGAGATCCATGACATGAAGAATAGCCAACATTTCCTTTTCATAGATTGATTGGCCCAAATGGCATTCTGACAATTGTTTGCTGGTAAAAGCCAAAGGTCTGCCCTCTTGAATAAGGACTGCTCCAATTTCTCTCCCAGAGGCATCACATTCCATAACAAAGGTATTTGTGAAATCAATAAGGGCCAAGACCGGAGTAGTGCACATAGTCTTCTTCAAGGCTTGAAAGGCCTGATCAGCTATGGGAGTCCAAGTGAAAGAATTATTTTTAAGGAGAGCAGTGAGAGGTGTCGCAATCTTTGCATAATTATGAACAAACATGTGATAATAGCATGTTAAACCTAGAAAACCATGCAATATTTTGATAGTCTTGGGGCGAGGCCAATCCTGCATTTCTTCAATCTTCTTAGAATCCACTCGGACACCAACCTTGCTAACAATATGACCCAAGTACTCGACTTCTAAGGTGCCAAAGACACATTTAGAGTGTTTGAGGAAAAGTTGGTGCTGAGAGAGTAGATGGAGAACTTAATCGACGTGGTCAAGATGGGATTGCCAATTTTTACTATAGATGAGAATATCATCAAAGAAAACTAAGACAAAATGACAGAGAAAAGGATGGAAGACATGATTCATGAGGCTTTGGAAGGTGGAGGGGGGCATTACATAGGCCAAAGGGCATGACCAAGAACTCATAGTGACCCTCATGAGTTTGAAAGGAAGTCTTGGGGATGTCATCTTCTTGAAAATGTATCTGGTGGTAGCTAGAACGTAGATCAAGTTTAGTGAGGTGCTGAGCACCACTTAACTCATCCAAGAGATCATCAATGACAAGAATGGGAAACTTATCCTTGATGGTGATTTGATTGAGGGCATGAAAGTTAGGACACATGTGCCAAATACCTTGTTACTTGAGTACCATGACCACAGGAGAAGAATAAGGGTTGGTACTGGGGCAGATAACACCCGCTTGGAGCAATTCTTGCACTATTTTCTTAATTTAATTATTTTGGGAAAAGGGATGACGATAAGGGTGAATATTGGGAGGAAGGTTGCTAGTAACCAGGGGGATGGAATGATCATGAACATCACGAGAAGGCGGAAGTCCCTAAGGAGTGGAAAAAATAGCTTGATGTTTGGAGAGGATAGCTTGGAGGTCAGGATGCACAGAGGGTGTCTCAATCACTTGATTGTAATGGAGTTGTCAAGAAATAATACCAGAGTATCCTTATTGACGAGATTTTCCATCCGATGGGAACTGATTATCTCAGGAGAACCAGTTGTGAGACCTTGGAATTGATACCTTTGTCCCTCATGTTGGAATTGCATGGTTAATTCCTTAAAATCCATAAGAATGAGACCCAAAGTGCATAACCATTCAACACCTAGCACAATGTCAAAATATTCCATGTTAATGGAAAAAATATGAGATTTCAAGTGGTAATGTCCAATTTGAAGACATACATTTTCACAACGCCCACCACATTTCATGGACCCACCATTGGCTATCATGATTTTAAAATTATTAACAACACAAATATAGTAATTGGTTTCCTGGGCAATTCCATGATGAATAAAAATGTGGGTGCTATCACTGTCAACAAGAATGATGACCTTCCTATGCTTAATATAGACAATGAGCTTGAAGGTTTGGGGAGCAGAGAAGCCGGTGAGGTCATGAAAGGAAATGAGTGGGTCAATGGGCTCCTAGGTAGCATCAGGAAGGGAAGGCTCTTCAACAAGGGGAAGTGTCACATCTTCTTCAAGAACATATTTGGAAATTTCCATAAAAAGTTTTTGTTTTTTACACTTGTGCTCGGAAAATATTTTTCATAAAAATTATAGAAAAGACCCTTTAGTTTGAGTTCAACCATTTCAGTTGTAGTTAATTTATATACCTTGAGGGGAGTGGCGGGGGGGTTAGGATTAGTGGGTTGATGGTGAGGAACAAAAGAGGGTTTTTTGTTCTAGGAAAAAGCAACTTGTTGGTCCTGTTTGGCATATCTGGCAGCTTCCAAACAAGTCTGAGGGTGGGCCATGAGAACTTGGGATATGATTTCATCTTTTAGGACACTAATAAATCATTTAAAAAAGAATGCATATGACATGCCCTTAGTTCTAAAGGCCAAATTCTAGAAAGAAGTTATAAAGTCTTCCATTGTGCCTTCTTTTTTCAACTTGGTCAAACGACTGAGATAGTGGGTATCGGTGTCAAAGTTATTATAGAGCTCTGCAACAAACTAGGTCCATGCAATATACCCATGACGTGAATTTTTATGCCATTTCCACCATTTCCATCATTCATGATATAGATAGAGGACATCATAGCGAAATTTGGCCAACTCATTAGTAATACCATGCAGAGAAAAATAATGCTTCATTTGAGTGACCCAACCCATGGGATTAGAGCCATCAAATTTATTGAGATAAATGTAGGGAAGATGAGGATCACAATGAAAGGAGTTGGATTGAAAATGCAAAGAATGAGAGGAATCAAAAACATCTGGTTGGTCAGAGGAGGAAGGAACCGAAGTGCAGTTCAACAATTGGTTGACAACAGACTGGAGGGTGTTAAATTGGTTCATGAATTTGGCATCCATGGTGTCAAATTGGTGTTGGACTTGGGTCTCAAATTGTGCAAGGTGGTAATTGGTAGAGCCAATATTAGATGTCAATTGTTGGATGGATTCCTTGGCTTGATTGATGGAATCTTGGAGGTCTTGGTTGCGATTGTTGTCCATTTGGAGAGGGAGAGTGTGGGTAAGGGAAAATGGGTGGGTGAGACCATAAAAAAAGGATTTATAAGTGATAGGTACCATGACGATCAGGGTAAGAAGGGGAATATAATGGGATAGGTGGAAAAATAGGGAATATGGAAAGGAGTTGGGTCCACTAAAAACAAAGTCTTAAAAATGAAATGTACAACTATGATCATGGAGAAAAGGGGAATCAAATGTGATAGGTCCCAAATAAGTGTGTTGACAAGACCACTATAATTGTTTTTACTCCTGCGGAGTTATACTCCGAGATGAAGAATACTGCAGTGTTGAAATGTCAAAATTCTTAACAGGAAGAAATATGTAGTAATTTAGCAACCATAATGAAGGAGGCACAATTGCGCGGCAATAGGTCTTGTTTGTTCTATTTTTGTTTCCTTCCCAAGGGTTAGGGTATTCAAGGGTTCTATAGAAAAGGGTTTGCATTCTATAGCTCTCTAATATAAGTGCGGGGTCCAACAGTAGTACTCGGCCCAATATCTCAGGGCACCAACTAAGGAGGCTAGACCATTCCCTTATCCGTACTACCCGACTACCTAGGTACTAGAGAGTATCTTCCCGAGTGTTGTTCTCAGTGGAACTATAGAAGTTAGGTAGCCAATCGATTTATATAGAGAGAGCTTCAAGATATCTAGGCCGATCCATATACATGTTTTTTTTTTATGAGAAACCACTCGAAGGGGTACCAACATGGGTTACAAGGGTGGCCAATAGAGGTGCGCTTAAGTACCACTTGTATTTCCTGTGTGTATTACTCCTTGACCACGGGTTTATGCACGTAATGACAAATATTTGTAGCTTTAAGACATAGGAATACGTCTCTACCCTGAAAAAAATTAACCCACAATGTTCTGCCAAGGAAAGTGCCTTGATACCACTTGTAAGGTACCAGGTCTATTATATTAGTAGAAAAGAGAAATAATGAAAAGAATAATACCGAGATAGCAATAGAATATGGAAATACTGCAGAGATAACAACAGAACAACAAATTATATGGAACCACAACACCAAAATTATACCTTTAGTGATAGGAAACAATGTTCACTTACCTCTTTGAGGGGGAAACCTCCAACAAAGCATAGCTCTATTACAATAATTCTTCAAGACAAAACTTCTCATACCCTCTACTCCTATTTATATTAAATCTATCTATCCAAAAGAAAAATCTAGAGGAAGATCCTTCTAGAAGCGAAAGCTTCTATTAGGTATTCTTACATTTGACTTATTCCTCCTTATTGCTAGGCCTTATAAATATTGACCTTTATTACATGGAAATATATTATTCTACCCACTTGAGGGGTTAGCGAGGTTAGGTCCCTAACAGTAACCCTAAAATTATATTATTATTATTATTATTCTACAATCAACCAAAGCTATGTATGTTCCTTTAAAGTTCAATATAATGCATCGATTATAAACACTTGGTTGGAACCAAAATCATGAATGTCTTGGTCATTTCAATTGTGATTGATTGACCTATTTTATCAGATGGAAATTTGTTTTGGTGATGAAAACTAAGACCACAAAAGTTGTTATTTCCTTTGCTAATATCTCCAGTGCAAATGAGAATACATGTTTCTAGATAAACAATTTTGTTTTGGCTTGATCGGTGGGTCATGAATTCATTCCAAAGTGCTCTCAATGGGGGTGTTTCCTTCTCATTAAATTATGTTATAGGAATAGAAACTCACTCTTTTGGGTAGATATTCCTTTTATATAAAAAATGAAACAATGGACCGTATTGAGTTGAATTTTGTTCTCAATGTTTTTCTTACTTCAGATTTGTTGACTTTTGATCTCCACTAGAAATAGAAATAGTCCTTTTCTATAATTTCACCTGTAAGCTAGTGGATAAAGGAGATCAACCATGAAGAGCCTTTGTTTGTTCGTTGAAAGAAACATTATTTCATTTACACTTGTCTCTTCATAGACTTTGGAGCTTCTTTCATTTCCACAACTTTCTTTTGGTTTTTATATTTCTTATCATTGTTCACCAACCACATCATTTAATGCCATTGTTCTAGGGGTATTCCTTAGGGAGTGTGTAGAAATCTTAAATTTCCTTCTTGGAGATAAAAATATGTATTGTTATGTCATTAACACAACATAAATGAAGCTAGTGCCTATACAAGGTGGTGGGAGATGTTTTGTGACAATGCCATTTTTATTTATTTATAATAACAATTAAAATTACATTCCAAAGAAAAGAGAGGAGGGTTGTGACTATACCTGTACAACCTAGTACAAAGGATGGAATTTCCTTACTACTTATACACACTGATTTTCATCCTTAATATGATAAATATGAAAAATATTTATTTCATGTAATCATATATCTAATTACTCGTAAGATTTTAAAATGCTTCATAGATAGCTTGAAAAACAATATGTATTTGAAAAACGCACTTAAGATTCATTTGGAGTGCCCAAGGTTTAGCCATATTGTTGGTTGTGGAGCCTAATTATCTTCATGATTCAAAGGTCTTTTGTTTTCATCCATGTTTATATCCCATGAAGTATTTACACCCCAGAAGTATGTACACTCTTCCAAGCGGGGGAGTGCAGAGGGGGGTTACCCCCTCTGCGGGGTCCGGGGGGTACGGGGGCGAAGCCCCCAATGGAAAAATTTCCTTGCAAATGTATATTGTAATTTCATTGTAAATCTGGACCGCTCATTATAAGGTCGCATATCTAACAGTAGAAATTATGTTAGGGTTTTTTTCCCTAGAAGGAAACCCTCTGTTATGAGGGAAATGTATTACGGCTATGCATTATGGTGAATATTTTATTCTGAGATAGGAGACTATGTGAGAAAGAAGAGGAAGTTATAGTGGGTTTGTTGTAGGTTGTATCCCTTCATTTGTTGGATAATAATAAAGGAAGGACCTGGCAATTTCTCTGGTGGATGTAGCCCACACTGGGTGAACCACGTGTATCTGTGTCTCTATTGTATTGTGTATCTTTTGTATTTTATTTCCACATTTGTTTTATTTTATTGCTCCACGGTTCCATTTTTCTAAAAACTGGTATCAGAGAGAAAGGTAACTCGCAGGAAAGGAGGGTTCCTGGTTCGAGTGGGATCAATGTTGGAGGATGGAAAGTTTAGGGTCGAAAAATTTAACAACCAAAACTACCAGTTATGGAAGATGCATATGAAAGATTATTTATATTAGAAGGATCTATTCCTACCATTGGGTGGAGTAGCAAAGAAGCCGATGGCTATGAAGGATGAAGAATGAGATATTCTTGACAGAAAGGCTCTAGGAATGATACAGCTGAGCCTGGCAGCATAGGTGGCTTTCAATATTTCGAAATAAAAGATAATGAAGGCTTTGATGGACGCATTGGCTAAATTTTATGAAAAACCCTTGGCATCCAATAAGGTATTTCTAATGAAGAGATTATTTAATATGAAGATGTTAGAAGGTGGGTCTGTTGCAGATCATTTAAATGATTTTAATACGGTTACTAATAAACTAAGTTCTGTAAAAGTGGACTTTGATGATGAGGTCGGGCTCTTCTAATATCATGCTCATTTCTAGAAAGCTGGAATGGCTTGGTCATGGCTGTAATTAACTCTGACTTTGGTTAAAATACTTTAAAATTTGATGTTGTTGTTGGTGTTATCCTTAGTGAGTAAATGTGACGGAAAAGTAGATGTGAGACATCAGGTAATGCATTGAACATGGAGAGTAGGGGAAGACAAAAGGATAGAGAAAAGGGCTCAGGGAACCGCGAGAATTCTAGGAAAGGCAGATCCAATTCCAGAATTGGAAAGATAGAGTGTTGGAATTGTGGGAAGAAAGGACATCTAAAGAAAGACTGCAAATCTCCAAAGAAACAAAGAGATGGACAGAAGGAGAGAAATCAGGAAGCAAATGTAACAGGTGATGTGTTACAAGATGCTTTGATTCTTTATGTAGATAATATTTCTAAGTCTTGGGTAGTAGATTCAGGGGCTTCAATTCATGCCACAACCCATAGGAAACATTTTCTAGATTATGTTCAAGGTGATTTTGGACAGGTTCATTTAGGTGATGATGCACCATGAAAAATTGTTAGAATGGGAGAGGTAAAAATAAAGAAACACAATGGAAACCAATGTTTGTTGAAAGAGGTAAGACATGTTCCATATTTAAGGAAAAATATAATTTCAAAAGAGTAGTTGGAAAGTGAAGGTTGTATATCCATATTTACAGATAAGACGTGGAAGGTCATCAAAAGATCATTGGTGATACCAAAAGGAGAGAAGGTAGGTACACTGTATTTATGTACTAGTAATACTAACTCTTCTATCTCTTTAGCTTATACAGGAGTCAATACAACACGGTGGCATCATAGGCTTGGAAACATGAGTGAGAAGGGTATGCAGATACTTCACAAAAGAAATTTGTTGCCAGATCTTTAACAAATTGATTTGGACTTCTGTGAGCATTGTGTTTATGGAAAACATAAGAGAGTTAGATTTCTCAGAGTCGGAAAAGAAAAGAAGAATGAAATGTTATAGCTTGTGCATACAGAATCATGGGGACCAACTCAAGTATCATCTCTTGGTGGCTCTCATTACTATGTTATTTTTATTGATGATGCAACTAGAAAAACTTGGGTTTATTGCATTCGACAAAAATATGATGTTTTTGATACTTTTAAGAAATGGAAAGCTTTGGTTGAGAATGAGATAGGAAAAAGTTTGAAGTGTCTCAGATCAGATAATGGAGGTGAATATTGCAGAAAGGATTTTGATGATTACTATTCATACCATGGGATCATAGAGAGAAGACAGTTCCAAGAACACCACAAGAAAAGGGTGTGTCATAAAGGATGAATTGGGCAATCATGGAGTGTGCAAGGAGCATGAGATTGCATGTTGGTTTTCCCTTACAGTTCTGGGCAGATGTTGTAGATATTGTTGTCTACTTAATAAACAAAGGACCTTCAAGCTCTTTGGATGGTAGAATTCCAGGGGAGAAATGGATGGGAAAAAAGGTAAACTGTTCTTTTTTGAAGACTTTCGGTTGTGAAGCATTTGTTCATATTGATAAAGAAAATAGAACAAAGCTTGAGGAAAAATCCAAGAAGTGTACCTTTATTGGATATGATGTTAATGATTTTGGTTATTTCTTATGGGATTATGAAAATAACAAAATCATTAGGAGTAGAGATGTCATATTCAATGAGAAGGTCATGTACAAAGATCAGTTGTAGGGAAAGAAACAGGAAAAAGAAAAATAAGAATACACAGTGCTTGATGAGATCACTAAAAAGGAAATTCCAAAGGAACTAGAAAATCAAAATGTACAACAACAGGAGCAATAGGTACCTGAAAAACCTACAAGTGTTGTTAGAAAATCTACCAGGTTAAGTATACCCCCTGATTGATACTCTCCTTCATTGTATTATTTATTATTGACTGATTCTGGTGAACCATAATGTTATGAAGAGAAAATGCAGGTAGACACCAAAAAGAAGTGGGAGCAAGGCATGAAAGAGGAAATGGATTCCTTGGAAAATAACCAGACTTGGGACTTGGTTCAATTGCCTGCAGGAAAAATACCATTGTAGAAAAGTGGTACAAGGCTAGACTTGTTGTAAATGGGTTTTCAAAAAAGAAAGGTATATATTTTGATGAAATTTTTTCTCCTATTTTTAAAATGACTTCAATTAGGACTATTTTAAGTCTTGTGGCAGTAGAATATTTTCATCTTGAACAATTAGATGTTAAAACATCTTTTCTCCATGGGGATTTGGAGGAAGAGTATATGCATCAGCCACAGGGGTATGAGGTCAAAGGGAAGGAGAATTTGGTATGCAGGTTGAAGAAGAGCTTGTATGGCCTAAAGCAAGCTCCAAGGCCATGGTATTTGAAGTTTGACAGGTTTATGCCAGAACATGGTTATAGTAGATGTCATTCTGATCATTGTGTTTATTTTAAAACACTAGAAAATGGAACCTATATTATCTTGCTATTATATGTAGATGACATGCTTCTTGCAGGGTCTAATATGCAGGATATAAATGTTCTCAAGTAGAAATTAGCTAATTCAGTTGCGATGAAGGATTTCAGTGCTGCAAAGAAAATCCTTGGTACGAGAATAAAAAGAGATAGGAAAAATCACAAATTAACATTGTCTCGGGGTGAGTACATAGAGAAGGTGTTGGAGAGGTTTAGAATGCAGAATGAAAAACTAGTTAGTACACCTTTAGCTAGCCATTTCAAATTAACTAAGGAAATGTGTCCCAAGACACAGGAGGAGATAGAATACATGTCTAGGGTCCCTTAGTCATCAACATTTGGCAGCTTGATGTATGCAATGGTTTGCAAAAGTCCATATATTGCACATGCAATGGAAGTTGTGAGAAGGTATATGAACAATCCACGTAAAGAACATTGGGAGGCAGTAAAGTGGATTCTCGGGTATTGGAGAGGTACTGCTACTCATGCATTATGTTTTGGAGGATCAAACACTTTTCTACAGAGAGATGTTGATTCATATATGGCAGGTGATAAAGACAGTAGGAGGAGAACCACAGGGTATGTTTTTACTATAGGTGGAACAACAGTAAGTTGGATTTCGAAACTGCAAAAGGTTGTTGCACTTTCAACAATAGAGGCAGAGTATGTTGCTGCTACAGAGGCTAGTAAAGGGATGATTTGGTTACAAAGGTTTATGGAGGAATTAGGAAAGAAGTAGGAGAATAATAAGTTGTACTGTGACAGTGAGAGTGCCATTCATCTTGTAAAGAACTCAGCCTTCCATTCGGATACTAAGAATATATAGTTGAGGTACCATTTCATATGATCCATCTTGGAAGATGGACATTTGAAGTTGGAAAACATACACACTAGCCAGAATCCTGCAGACATGTTAACAAAGGGAGTAACTAGGGAGAAACTGAGTTCTTGCTCAATTTCAGTTGGTCTTCAAGAATGAAGATGAAGATGAGAAATCTTCCAGTTCCAAGAAGGTTCAGAGTCCATCATATACAACATCAGTGGATTTGTTGAGATCAGTCTCCAAGTGGGAGATTGTTGGTTGTGGAGCCTGATTATCTTCCTGATTCAGAGTTCTTTCATTTTCATCCGTGTTTATACCCCATAAAGTATTTACACCCCAGAAGTATGTACACTCTTCCATGCGGGGGAGTGCAGAGGGGGGTTTCCCCCTCTACAGGGTCCAGGGGGGATATCCCCTCGGCTGGGGGGTATGGGGGTAGCATCCCCTGAAGGAAAAATTTCCTTGTAAATCTATATTGTAATTTTATTGTAAATCTGGACCGTTCATTGTAAGGTCGTAGATCTAAGGGTAGAAATTATGTTAGGGTTTTTTTCCCTAGAAGGAAACCCTCTGTTATGATGGAAATGTATTGCGGCTATGAATTATGGCGAATATTGTATTATGAGATAGGAGACTGTGAGAGAAAGAAGAGGAAGTTACAATGGAATTGTTGTAGGTTGCATCCATTCATTTGTTGGATAATAATAAAGGAAAGACCTAGATTCTATGGTGGACATAGCCCACACTAGTTGAACCACATATATCTGTGTCTCTATTGTATTGTGTATCTTATGTATTTTATTTCTGCATTTGTTTTATTTTATTGCTCCACGGTCCTGTTTTTCTAACTTGGATAATAAGAATTAAGATCCCATTTATTTTTCTTTAATGGCCCTCAACTCTTCCTTTTAATTTTGGCTTTGGGTAAGCAGGGAGGAAATAAAGGTGGGGGTGGGATTTCTCCAAAGAAATCTTGTATAGGATGGGGCCTCTCCTTTGATTTCAGGTACATCATTTTCCAAAGCCTCATTAGCACGCTCTTCATCGCCACCTAATCCTCATCGAGGATATTTTACAACTTATTCTATAGTGTGAGTCATTGAGAGTGGCTCTTCATCCTCCTCATCATTGCTTGGATCTAAAATTTCAAAATGACTTGCCATTAGAGAAAGAGATTTGTTTTGGCTTCATTGGGGTGAGTGTTTTCTTTTCTCCCCCCTATTGAATATTTGCATTGGTTGCTTTCATTCTGATTGATTCTGAGGAGTGAGACACCCCTACTTATAATGCTTAGAAAAATGACCATATTCGTGGAACTTATTGCACCTATGGAGCTACTTGCAATATAGCCCCTAAATATGACACCAATCATCTAGATTTAACCTTATTTCATCTAGAATACCTTTCTCGAGGTTAACTCTTCCTTTCAATTTTTTCTTTGGGTAAGAAGGGAGGAAATAATGGAGGGGGTGGGATTTCTCGAGAGGACTCTTGTATAGGATGGGATGTCTTCTTCAATTTCAGGTACATCATTTTCCAAGGGCAGGGATAATTTGAAGGATGGAAATTTATTTTAAAATGTAGAAACATGGGCTAATATTTCTAGTCCTTAATATGCAAAATATAAAATGTTTGACGATAGTTTTGTAAAAATATTCAAGTTTATAAGGATTTTATATGGTTCCTATAACATTTTGGTGATTTTTTGAGTTAAATAATTTTATTCTATGGAATTTGGGCAAATCGTTTTTAGAAAAAAAATGGAAATTGGTGAATCATTTTTTAGGAAAAAACATGGAAAATTATCCCATTGGCGAAATTTAGCTCCTAAAATCATCTATGTACAAGGGTGCTTCTTTAGCATTAGAGGATATTTTACAACTACTTCTATATTGTGAGACACTAGTAGTGGTTATTCATCCTCCTTATCATTGTTTGGGTTTAAAATTTCAAAACTATTTGTCTAATTAGAGTAGGATCTTTGTTTTGGTTTCATTGGAGTGATTTTAGTCTTTTCCTCGCCCTATTTTCTATTTCCATCAGTTTCTTTGATTTTGATTGAGTTTGAGGAGTAGGTTTCCCTACTTATAGTGCTTAGTAAAAGGGCCATATTCATGGCACTTATTGTACCTACTCATAATCTAGATCCTAAATATGACACCAATCATCTATAATTAACTGTATTTTTTTAGAAGACCTTTCTCGAGGTTCAATTTTGTGTATATTTGTGCACGTGCATTGACATGTTTTTTGGCATCGCCTTGTCAATAAACTTGCTTATGTTGTTTCCTATCAATTGGAATGTTGGATCATCCTATAAAATGTGTGGCAAATGGCAGTGATGGACCAAAATTGGGTTTGTTACAAAGATGTCTTTTTCTAGGTTAAATTCATTGGCCAATGGTTCAGTGATAAAAAGTAGGGTTGGTTTCTCACTATCAATTCATGATCTTGTTCATTTAGAACATGAAAGTAATGTATCATCTAACATAGAGAGAATTTTACAACACCCTTCATCAGAGAGGCCTAATATTCCAATAGTGAGATTTCAAGAACCTTATGACTTGGCCATGGCCTGAGAAGCGATCGAGATCTTAAGTTATGGGACCTCTAGAAGATTCCTCTCAAAATGATCATGGAAGATGCATTGATTGTGATCAATCCAATCTCCATGTAGAACTAGTTTGAACACTTGCCTTAGGCAAGCACTAAGAACCAAGTTATGGTGTATTCATGGAACTTATTTCACCTACTCATAATCTAGCTCCTAAATATGACACCAATTATCTATAATTAACCTTTTTTTTTAGAAGAACTTTCTCGAGGTTCAATTTTGTGTAGATTTGTGCACATGCATTGACATTGTTTTTGGCGTTTCCTTATTGATAAACTTTCCTATGTTGTTTCCTATCAATTGGAATGTTGGAGCATCCTAGAAAATGTGTGGAAAATGAAAGTGATGGACCAACATTGGGTTTTCTATAAAGTTGTCTTTTCCAGGTTAAAATTCATTGGCCAATGGTTCAGTGATAAACATTAGGGTTAGTTTCTCACTATAAATTCATGATCTCCTTCATTTATAACGTGAAATTAATGTATCATCTAACGTAGAGAGAATTTTACAACACCCTTCCTTAGAGGGGCCTAATATTCCAATAGTGAGAGTTCAAGAACCTTATGACTTGGCCATTGATTGATGAACTTCCCCACTAGGTATTTGTTTGTGAATAAAATGGCTTTTATTCACTAGGATAAGTGATTGAGATCTTAAGTTATGACACACTACAACCCCTTGTATGTCATGAACCCACATTCCCCACACACCCTCTACAAAGGAACCCATGAATGAGACACTGCAACCCCTTGTATGTCATGAACCCCATGCCCATTGAGTCTTGAACCTTAACCACTTCATCCACCTTCATCCACTTTACATGTCTTATAGAGGGATCTATTGGAAACACTCCTTGACCTAGGGAAAGATCTACCCACTAGGACACCTTGTCAACCTTCCCATGTCCAATCTTGGCAAGTCAAATAATGTCTTTGAGCACTTAATTGTTTGACAGGGTAATATTTTATGCACATGCTTAGGTGGCTCATTTATTGACTTGATTTACTTATCATGATATTTTGACTTGAGATCCTTGGAGGGTGTGCTTATTTTTCTTTGCATGACCTAGTTGGTGGACAGTTCTAAAGGGACAATCCTAGCTTCCATACTTCCATGGGGCTTGAAGCCCACGGGTGGATGCCAAGGTTCTGCATGTCGGATGAGAGAGATGAAACTTGAGAGGCCTAGGATATGACTTGAGAAACAAAACCTAACCCCTGCATGCCAAAACATTTTCCTAGGAGAAGAAAAACATCACCTTTAGGAGCATGACATCAACTAGGGGGGATAGGGTTTGGTGGTGAGCATACCACTCATTGGCACTTAGACATTTTGAGGAGAATTAGGCTTTGACCATGAAGAAAGTGACTTGTATGCTTGACATGTTTCTCTGGGAATCCTTCCTACACTCCTCCAACACCAAAGACTTGCTCCTAGTCCCAAAACGTACCCTAAAGGTGTGACATCACTTTAAATTAGGGTTTCTCTTTGTGTAAAAGTAAATTTTAAGTGAATTGTTAATATTATTTTGTAAAAGGGGAAATATTAGGGTTGTTGACCCCTAGTCTTGTGGTTTACCCTAATATTATGCAGACAAACTATTTTGGAGACATTTTGTATAAATAGAGATCATCAAATCTCATTTCATAACATAACTCTCCCATTGTGAGAAGTCCATGGCTGAAATTTTTGCTAACTTTGGAGTTCTTCTTGTCTCTTTTGCTATGGAATGGTTTCTTTGATTATGGTGATGATGATGATGATGATGCACCATCTCTTGGAGGTCATGTTTGGCTTATTGTGGTGGTTTACATTGGCATGTTAAAGGCTTTTCTTGGATTGGAATGGTTCTTTAATTTTTTACTATCATTGGTAATTCAATTTAAGTTTTTTTGGGCTAAGGCTACATAGAGAGTATAAGTACATACACCCCTATCCTAGTTTCCACCATAATTGTTAAGCTTTAAAATTATTTGCAAAGGTTTTGGTTAAGGAAGTATAAGGATATACACCCCTCAATTTCAAACCCTATCTAGGTTACTTTCTTTGGGGAATAAGAGGATTTATACCCCCAAGGATATAGTATCCCTAACTATTTCTCTAAGACCCCATTAACCCATAACTAAAGGCACTAATTGTTGCATTGGAGATGGTAAACATGAAAATTCAATATTTTGGTTTTCTCTCACTTGAGGTTTGTTCCCCTAGAATTGAGATAAATTGCCTCATTGAGGCATCCCCTTTCAACCACAATTTATTTCTACTATAGTAAAACTAACTTAAAGCCACTACAGTTGCACCAACCCTAGATAACTAACCCTAGACTAGCCCTAAAAATCTGCCCTAACCTCCTACTAACCTAGGCGTTGATTTGATTGGATAATTTTTCTGATATAGACCTTGGTTTTCTACAGCCATAAGTCTGGTACATTTCATGCAGAAACCCTGAACATAACTTCACTCATAACTTACCTTTCTACCATCACTATTTTCTAAAAGTTTGCCACTTTATTCTACTTGTTTAAATACAATTTTTGGGTAGATTCTTTTTGGATTTTGGTGGATAGATTCACTTCTGTCACAACAAGTCTTATACAACCATAAGGATGAGAAATAATTTTTCATACATCTTTTATGACAACCATAACTCATTGCTAAAGTTTCATGCTATATATCGTGAAATTCTCTAGTGTTTATCTACTTTGTTGCAAGCACATTTCATTGAACTTTTAGAAACTCCAATACTTGTTTCTTCACTGATATATATTGTTATTTGTTGCTGAAAATTAGGGATAGCAAGACTAACTTTTTGATCCAACTAACATATTATATTGCACAATGGTTTTTCGTTGTGTCTCAGGTAGGTACTTGTTGTAGGAAAATCTGCCTGCGGACAAGTAGATCGACCTCTAGAGCTTGACCTTAACCCTAGACAGAAAAACGCTTAACGTGGACACTGACTTCCTTTCAAATCTATCTAAACTAATGCATGAGAAGGGAGAGTAACAGAAGTACCTTTTAATCGACGTTCATCCCTGCACGCTCCGAGTTGCGCTCCAACCCTTTTCTCCTCGTTGAGGTCTGTGGACAAAACAAGATACGACCACTTCCTACTCTATTGACATTAGCTTGAAAACAGATCTATCAATAAATGACAAGTTCATGTGACATCAGACACAAACTAGAAAGAAACAGGCCAAGCGTGTCATATTAATGAGAATAACGACAGCAGTACTTACAATCGTAGATGCGAAT
>JASDQU010737197.1:288837-309319 GCA_032191745.1 Picea mariana | reverse complement strand
TGTCTGCTCCAGGTACAGTGAGACTTCCTGTCACCGTCACCTTGTGTAAGAACCTAAAACATTATGGCCACTAAGGTTACCAATTCGCAGTCAGCCCCTGGGCGGGAACAGTCGACAGTTCGATCCGAACGTATGGGCAGGGTATCAAGCCCGAAACCAACTAAGAAGATTCCATGCAGTAATTGTGGATTTACCTCAAATTGATCCCCATAATACGATCCGACCACCACAAACAGTTAAACCATGGAGGGTTAGTCCCCGTAGCTTACCCGAATGCAACCTCGTGTGTAACCCCTGTGTGAGAGGGGGATCCCAGGCAGACTTATACGCTAACTGGATTTACTCTCCCTAACTCAGGATGCTAATGTTTGTTTTAGAAACTTTGGAGAGTTATGCTCACAGCCCTAATCCAAAGTATTACACCTATTCTACTGTTGGTGGAGGATTCTATCAAAGAAAAAGTTCTAGATGATTTTTAATTAACGTTGATTTTAGTGGCTGTTCTTTACGCAAAAGGGGTGCATGGAAGTGAAACAAATGGAATTAAGACTCTGACCCAAAGAGTGCATCAAGCATGATAAGCAATCATTTTCTTTCGATGAACATCTAGCTAAGGGAGAGAGAGAGTTCTTTCACTAACAAGAACAATTACGGAATGCCCTCAAACGATTCTTTTCTCAATCAAATTCTGATGTAATGCGAAACTTTTTAAATGCCTTCTAATATGCTCAATCAGTCGCTAAGATATCTTTATTTTTTGTGTATGGATGATGATCAACACAATCACAATTCTTATCTTTGCTAATTATCTTCTTGGTATGAATGAAAACCAAACTAGCCTAAGCAAGAGTCACACAAACAATACACCCTTCGTAGCAATCAAAACGAAAAACGAAAGAAACAATTAAAGAAAAAGCAGACTTCACACCCAAAATCAAAGTTTGAAGAACAAATGACCTCAACTGGAAACAAGATACAGAGGTCTGTAAACCTTTGATGGCCTTCACCAGGGTTTTTCTCAACTGAAGAGAAGAGAAAAGCAATGCATAGGTTTCAAGATTCCTTCAACAAGAAGACTTAATGAAAAATGGTGAAGAAGGCTACAAGATTCAATCAACAAGGTGTTTATTCTTCAAAAAGACAGATGTCAAAGCTAAAAAGGAAGAAAAATTGACTCACAATATCATTCAACAGAAGAATTACAGAGGCAAACCCTGAAAAATGCAATTGTGGAGGCTTTTTGGGCCAAAAGGAGGCTGGCGCTCTGTTGCCAAGGGAAAAGAGCATTATAGAACTCTGTGTAAAGCCATTAGGAGTGTTGGCACTTTGATAACACTAGTTCAGGGGTGCCAGGGTCTAAAAGCCCCAGAAATGTCAAAAACTTTCAAAAATTAAGATCTGAACTTGACAAATATGCTGAATGTGACAAGGTAAGGAGCTAATCAGCTCATGAAACTAATCAAAGAGGGGTGAACCAGGTCTGAAACGATCAAGGGAAAGAACAAGGTCAATGAGGAGAAAAATCCAAACAAGAGGTTTTGATTCGAGGCTATCTCCCCAGTGGAGTCACCAGTTTCTGTTGTAGGAAAATCTTCCTGCGGACAAGTAGATAGACCTCTAGAGCTTGACCTTAACCCTAGAAAGAAAAATGCTTAACGTGGAAACTGACATCCTTTCAAATCTATCTAAACTAATGCATGAGAAGGGAGAGTAACATAAGTACCTTTTAACCGATGTTCGTCCCTGCACGCTCCGAGTTGCGCTCCAACCCTTTGCTCTTCGTTGAGGTCTGTGGACAAAACAAGATACGACCACTTCCTACTCTATTGACATTAGCTTGAAAATATATCTATCAATAAATGACAAGGTCATGTGACATCAGACACAAACTAGAAAGAAACAGGCCAAGCGTGTCATATTAATGAGAATAACGACAGTAGTACTTACAATCGTAGATGCGAATGCGACAGCTTCGTCGAGTCCTCTTCGTCTAACCCTTTCCTAAAAGATCCAAAACTTGGATAACAACAGCTTCACTGATCACTTTCCTTTGGCTGACTGTAAGTTTCCTCCAAGATCATAAGTTTCACACATTCAATCCTTCTTTCCAATCAGCTATGTTCCAACACCACTTATGAGATCATAAGTCTGGTGTAATTCTCCATTTCTCTGTTCCCTTTCACCATTAGAAAGCTTGCTTATATAGCCTTGGAGATATAGGCTCAACAATCTTGAGATATCCTTGGGCAAGGTGAGGATTTTCCTCCTTCAGTTGAGGATCTGCCCTAGGATCATGGATGGACTAGGGATTCGAATCCAACTGCCTACCAAGAATGAAAAGATGCTTCCCCCATTCGTCTCAACAGCTTAACAACTTCCCAGAATAGGTAGCGCTCCCTCAAAAGGGTCATCAGAGCGTTGTAGCGCTCCCTAGTAGGCTTTAGGGGGCGCCAACGCTCTCAAAATTTGTAGCGCTCCCTCAAAAGGGCTAGGGGAGTGCCCTAACAGTGTATGGGGGAGCGTCGATGCTCCAAGATAGTGTAAGGGGGAGCGCTTCTCTCCAAAAACTAGTTTTTGAGGTGCTTTCAGATGGAAAAAGGTTTTCAAGCCTGTTGACTCATTTCTCCTCTTCCAAATCAGATGTTTGAGGTGTTTCAAGTGTCTTTCTCATGTTGTTATAGGCACGACATAGGCATCATGGCAGTATTCTTCTCTGACACTTGCGACACTTGTGAGAAACATGTGAAACTTGCGACTTTGTGAGCAAAATGTGACACTTTCGACCTTTGTAATGACGACACTTGCGACACTATCAAAGTGAGTAATTTTGATGTGTAACAGTACTAACTTCTCGACAATTCATCCAATGCTTTGGAAACCCCTTGAACCTTCCCAAGACTCTTTCCCAAGATCTTCATACCATTTATAATTGACCTATAGGAACATCCTCTTCATCTTCATCCTTTTCCATATCATTCCCCATAGGTTCACCGAGACTCCCCCCTTGAGGTGACTACCTCACCTCTTAAGTGACATGGGCACCTTCCTAAGGTGACAGTGGGTAGGTGCCCTCCTAGTTGTCGCCAATTGGTGGTTGGGTTGGGATTTTCCCAACCTACAACTTGTGCAATAAAAAGAGTAAATATAAGCTACGTAAAACCTATGCTATCAATTCCTTCAATGATTACAAAGAGCATTGATTAAACACATTACATGATTTTTCTTAAATTGTTCATTTTACACAGTGAGAGATTGTATAATATGGACAACGATGTTCAATAGTATTAGAACACTCGATTGGTATCGATCCATGATATGTAACCATCATTAGGAGGTTATAAGATCAAATAGATTATATCTCAAATACAATGGATAAATATGAATATACCACAATGGGTGGCCTACCTTCATTCATTCATTAGGAAATATGTCTTTGTAGTTTCTTAACCACTAAATCATTGGCATGTAGCTTTCTTTAATTTTAATACCCTCGTCCCTTTTAATATTGTTTTAGTTTATCTAAATTTCAAGGGCATCATTAACCTTTCTTTTACCATTATGGTCCATCTTAGTGATATTTGGTTTGTCCTATATGCAAATGAGATGGTCAATTTATTGAGAGTGCTCTACCAGGGTTGATCTTTTAACATGATTATATTTAATATCAACACAACACTCTAAAATTCTAACATGTAGAGATCTCTCTATCTCATCAATATAATTCTTTCCACATAAGTAGGGAATGGTATAAACATCATTTTGATGTTTTAGATCAATGGTATCTTTAACATAATCCAACATGTTCTTTAGAATGTTAGGAGGGGTGAAGGTCACTCTGATGGTACCTTTCTTAAGTGTTTTTGTAATTTTTTTTGTGGTTCCTTTCATATAAGGAAATGTGATCATATTTCCTTCTTCAAGTTCACAAATATTGTGGTGTCCCCTCCTAGATTTTAAGACAAGATTTTTGAATTTGTATTCCCTATAGCCATTGTTTTTAAAAATTTAGCCAAGTGTCTCAATTCTTTCTCTATTTGATCATTATCTAAAACTCTAATAGCTTGAACCACTAGTGTGTTGATGACACCAAATTTTTGAATGGGGTGGTGATGAGAATTAGCATGAATATACATGTCCATATTAATTTTCTTTTGGTATACTTGATGGGAAAGCAAACCACCATTTCTCTTAAAGTTCATAAGGATATCAACGAATGGGATGCTATTGTTTTCTTCTATTTCCATTATGAATCTTATTCTCTTAGCTTGATCGTTCAAATGTCAGATCTTTAAACTTGTCTAAGGTTTCTTTTCCATGTTGCCAAATTATGTAGGTGTCATCTACAAACCTTTTCCTTAGTTGAGGCTTGAGAGGAAAGGAATCAATAGATTGTTTTTTAATCCATTTCATGTACAAATCAATGACTATCAATGAAAATTTGGATCTTGTTTCTATGCCTTCAATTTGTTCATAAATACTTCCATGAAACCTGAAATACATTGATTTCAGGAAAACTTTAATAAGATTTGCAATTTCCTCATCTTTGATATTCTTGATTACCTTGATAGCATCATCTAGTATGAGAGTTTTGGTATATAGTGAGACTACATTGAATTTGACTAGAGGATCTCGTTCTTCAACCTTTATATTTCTTATTTCTTTGAACACATGAGTAGAGTCTTTGACAAAGGAGTGTGTTTTTCCAACCATAATCATGAGTTTCTTTGCAAGGTATTTCACTAATTTGTTTGTGGGGGAGCCATAGTATTTACTATGGATATGAGTGGGTAATTTACTTTGTGAATTTTAGGTAACCAATAGCATGGAGAAACCACATTGTTTTTTGGAGTTAGCTTAGCTTTAAATTCTTCATTGAGAGAATTCTTGATGGCCACTGTCACCTCTTTTGTGATTTTATTGTGTAGTATCTATTGAGTTTTATATATCTTTTGTTGATGGCTTAGGGATTGAAGTTGAATTTTTTTCTATTTGCAATTTAGAGTATAGTTGATCACAAATTTACAAAAATGGATGGAAACTTGAGTATAATTTAAATGATGTATAGAAAGACATATAAACTACTTGTCATATCCTTAAACATGGGTGTGGTGGTTCTTCCTCATAGCAAGGGAATTTCTACAATCATTGTGCATATTCAAGCAATAAATTAAATATAGGAATTATTATCGCTCTGTAAATTCCCAGAGGTTGTCAGGGTAGAGAAAATTTACCAGAGGTAACTTTATCCAACCACTTCGAAACTGGGATCTATCCCTGCCAGTTTCAGAGAGGGATCTCTCTGTAATATTTAGATATGCTTTAACTTCAAAATATTAGGCTAGTTAAATAGAGTAAGGTCCAATGGTTTGTTTTTTCTTTATAAAACTGGTTGAAAGAGAGTTTACGCATCCATTGGGATATGGGGTCTGTATTATAAGGATAGAGATCTAAATAGGAACTAAAAGATTCTTTTCACAAGGAAAGATAATGCATTCATTAGATTCTTGCGCAGGAAAATGATGGATAGCAGAAAAGATGAGAATGTTAATTAAAGTAAAGAAGCATTTAAGAATTTCTTCACTGTAATATGAGAAGATAAACATTAAGATCTATAAAGTTGGAGATAGGGTATACAAAGATAAATCCTGCAACATGCGCTACTTTTAAAAGATCATATTAGAAAACAATATGACAATTGAGGGAGAAAAACATTTAACACAGAAAGATAAACATCACCAATGAATAACATACGAGAATCCTGTGAAATGTCCCTTTGTATTACTGGAAGATCTCTTGATAAACAATTATAGTCTTTTTTGGCTTATAGGGCGTAAAGATCAACCCTTCATACTTCAAAGTTTGGAGTATTTATAATCAAAAATTACATACGATCCTGTCATTAAAGATCAGGATGTGGAAAATTCTAAATTTAGCTAACTAACTCAACAAGATACAAAAATTCAGGAACTATTGATGATGTGTTGAAATCTTCATGTTGATTTCTGGGAAAACCATTGGTGAGTCATCTGCATGACTTTGTCTGACCGGATTGTTGACATTTCTTGTACACCTCATCATTTGCTCGATCAGATTGCACAGCTCTTCCCACCGAAGATGACTGGGAATGATGACTTTGAGTAGTCTTCGGTATATTTCATCCATCTCTGTGTACTTGGAAAAAGTTGGCTTGATGATTAAAATATACCGGATCTCATGTTGTATGTTGATGTCTGGCTGCAAGCTTTCTAAGAACGCCTTGCCCATTTTGTTGCTTTGTATTCCCAACAATTTCGAACTATCTTTGGCCACTGTGGCCAGCCTCTGTTTATAATCAGGGAAGGTCATTAACTTTTAATTTAAGACCCTTAAATTAGGGAGACCTTTCTTCTACAAAGCTTCAATTTTACCGAAAAAATTTTGCACTCCTGTGTCCATAGTCTAGACCTTCTCCTCCAACTGTAGACTTAGTCCTCTTTTGGTTAGAACCCTCTTGACCTCGAGGATGGTTTCCATCCTGTCTTCACTCTTCAGATCCTCTAATTCTTCCCTGGTTATTGAATTCAGGAATTTGATGATCTCAGTGGCTTCTGTGGGAATTTCTCCCGATTCTCCTCTTATTTTCTCAATAGCCTGCCTCCTCCTTTGTACTAGTTCATTTTGCTCGAACATGATTTGCACCATAGGCCATATTTCATTTATGGATTTGGAGATATCCATCTAGATATTTTCCTTGGCCTCAGTGAGTATCTTGCCTTCCACCATATGCTTTCGAAGCTACTGCAATTCCTATTTGATCTTGCCTAATGCTTGTTTCTCCATGGAGTAGTTGGTCCGGTAAGAAGACTTAAGTTTCTGAAGGTCCTCAAACTCCTTTTTAAGTCTGCTAATTTTTGTGTCTTGCAAGTTCATGTCCTCAATGAATTTTTCCAGTTCTACTGTCTTTTTCATAGTTGTCCGTGGAGTTGTTGAGGGAATCTCTGCTAAGGGGGTTCCTACTACAGATGTTGTGCTTACTCCTATAAGTGGAACTATGCTCAATGGAATGACTTCTATGGGCATTGATTGTTGCTTCTCCTTCACTAACCTTTCCATTTCTGCTTCCATCTCTTTCAACTGTGCATTCTGCTCCATGATCAACTTGAGCATATCATCCTTCTTGCCTTCTGTTTTAGCTATCTCCTTTTCTTGTGCATCTTCCGTTGGTGGCAGTTTCAGCTGTTTCCTCAGAGATGCTATATCTGGATTTTTATTTTTAAGCATCTCCTCGACTACTTTCAAATTCAAGGGGTCATACCTGATCTTGAGGACCAATTCTTCCAACGTCTTAATTCTATTATCCTTTGCAAAGGATGATATCTTCTCTAACTTCAGCTGTGTTTGAACATTGCTCAAAGAGACATGTAATTTAGCAGTCATAGTAGAAGCATTTGCCAAAGTGGAGAATACCATTTCTCCAGTTTTCCTATGCAGATTCATTTGATCAGCAGGGTGCACATCTCTGGTATGAAACTCGAACATTGCCCTTTTGTAATCGGTGATTACCTTCGGGTTGGGCACCTGTGCCTATAGAAAATCCATGTGCATTCTACCCTTCTCAATATCGAATGCGGAAAATAGTCTGTGTTGTGTCGTTGATGTCTGTTATCAAAACTGAGCATAAGTGTTGCTGGTCAGCGTTTGATTCCTCTTCTTGATAAGATCATACTTCTAAAAAATACTCAACTTTGGTCCTCCTTTACTCTGTTGGTCAATTAGTGAAGTATCTGTTGGATTCTTAGACGAAATTGTAGACATAATCTACTTGCTTCTTGTGATAGGAAGTGATTGATCACCTTCCATAGCAGTAGTGGATTGGGTTTCCTTTTCGCCAGCCGTGTCAATTGTATGACTGGATTTTAGCCTTTTGGTGTGTAATTGGAAATCTTTAGCCGAGACCTCGGTGACGGAAGGTGAAGTATCCTTCTTGGGTCTTTTCTCCTTGGGAACCTGTGGTGTCATTATTTGAGAGATAGTGACTGAGGGTTCCGACTATTCTACCTCTTCCAGAGTGTTTGTCTCCCACTCTATTTGATTTGTGAACCTTTCTATCTCAGGCTTGGGTATATGAATATATGGAACATTTTTATTCTTAACCCTCATCTCTGAAATTATCCCACACAGATCATAGTGCCACAGGAAACTAACTTCGAACTTCATTTCTATCAAAAGTCTGTCTTCTTCTTCCTCGGTGCCTCGGCTATTATAGATGAAAGACCCAATTTTCCCTTTAATTATGAACTGTTGTTTCTTCTTCAGAGACACAAAGTGTATGTCTTCTAAGTTTATCATTTGTCTTATATATTCCAGAGCAAATATCATCACGGGTAAATACTTGGGTAGTTTGTATGGAGCTAACTTGCATCCATATACTCTGATCTCGGTATGATTTTGGTAAAGATACCAATCTCCAAGTTTTGAAAGGTCTGAGAGGTGTAAGATCCTCTGAATCTCCTCATTTATTCTTGGTTCTAGTCTATCACTGAGCATGCTCACCACTGGGTGGTAAAAATGCTCGATAAACTATTTGAAACTGAACTCTGTGGAATTTTGCCTGAGCAGCGAAGTCCAAGATGTTATTGCCTGCGACTTCTCATTCTTGTCCATTTTCTGCATTGAGAAAGAGAACATGTCTTCTTGAAAGAAAGTGAACATGTAAGCCAGTATGGAGGAATACTAGAACATGCCCTCTATGGCAAAATTTGAAATCTTCTCATGAATACTACTTGCCAGGAAAGTGTTGTAGTCAAACTGAGTTGTGGGCCTTTCCTCTGTAGAGAAAATGGATAGAAAACCCAATATGGGTTCATCCACCCATTGGTATGAAAAATAACCAAACAAAGAACAGAGCGATGAAATGACTTGGTTTCCCTTCTCTGAGAATAGGGAGGAAGGATATGGGGGATTTGTCTTGGGGAGCTAGGCATCCTGTGAGAGGAAAAGCTCAAAAATATGGGCTCTCTGAGGGAAAGATAGTTTCTGGTACAACTCTGTTATGACTTCAAGATTAAAAGGAGAGGATGATTTAGTTCTGGGTATCTTCATCATCTGATCAATGGATTCTGGTGTGATGAAGAACAGAGTTTCTTGCGATGACGAGACTATGGTTCTCTAGTCAGGGAGCTAATGAGCCTGGTATTTGAGGGAAAATTTAGGGAAATGATGGACTTGGGGGAAAAGGTATAGAGGAAGGTTGGACCCCCATCCCATTTCATCACTCTGATCTAAGAAAGTATCTTTGAGCCACGACTGCAACTCTACGAAGTCGAATTCGCATCTTGTGTCTACGATTAGGTGATCTTTTTTGGCCAATGGGATCCTGTCGAGGTCGATAGGAGGTGGGAGGAAAGGATTTTCCTCGGATTTCTCTTTATTGGACTTTGGCACCATCAATGTGTAAAATACCTGCAATTCAAACAAAATATGTTAGCGGGAATGGCGGTGGTTTTGGGCTGCTGACTGAATCTGGAAGAGGACAAGGATAAAATTCCTGTTGTGAGGATAACATAAGAAATGGGCGAATGACAGAGGTGAGTCAGTTTTGAGAAAACGAATACCCATTGGGGCTGGATACAGATCAACAGGCAAACAGATAAGTTAGCCTGTAATAAATGGCCAACGAGTCCTTTAGAGCATGAGATGGCAGGTAGAAATGAGTGACGAGTACGACTAGGTGATGTGGAGGGTGTTGATTGGGGACCGACCATGGTGAAGGGACCTGTGATGGGTGAATAGGGGGATGAACTGAAAAATTTATGGGATGTTACCATTAGGAGAAGATAGTGGAAAAATGATGTCACGGGGCAGCGGGGGTATATCAGGAAAATGGTAAGTGGTAAGTGGAAAAAGTGGTTTGCAGTAAATGGTGGGAGTCTAAAGTAATAGGTTCCTGCCACGTCAGAGGAGGGGGCCTGATAGAAAACTATTCCATTTCGGACCCCCCCCCACTGTTAAAGGTAGATCTGTCAAGGGGGTCCAAAATACATTGTTAGCCTTCCATCAGTGCGCTTGTCGTTGGACCGTATATCTCAGCGTGACCTTTAACCAACTTTCTGAACCCCGCCCCCATTGTTAAAGGCAGACCAGTCAGGGGGGTATGAAATTTAATCTCAACCATAGATTTGGGCACCAAAGTCTCAGTCATTCAGATGCGCACCTTTGTTATCCAAGATTCCAGACCCCCCCCCCTCCCCCCCCCACCGTTATAGGTAGAATGGTCCGGGGGGTCCAGAAAAGCTTATTGACCATAGATCTGAGTGCCATCATCTCAACCATTCATCTATGTGCCTTCTTTAACTTGTCAGCACAAAATTATATTTGTTCTGAAAACTTAGGACAAGTTCTTTATGTGGATTTACCAGCTTTCCCCTGCTTTGTATCACCATGGGGGTTAGACATTCACCTTTCAAACATCAAAGGTATGTTTCAACATCGATCATCATGCATATTTTATTGAAATAAAAGCCACTAACCTATGCTCTAACCTACTTACCTATGAAATTTAGCCCATATTAAACTATTGGACTAAGAAATTACTCTATCCTAGGGTTATTTGACCAAGATTACGCAGTTTGGTCAAATATATTCACTAGCTAAACTAATCATCTTGGCTAAGATTAAACAGTTTAGCTGAGATTATTCACTAATCCTATCAACATCAATTTAAAAGGACTTGGTCATGCTTAAATTGTATGGGCAAAGTCATTGTTATTGCACGAGGCTTTATTCAATTTCTTTTATGCCC
The DNA here is from genome assembly GCA_032191745.1 of Picea mariana. Taxonomy (NCBI): domain Eukaryota; kingdom Viridiplantae; phylum Streptophyta; class Pinopsida; order Pinales; family Pinaceae; genus Picea; species Picea mariana. Next base: position 298,539 of record JASDQU010737197.1, on the reverse strand, counting down.
TCTTTTATTCTTTTCTTTCTTTTCTTTCTTTTCTTTTCTTTTTTCTTTTTCTTTCATTTCTTTCTCAAATCATTTACATAATGGAAAATTATTTGGAAACCAAACACAGTGAAAAGATGACATTTCAGTCACCAGTTGATCCTATAAATTATAGGGTTATAACAATGGCTCCACCTGGGGATGGTACTCTCCTTGTGAAGTGCCAAGAATCCTGCTTCCTGATGTTCTGAAAAGTTTTCCATAGTTTCTTTTGTTGTTTGATTTTTTTTTTATTTTTGAAAACTTTGATGATAATTTTCAGTGGCTCATGGCCTTCTCTACAGGCTTCAACCATCTAATCAAAGTTATTCATTCAAAAACTTGTAAGAAAAATGAAATGATTTGTACAATGGAGAGGTGAGACTGAAAGCCTCTACTGAGGAGGTGAATAGTGCTTCAACATTCTTCCATTCACAGGTCCTCCAGGAAGATTGGTCCCATCATTGTGGTTGAGCAGAAAAGCATTATTTCCTGTCAATGCTTGAATCATGTAAGGTCCCTTCCATAAACTGTCGAATTTTCCATGCTTCCCCTTATCTTCATTTTGAGCATCCCACCTCAGAACCAGATCACCTAGCTCAAAGTCATCTTCTTTAGCTCTTTTATCAAAGATATTTTTAATGCTCTCCTAGACAACCTGATTTTTTTTGTATACTTCTTCTCTAGACTGTTGCAAGTGGATCATCTGGTTTATCCTTCTTTGAGAGTCGTTCATCTCGGCTTGCATCTCTTGCAACAATTTCATGACGGGAACCCCTAAAGAGGTAGGAAAAATTGCTTCAGTTCCATAGACCAATTGATACAGAGACATACCAATTGACCTCTTAGTGGTCAGTCTGTCGGCCCACAATGCGAAAACTAGCTTGTTATGCCATGACTTTTTGTTTTCTTGCAGAGTCTTCTTAATAATGTTCAGTAGGGTTTTGTTGGATGACTCAACCAACCCATTTCCCTGAGGGTAATAAGCTATGGAGTGTCTCAAAATGATATGATACTAGTTGCAAAAATCTATGAGCTTCTTAGATTAGAAAGCGACTGCATTGTCAGTTATGATTTTTCTTGGACATCCAAAGCGAGACGAGATATTACTTTCTATAAATTTAATAATGACAGAATCAATAGCTTTCCTACTTGGTACAAATTCAATCCATTTTGTGAAATAGTCCATAGCAGTGAGGATCCACCTATGCTGGCCCGAAGAGGGAAGATGTATTTCTCCAATAAAGTCTAATCCCCATTGCTAAAAAGGAGCTTCAACAGAGATTGGTTTCAAGGGAAAAGGGAGGAGCTTCTTTTTTCCCTCAAACAGCTGACATTTATGGCATGAAGTCACTTTCTGCTACGTGTCAGTGAATAGTGTAGGCTAATAAAACCCAGCTCTGAGGATTTTATTAGCTGTGGTCTTCCAGCTCAGGTGACCACCACAGTGTCCTACATGAAAATCTTGTAATACTTTGTGAGTTTCATCTTTTAACAGACAATTCAACAAAATACCTCCAGGATCCCTCCAATAAAGATTTCCTTCTAGAATGAAAAATTTCAATGCTTTCAATTTAAAAAACCTAGCTTTAGTTTTGGTCAGACTAGGGGGAGCTTGTAAGTTATGCAAAACAAATATCAGGTCCGCGTACCATGGAGAGTTCAGAAATACCTCTTTCATGCTTGGAGTCGCCTACTCTCCGTGTTCATCTACTGCAACTAAGAAATTAAGAGCATGGAAATTAGATTCATCCATTAACTTTGCTATACCTTAACCTTTAATCAGTTTAGTAGGCTTAATCTCTATGTCATACTCCAAAATGATAGCAATCCATTTTCCTCTTCTGCCATATGGATTGTCCTAGGTTAAAATGTCCTTTACTACTGCGTTCAGAACGTATGCAATTGTGTGGGAATGGAGAATATATACTCTAAAATATTTTATGGCTTTTACAAGGGAAAAAGCTTGTTTCTCCATTATTTTATAATTCAAAGCAACATCTCTTAAGGATTTACTAAAAAATGCTATGGGTTGTTCATACCCTTTGTTGTTTTTTTGTAGTAATACTGCTGCGATGGTGTGTTCAGAAGCGAAAGAGAAAAGGTAAAATCTTTGATGAAGTTAGGACTGATCAAGACTAGAGCTTGTGTGAGCCCATGCTTAACTTGTTCAAAAGAATGTTTGGATACAAGGTCCCATTTTATTTTTGTGTCATTTTTTAACATGTTGATGATGTTTCTGAGAATATCAGCCAAGTTGGGTATGAATCTTCTCAGAAAGTTTATTTTGCCAATGAAAGATTGTAACTCTTTGATATTCCTTGGGTTTTCCAGTTTCTAAATGGCTTCTATTCTACTGGGATCTATCTTAATTCCGTCCTTAGAGATTATGTTCCCCAATAGTTTACCTTCCTCTAATCCGAAAAGGATTTTCTTAAGATTAAGAGAAATCCCAAATTTCCTGCATTTCTCAAACACTTGTCTGAGATGTCGTAAGTGCTCTTCATCGGATTGGGAATAAACAGTTACGTCATCGAGATAAATGACAATAAATATGCCAAGTTCTTTCACAAAAGAGATGTCCATCTCTCTTTGCAAAGTGGCCCCATCGTTCATCAAACCGAAAGGCATTTTCACGTACATGAAGGTACCCCAAGGTGTTGTGAAGGTTGTTTTCTCTTGATCATCTGGGTGAACGAGAACCTGGTTATAGCCTGAGAAACCATCCAGTAAGGAGATTTAGTTGGATCCAACTACCTTTTGTAATATGTGGTCCATTTTCGGTAGTGGGTAGTTTTCTTTTAGGGAAACCTTGTTCAGGTTTCAGAAATCAATGCAAAGCCTGATTTCCCTAGTTTTCTTTCGGGTTGGAACCAGATTTGAAACCCATTTGGAAAATCATAAGGGAACTATGATTTTAGCATCACACATATTTTTGATTTCTTTTTCTATCAGGGGAAGCAACTTGGGATTGATTCTCCTAAGTTTATGTCTGAAAGGTTTTTGGTCTTCTTTTATTGGGATCCTATTTTGTATGATGTTTGTGTCATAAGATTTTAAGTCTTCATAACCCCAAGCAAATACGTCCACATATTCCTTGAAAAGTTCAATGTATTTAAGTTTCTTCTTGAGAGGTAAATATTTGGAAAGTTTTACCATCTTAGGTTTCTCTTCTATCCCTATGTTACAGTCTTCAACTTCTTTACCACTCGCTTCAATTTTAGGTTTTTTAGCTACATCATTAAAGTCAAATAGGTCTTCTAACAGTACTAAACCCCTAGGTAAAACATTACTCTTTAAATGAAAAACATCAAAATCTACCTCATCTTCACCTAATTATTATGAATCTATTTTATTAACACTATCATTTCCAAAAACATATTTATTTACATTTTCATCAGCATTTTCTAAGTCTATGTTTGTACACTCGAAATCATTTTTGCATTGTAGAAAATCTTCAATTTGATCATCGTTCCCAAATACCTGCGAGTATCTGATGTTTTCTGGGATAGTCGGTTTGCACTTCACCTCTACCGTGTATGGGCGAGTGGAACAAAAAGGTATCTTTCATGTAACTACTGACATAGCTAACTCATCTGCTAAAATGTTTTGTCCCCTGGGCATCACTTGCAAATCAATTTCTTTGAAAAATTGAAGGGCATCCAAAACAACATTCCTATAAGCTCTAAGCCTGGGATGTTTTGTTGCATAGTCACCTTTAATTTGTTTGATAATTAATTCAGAATCGCCTCTTACCATGATTTGTTTGGCACCCCCTTCTTTAGTAGTTTCAGACCGAGCATCAAAGCTTCGTACTCAACTATGTTGTTAGTGCATTGAAAATTCAGTTTGTAAGAATGGTTCTTTGAATACCTAGATTTTTTATTGTGAAACCAAACTCCTGCTCTAGCTCCCTCTTTGCTTATAGCTCCATTGAAGTCCATGGTCCAAAACTCTGCTGGCAATTCTTCACTTATTACAATTTCCTTCCTTTTTGCCTCAATGATTTCTTGGCCTTCTTTCGGATCAAGTGTATCTTCTTCCCGTTGAGCGATTTGTTCTTCCATATCATCATCGTTATACAGGATGAAGGAATCCAAATCGGAGTGTGCAGAGTACATAGGGTAGTTATGTGGGTTTTCTTGGTTGCTGACCATATATTTCATTAGTGTCTCTCTGTACAGTCTTCTCTGTTGTCCGAATACTGGGATAGTGGCATATGACATATCCAACTACAAAGTGCCTCTCAACTTGGCCCCCTAAGACCTGGACAACAACATACTATATTTCGGGGGGATGTCCGTGACCACAACATCCATAGCCATAATTTTTGCTAGAGTCTGAACTAGGGTGATACACAAGTCTTTGATCAACCCGATACATCTGACTTTGCTGGAGTCGAAAGAGTGCAAATAATTGTAGGGTCTGGTGACCTCAAGTCCCAGTTTTTCCATCACTACTTTAGGCATCAGGTTGTGGGAAGCACCCAAATCTAACATAGCATTGTGCAGAATTAGGTCGTGTATATTAAGGCTGATGTAAAAAGGAGAAACAACACCAATGTCAGTTTGACCATCAACTTCAGGGCCAAACATGAGTTTAGGTTGATCATCAGTAATATTTACTATGTCCAAATGATTCATTGATGCAACAGTCAAGGCCTTCATGCCTATATCAGGATCAATGCTCAGCGCTTTGATCACTTGTGATCGGTAACCGTTCTTACTTATCAATTTGAAAAGGGGAATGGGAATCTTCACTTTGGCTAATTCCCCTTCAAGGCTGAAAAGGGTATATGCTCTGCTTTGGCTCAACAATTCTGATTTGTCCACCATAGTTTTCTGGGCAAAAGTACTTGGTCGATTGGTTGATGAAACCTCAGTCTGCGTTGATCTTTGTGAAATGGTAGGGTTTATTTTTGCTGGAGGTTCATCATTACCTTTCTCAAGGATTTTCTTGGTAGAAGGCTCAGAGGTATTCTTGGTTTCAACTGTTTTCTATGTTTCGGTTACCTTCTTTGAGGGATTTTCATCTATCTTTTTCTTCACAGATTGTACTACCTGTGTACCTCCATAATGGTGTTTTCAAATGCCTGTTACTCCATATCCTCGGCTTCCTCATTTAACTCTGTTTGAGAAAGAAGGAAAAGTTCTTTCTCTTCCTGAGTAAGGAATATAGCTTCGTCGTCATGAATGCCCATTAGATTTATATGCGTGTCATCTAATTCTTCAATTGTCTCCTCACTTTCATTGGCATAATTTTCCTATAGGGGTGGTCTAATCTATTGATCATGACCCCTCTGTTCTCTTTGATCCCTAGGATCTCTCTACCTGATTTGAGGAGGATTTCTTATGAAGTTAGGATTCCGAATTTGTGGAGCAGCTTGGTTTTCTCTGGGAGGATTTCTTTTGTATATAGTAAGTCTCTCCATCATGCTTTCCATTTCTCTAGCTAAGGAATCGAATTTGATGCCATAAGAGGATGTGGTAGGTTCCTCTTTAATCGTGACTCTCCTTTCCATACTCTGTAGTGCCCTTCTAGCTAACAGGTTGGCCTCTACACTTATTGCACTTTTTTGCATGTCCTCTAGAGTGGTAGAGTTTCTTTCCCTTAATTGATACGACATATCAGCGTCGAAACCTTCAAGGAATTTTATTAATGCCAAACCTTGTGGGGGTTTAATATCAGCTGAAATCACATTGTACAGATTATTGAAATGGGTGCAGTAGTCTTGTACTGTTTCTCCTTGGTTCCTTCTGATGTTTTCGTATTCTGACAAGATTTAGAGAGGATTTTTCTTTACCTCACATCTGTCTACAAAAATTATTTAAAACGCTGTAAGGTCAATCACAGAAGCAACATGTAAGACTTTGTACCATTTCTTAACATCCCTAGTCAAACTCTGCACAAATAGTCTCATTTGAACGTCAGCTTCATCTACTTCCTGCAAGTCAAAATAGTCATTCATTTTATCAACATGTTGTTGTGCATTCAAGGGCCTAGTACCATCAAACTTAGGAAGTCGTGTTTGATAGTCCTGGGGAATAACATGTAGAGGTGCAACCAACACCAAAGGAGCATATTTGGCTGCCATTATAGGTGGAGGAGGCGGGACAACAACCTGGATGATGGGTGGGGAGGTGAAAGAAGATGAAGAGGATGAAGGACTAGTAGGCACAGAGTGAGTGGGTTGAGGTTTTACAGAATCTGCAGCAATAGTTATGGAAGAAAGTTCAACTGACTGCTGGAAGTGGGCTTGGTGTAAATCTTGATCAAGATTCGTTACCAAAGTTTCTAGCTTGTTGATTTTTTCAAGGATTTTTTTATTAGGGACCACCCTAGGAGATAGTATTTTAGGGGTCCATGGTTGCAGGATGGTTTGATCTAAAATGGTTTCAGTCACAAAGCTATCATATTTCGTTCTAAACAGGATTTGTTCAAAAGTGGTGTGAAAGTTGAGATCCTAGAGAGCAACAAGTTTCTCTGGAAGAGAAAAGGATCTATGAATGGGACTATGACTCCCTGAACCTTCTGCAATAGTCTTCTTTCTGAGTAACTATTATGGATTATCAGTTACTATTGTAGGTTCTGGGTCTGGGTGAGATCAAGTATAAGCTCTTTTAGGAGCCAGATTTTTTATTTTTATATATTTTTATTTTTATGAATTCAAAATTACTATGTACAAACTTTTAACAACCTCTGAACATTATTTCTTTCTCAGATTTATGATTAGTTCATAAATAAAGTTTTCTTCTAGGGAAAAGAAATCGTGGGATTGAAAGTTTGTTCAGTCTTCCCCAGTATGGTTGCCAATATGTTATTGCTCTGTAAATTCCCAGAGGTTGTCAGGGTAAAAAACATTTACCAGAGGTAACTTTATCCAACCACATCAAAACTAGGATCTAGCCCTGCCAGTTTTAGAGAGGGATCTCTCTGTAAGATTTAGATATGTTTTAACTTCAAAATATTAGGCTAGTTAAGTAGAGTAAGGTCGAATGGTTTGTTTTTTCTTTATAAAATTGGTTGAAAGAGAGTTTACGCATCCATTGGGCTATGGGGTCTGTATTATAAGGATAGAGATCTAAATAGGAACTAAAAGATTCTTTTCACAAGGCAAGATAATGCATTCATTGGATTCTTTAGAAGCAAAGTGATGGATAGCAAAAAAGATGAGAATTTCAATTAATGTAAAGAAGCATTTAAGAATTACTTCACTATAATATGAGAAGATAAACATTAAGATCTATAAAGTCGGAGACAGGGTATACAAAGATAAATCCTGCAACATGCACTACTTTTAAAATATTAGATTAAAAAACAATATGACAACTGAGCGAGAAAAACATTTAACACAGAAAGATAAACATCACCAATGAATAACACGTGAGAATCCTATGAAACGTCCCTTTTTATTACTGGAAGATCTCTTGATAAACAATTACATTCTTTTTTGGCTTACAGGGCGTAAAGATCAACCCTTCATACTTCAATGTTTGGAGTATTTATAATCAAAAATTACATACGATCCTGTCATTAAAGATCAAGACATGGCAGATTCTAAATTTAGATAACTATCTCAACAAGATACAAAAATTCAGGAACTGTTGATGATGTGTTGAAATCTTCATGCTCATTTCTAGGAAAATCGTTGGTGAGTCATCTACATGACTTCATCTGACCGGATTTCTGACAGGGCTTGGACACCTCATTAGCTACTCGATCATATTGCATAGCTCTTCCCACCAAAGATGATTGGGAATGATGACTTTGAGTAGTCTTCGGTATATTTCATCCATCTCTGTGTACTTGGAAAAAGTTGGCTTGACAATGAAAATATACTGGATCTCGTGCTGTATGTTGATGTCTGACTGCAAGGTTTCTAAGAACGCCTTACCCATTATGCTACCCTATATTCCCAAAAATTTCAAACTATCTTTGGCCATTGTGGCCAGCCTCTATTTATAATGAGGGAGGGTCATTAACTTGTCATTTAAGACCCTTAAATTAGGGAGACCTTTCTTCTGCAGAGCTTCAATTTTACCGAAAAAAATTTTCACTCCTGTGTTCATAGAATGGACCTTCTCCTCCAGCTGTAGAATTAGTCCTCTTTTGGTTAGAACCCTCTTGACGTCGAGGATGGTTTATGTCTTGTCTTCAATCTTCAGATCCTCTAATTCTTCCCTGGTTTTTGAATTCAAGAATTTGATGATCTCAGTGGTGTCTGTGGGAATTTCTCCTAGTTCTCCTCTTATTTTCTCAATAGCCTTCCTGCTCCTTTGTACAAGTTCATTTTGCTCGAACATGATTTTCACCATAGGCCATATTTCATTTATGGATTTGGAGATATCCATCCAGATATTTTCCTTGGCCACAATGAGTGTCTTGCCTGCCACCATTTGCTTTTGAAGCTGCTGCAATTCCTATTTGAGCTTGTCTAATTCTTGTTTCTCCATGGAGTAGCTGGTCTAGTAAGAAGACTTAAGTTCCTGAAGGTCCTCAACCTCCTTTTTAAGTCTGCTAATTTCTATCTCTTGCAAGTTCATCTCCTCCATGGATTTTTCCAGTTCTATTGTCTTTTTTAGAGCTGTCAGTGGAGTTACTGAGGGAATCTCTGCTGAGGGGGTTCCTGCTACAAATGTTGTGCTTACTCCCATAAGTGGAACTGCGCTCAATGGAATGACTTCCATGGGCATTGATTGTTCCTTCTCCTTCGCTAACCTTTCCAGTTCTGCTTCCATCTCTTTCAACTTTGCATTCTTCTCCATGATCAACTTGAGCATATCGTCCTTCTCGCCTTCTGTTTCAACTATCTCCTTAGTCTGTGAATCTTTTGTTGGTGGCAGTTTTGGTTGTTTCCTCAAAGATGCTATATCTGCATTTTTCTTTTTAAGCACCTCCTCTATTGTTTTCACATTCGAGGGGTCATACCCAATCTTGAGGACCAATTCTTCCAACCTCTTAATTATGTTATCCTTTACAAAGGATGATATATTTTCTAAATTCAGTTGTATCTGAACATTGCTCAGAGAGACCTATAATTTAGCAGCCGTAGTAGAAGCATTTTCCAAAGTGGAGAACACCATTTCTCCAGTTTTTCTATGCAGGTCCATTTTATTGGCAGGGTGCACATCTCTGGTATGAAACTTGAACATTGCCATTTTGTAATTGGTGATTACCTTAGGGTCAAGCACCTATGCTTGCAGAAAATCCATGTGCATTCTACCTTTGTCAGTATCGAATGCAGAAAATAGTCTGTGTTGTGTCATTGATGTTTGTTTCCAAAACTGAGCATAAGTGTTGCTGGTCAGCATTTGATTCCTCTTCTTGATCAGATCATACTTCTCAAAAATACTCAACTTCGGTCCTCCTTTACTCGGCTGGTCAATTAATGAGCTATCTGTCGGCTTCTTAGAGGAAATTGTAGACATAATCTGACTTCTTCTTGTGATAGGAAGTGATTGATCACCTTCCATAGTACTAGTGGATTGTGTTTCCTTTTCGCCAGCCGTGTCAATTGTGTTATCACTGAAATTTCATCCGCACAGGGTGACAAGAACTCCGCATCATCAGCACAGAAAAACAGTCATTCATGGCACAAGGATTAATCCCACAGCACAATAAAAGAGCCAAAACTATACAAAAATGGCTAAAAAATTAAAAAGCGCATTGCACCCACTGAGAACG